>JASJET010000194.1:600000-1137500 GCA_034092305.1 Diaprepes abbreviatus | reverse complement strand
GCACCTTCAAAAAGATCCCTGTTATCAACAATAAACATCACCGAATCCAAAATGTACATACCTATAACTGTCAAAATATTGTTACTAATAAACATAGTCCTACAACTGTCTTGTTGTTTCATTGCAAAAATACATCGTAAACATCTTTTTTGCAGAATCAAAATTCTATTGATATCACAGGAATTGCCCCAAAATATCAAACCATATCTGAGTCTGGACTGTACAAATGCATGGTAAGCTGACAGAGCTGCATCGATTCCAACTCTCTCCGAAATAATTCTTAATGCGAAACAATACTGAGATATTCTAGTGGCAATTCTCTCGATGTGCGCCCCCCAGTCCAACCTTCTATCGACATTTAGTTCCAAAACAACAGCGCTTTCAACTGATGTTATTGTTGTATCCTTGAACGTTACTGTAAATTGATTATTCAATCTGTTACCAAACATAATGCACTGTGTCTTGGAAACATTTAGCGACAGGCTGTTGGACCGAAAGTACCCATCGAGAGTGTCCATCACAGATTGAACCTTCATCGATAGCAACTCCGCCGTGCTTTCACTGAATATAAGCGATGTATCATTAGCATATAGTACAGTCTGCTCTCCAGAGATTTCGGGTAAATCATTTGTGTAAAGAATATACAAAACAGGTCCAAGTATTGATCCTTGAGGAACGCCCCTCTTCATTTTAATCCTCTGAGACACTATAGCCCTACCATGGAGATCAGACTCCACAACACACTGAGTCCTGTCCGTCAAATACGATCTTATTAATTGCAGCGCGTTACCCCTTATACCATACATTTCTAGTTTTAATAATAATGTTTCATGATCCATAGCATCAAATGCTTTAGAGAGATCCAGGCACATGGCCAATGTTTACTTTTTTTTATTTAGAGAATCTATAATTTGTATAAGTGTTTGGTACAAAGCTCTTACTGTGGATTTCCCTTTTCTAAAGCCATTTTGTTTATCTGATATTACAGAGAACTTATCCAGAAATGTTACAATTCTCTGAAATAAAATTTTTTCAAAAATCTTGCTTATATTAGGCAATAGCGAGATTGGTCTATAATTCTTTTCTTCAGACTTCTCCTCCTTCTTATAGATTGCTCTAATATGGACATTTTTCAGCCTACCCGGAAAAATACCTGTAGTAAAACACATATTTACAATAAAAGATAAAGGCTCAGAAATAAAGTCACCTACATCTTTTAAAATAGAAACAGGTATCTGATCATCTCCAACCGACTTCTTGTTTTTTCAACCCTTTATAACCTTCAATATCTCATTAGAATCAGTAGGAAACAAATAAATGGAATTTGTTACTCTCCCTTCAATCTGTGAATCATGACATCGAGAGTCAATGGTAGGGCATGAATTTATAAAATAATTATTTAAACTATTGACTATCTTAAAAGGAGCACTAAATTTGGAAGAAAAATTTTCAATAACTGTACTGGTTTTATCTTTTCGATCAGTAATTTGTTTAACAACTTGCCAGGTAGCCCTAACTTTATCCTCAGAGGAATTAATATGATTTCTATTACTTAACTGTTTAGCTTTCACAATAACATTCTTTAATATTTTACAATAAGTATTAAAATATTCAGCTGTGATTTGTCCCCTTGTTTTTTTAAAGTATAAAACACGTTTGTGTCTGCAGGACACTCTAATGCCTGCAGTAATCCAAGAAACCGATCCCGAGGGAGAATTATACTTCTTAGTGACAAAAATCGTATCCAAATGAACTGAGAAAATACCCAAAAAATTATCATATGCCAGATTTACTGAATTTGAACCATATACTGGTGACCAGTCAACATGTTCAAGCTCCTGTCTAAAATGTTGCACCTTGTTCTTTGTAAAAATTCTTTTAAATATATAGTTACGATCTTTCTGAATAATGATGTTCTCAATACATATAACTTGTGCCTTATGATCCGAAAGTGCAGTATTAATCACATAGCTTTGGAAACCCCTATCTGAATTATAGAAAATATTATCAATGTGTTGAAGTATTATCGGTTGTGCGGGTTGCCTCAAAAATACTTTGAGAAAGATTATAAACATTCATTAGGTCTAAAAATCTCTTTGTGAATTCATTCTTTATAAATAAATTTATATTAAAATCTCCGCCAATAACTACTCTAAACCCCAAAAATTCTTCAAATATAAGATTTAATACCTGTTCTAATGTCTCTAAGAATATTTCGAGGTTGCCAAGACCCCTTCTATAAATACATAAAACAATAACCTTAAATTGTTTATTCACTGCACATGCTAGTTCAATCACACCATCTACGCTCTTTCCACAAATTGTAGTTTCATTTTTAAAGTCAAGTTCATCTTCAGCATAGACACACGCTCCCCCATGTTCCATCTAGGTTCGGGAAAAACAGGATATCAATTTATAGCCCTGTATCGTTAGACATGAACTTTCTTCTGGTCTCATTCAGTGCTCAGTGAACAGCAATAAATGGGGTTTGTTTGTAAGACCATCGATCATACATTCAACCTCCAATGTTTTATTTCGAAGTGATTGGATATTCTGGTGCATAATATAAATCTTATCCTTAGATTCGATATTTTGTTGATCGCTGACACTATCTGTCCTATTTGATTGCTACTTTTCCTCAGCATAATACTCAATTTTAGATCTTTCCAGCTTTACCAGATGACAGTATTTAGGCCATGCCATGCTGTATGCAGAGTGATCTGTATCCAACTTTAACTTATATTTTTCATTGCTCAATTTGCAGTTTATACAAGTTTGCTTATTGCTTGTACATTCTTTAGATTCATGTTCATTGCTACAGCATTTGCCACATGACTTATATTCATTACACTCCTTTGAAGTATGTCCATATTTATTACAATTGTAACACCTAAAAACTCCTACATACTCAAAACAGCGACAAGATTTACACCCTATGAAAATTCTGGATTCAGACCCGGTTCGAATGCCATTAAATGTTACTGGATCACATTGAATTATAGCAAGGAAGGTTTTTACCTTTCTCTTGATAACCATCACCTTCAACTCACTGTCCCTTCTGAAAATGTCCGCATTTTGTGACTTTAGTGTTTTCACAAGATCCTCTTCAGTATATTGCTCTTCAATACCAACGATTTTTATTTGTGGATTTTTTTTACTTGGTACAGTAGTAGAGAAGTGTTGGCTTAGTTTTTTATCAATATTTTCCTTATCCTCATAAACATATATATATATATATATATATATATATATATATATATATATATATATATAATAACATATATATATATATATATATATATATATATATATATATATATATATATATATATATATATATATATATATATATGTTTATGCGGCTTTCACGGATTCCTCCGTGTGAGATGCCATAGCGGTGGATATATCTACATTATGCCGTTGTAGTGCTGAAATCACATTCAGCAAACATACAATTATATGCAGCCCCGTGAATGAATGAAGCAAAATGCGACCAGTAAATGCAAACTTCGTTCCAGCCATATCTTTTCCGTGTTAGAGGTTGCACAGTTTGAAAGAGATGATGGCGTACCTGTACCACCATACCGAGAAGAAAGTCAAAACTCACCCTCCCCGCCACAGTGATCCGGCAGAGGTACATGTTTCTTCTCTACTAGACTCATTAGAGTACCGACATGCACCTGGCTGTGCAAAGGACAGATCGGAAGGAAGCATGCAAATACTGAACGCGGCTTCGCTGACCTCCCGCCGGATGGCGTATATATGTTTATGCGGCTTTCACGGATTCCTCCGTGTGAGATGCAATAGCAGTGGATATATCCACATTATGCCATTGTAGTGCTGAAATCATATTCAGCAAACATACGACTATATGCAGCGCCGTGCATGAATGAAGCAAAATGCGAACATTAAATGCAAACTTCGTTCCAACCATATCCTTTCCGTGTTAGAGGTTGCACAGTTTGAACAAATTGCTAAGGAACACAATTTATCCTATTCCACCACCATCCGTATCACTGTGGCGGGGAGGGTAAGTTTTGACTTTCTTCTCGGTATGGTGATACAGGTAGCAATTTGTTTAAACTGTGCAACCTCTAACACGGAAAGGATATGGTTGGAATGAAGTTTGCATTTACTGTTCGCATTTTGCTTCATATATTTCATTTCATTTCAGCCTAGTTTTCATCCTTCCAAAACTGGATATAGGCCTCCCCTATTTGTTCCAAATCTCTCTATTCTGGGCTCTTCTTTGCCACATCAAGCCGGCATGTCTGACTATGTCATCCTTCCATCTCATCTGTGGCCTGCCTCTGGATCTTTTCCCTTTATATGGCGCAATTTTCCAATTTCTGAATTCCAACGGTTGTCTTTTATTCGTTCGTTATGGCCTGCCCATTTCCATTTTAGTGATGCTGCTCTTTCTATAGCGTTGGTTTTCTTCTTATCCACTCATTTCGTTTTTTATCTCTGAGTGATATTCCTAACATGTGTCGTTCCATAGCCCTTTGAGTTTTGTGGATTCTGTCCAAATTTGATTTTGTAAAGGTCCACGTCTGCGCTCCGTATGTTAGAACCGGCAATATACAACAATCAAATACTTTGGTTCTTAAGTATAAGGGAATTTTCTGATTTTTCAAAACATAGGAGAGTTTTCCGAATGCCGTCCATCCCAATTGAGTTTTTCGTGTTATTTCGGCTGTCTGGTTGTCCTTACTCGCTCTTATGGCCTGGCCTAAGTATATATACTCATTCACCTGTTCTATTTCGGTTGCATTTACTGTTATAACTTGTTCGTCTGAGTTTGACATTACTTTTGTTTTTCTGAGATTCATCTTTAATCCTCGTTGGAGCGATGTTTCATGGGGGTCGTTTATCATTGACTGCAGCTCTTCCCAGTCGGATGCGATCAAGAGTATATCATCTGCATATATATATATATATATATATATATATATATATATATATATATATATATATATATATATATATATATATATATGTTAATGCGGATTTCACGGATTCCTCCGTGTGAGATGCAATAGCAGTGGATATATCCACATTATGCCGTTGTAGTGCTGAAATCACATTCAGCAAACATACAACTATATGCAGCTCCGCGTATGAATGAAGTAAAATGCGAACAGTAAATGCAAACTTCTCTCCATCATATCCTTTCTGTGTTAGAGGTTGCACAGTTAGAATAAATTGTTATAAAACGCAATTTATCCTATTCCACCACCATCGAGATGATGGCCTACCTGTACCACCATACCGAGAAGAAAGTCAAAACTTACCCTCCCCGCCACAGTGATACGGCAGAGGTACATGTTTCGTCTCTACTAGACTCATCAGGGTACCGACATGCACCTGACTGTGCAAAGGACAGATTGGAAGGAAGCATGCACATACTGAACGCGGTTTCTCCGGCCTCCGCCGGATGGCGTATATATGTTAATGCGGATTTCACGGATTCCTCCGTGTGAGATGCAATAGCAGTGGATATATCCACATTATGCCGTTGTAGTACTACAAGGGGAGGGTAAGTTTTGACTTTCTTCTCGGTATGGTGGTACAGGTAGGCCATCATCTCGATGGTGGTGGAATAGGATAAATTGCGTTTTATAACAATTTATTCTAACTGTGCAACCTCTAACACAGAAAGGATATGATGGAGAGAAGTTTGCATTTACTGTTCGCATTTTACTTCATATATATATATATATATATATATATATATATATATATATATATATATATATATATATATATATATATATATATATATATATACATATGATTCAGTATTAATCCGGGAATACATCCGTTCGCTCGTTTGGTTTCCTGTAGAAGTTTGCAGACGTTTCGCCAAAATCTCATTGGGCATCTTCTGTGCTTGGTGGTTGCAGATCAACTGAAAGAAATTCAACGAGCAGCGTGCTTTATATATATATATATATATATATATTTATATATATATATATATATATATATATATATATATATATATATATATAAATATAATATCAAGCTTTATAGACCTTTCAAACGTAATATTACCGAAAAATTCGATGTTCCTAAAAAAATCTGTCCCAGATAAATTTGTAATCATGACTAAAAACATCAGCCATTTCCTAGTTATTTACTTTTTACTTCAGATTTGCCCACAACAAAAACACGAGTTTGTACTTACTACGCCATCTCCATGTTTACATCGACTAGCTTTCTCCAACCACTCCACCGCTTCCGTGTACTCTCCCATGGCGATTTTACATTTGGCCAGCATCCATTTGTTTTCTTTCCATTCGAAGTTGGCTAATCTCTCCGCCTCTAAAAAGTGAGAATAGGCCTCCTCATACGTGGCGTTCGGGGGTTCACCATAAACAGCCGCAGCCAGTTTTCTTTCGTACCTAAAAAAATATACAAGTCCATTTTTCGAATTGCGCTTTTCTCAAAATAACAGCTTTTGCACTTCATCTTTCGCATTTACCCCACGTTACCCTACAACATTTTTTTGTTTTTTTTTACCATTTAAGTCCAGCAACTTCATAGTCGAACCTTCCCAACATGTAATGCAGTGACGCATCATTTGGATTTATGTTAATGGCAGTGTCGACGTGTTTTTTAAAGAGATGTCCGTCGTTGATTTTCTCTTGAAGAGAAACGAAATCTGTCCGACTACCTACAAAATACGATAGTTTTTGTCAGTACTTATATTATTTTTCAAGGATGAAGAAAAATTGTACACGTTTAGAGAGCGACATATTGAAAAACAATAAATGTTCATAATTTTCAAAAATATGTTAATAATATATGCATGCCTGAGTTAGACAACAACACCTATATTACAAGGACAAAGAACTATAAAAGAAATGTCGCGATAACGTCACGGTCCGACGTCGCTTAGATTTGCTTAGCTGTTGTTGTCGAAGAGACACTTCTAAATCAGAAGAGCTTTGAAATCAGATTTCTTGTTATAACGTATTTATAATTGTATTAATTACTTGAGATTGAATTTTGTTATGAATCGTTAAAAATATCTAAAAAGATATATTTTTGGCACAGAACATACATCAGGTTTTAAAGTCCCCCCCCCCCCCCCCCCAGACGTAAGCTTCCTCATTCTCGTGTATTCCTGAGTGACCTTGGACCCACATAAATCTGATTGTACAGTCGTTCCTTGTCAGACTGTTTAGTACATCCTTACACTCATCACACCAGTCGCGAAGTTATGACACTATACTTCAGTGCCATTATCTCAGTCCTACTATCTAGAGCATATGTTTATTATCCTATTCCTGTTTATGTCCCCCTTATAGAGATGGTCAGTACCTAGTTACTCCCAAATCTTTGAGTACCGAAATCTTTGAAAAATTTGAAAATCTGAGGATACACAAAATCTGTAGGATTTTGTTATTTAATATTAGGTATTATTCTACACATACCTTAACATATTTATCTAAAAAACTACAATAAAACATTTTAGACAAAGTTTGTTACCTTCTTATAGCTCTTCTTGCCTGTGTTGTTAGCCTTGTTAACATATAAATTACTTAAATCTAAATTTAAAATAACGGTGATTTAAGGTTTATAAGTAAATTTAAATTAAAAAATGCATAAATCCAACAACAAGCAGATAACAATGTGTTTTCAAGACTCCGGGTGTCTAATCAGCGCTGCGTCCTGGTATTATAGGTGTTGCTGAGTTAGACCTTTTAGTGTTGAATGAAATATTCAGCTGGCAAAAAAAACGGGTTAGCCTCTCGGTTATTTTAAGAGTACGGTAATTTTTAACCTCAGGTATTCTAATATTTGGTAAATCCAATTTTGTATAATTTTCGAGGTGGAGTTTATTCCCTTTATCACTTACCTATTAGAACAGCATACCATTTATGTACCTCTGCATGATTGGAAGTAATGTTTAAGGCCGAAGCTAAAGCTTTAATTCCTAAAAATGAAACCACTATACGTTTCTTTACAACTTTGTTCATATCAAACCACAAAGAGAAAAAAAACATATTATTTTATATATGTATCTCTGATACAGTGATGGCTTGTCCTTAGGTTTGCAGGTTTGCGCAACTCCCAAAAAAATTATAAATTAAAATAAAACATACCAAAAATATAAATATTTTTTTAATCTCTACTGATAATTTAATGATTAAATTTAAATCAATTTTTTACCTAGATTATACGCGAACAGCAGTTAATTGTTGTAAAAATTCAACTTACTTCGCCTAAATATCAAGAATAATTTGTCTGTATTACAGTATTAAGTCTGGAAACGTTATCCCTTCGCTGGTTTGCAATTTTAATGTAATCCAAGCTAATTCATTGGAGCGTATATAAAATACGTATGATAACTGATTTTGGAAAAATAGTCCACGATGTTTTTACGTACCTACTTTACACAAAATAAATCTTATTTCCGCAAAAAATTAATGTTTTGAATGAAAAATTGACCTTTTTAAAATACAATTTCAATTTCGCACCAAAACGCTAGAATAGTAATGGCGTTCATCTGTGACGTCACCCTTTCGCAAACACTTGACAAGTTGCATCTTATTGCCTGTTTCGATTCATATTTTCCATTATTTTGTGCAATAATCATGAATTCTAATGTGTATCGATGGTGTGCAGTTCCTCGATGTAATAATACATCGATAAAAACTCCTAATAAGTTATTTATTAACGTGCCAATAAAGAAAAATATCAGAAATACGTAGCTATATCTTGCAAGGCGAGGCCCAGCTTCTGTATCTATTAATTCAGTAATTTATTTCTGCGAAGATCATTTTGATTTAAGTATTTATTTTATATAAATAAGTGGCGAAGCTCGCAAACAAAATATATGTAAGGTAAATATTTGTCAATCACACTGTCGATCCCGTTTGAGGTTAGGTTTCATTTCTTTATTACTGTATTATATATAAAGTTCCTAACTAAAAGCTTTGTCTTTTTCCAGTTATCAAATGATATGGAAAATTATATACAGTACCATGTAATGGGTTCAGTTTTACAAGTGCGCATGAAGTCAGGGTGTATACCCACAAGATTTGAATGCTAACCAGGCAGAAGCAAACGAAATTCTGACACCGCTGAGCGTCTTTATGCTCTCAAAAAACAAAGAAGGTGTCTAATTGAAGAAAGGGAGAAAGATGTAGCACAAGCAAAAATACCTACAGAACATTTAGAACTCGCAGGCACTTCATCAGAAAGTTCAGGTACCTGCAGTTGCTTTTTTATACCGGTAACCTGTTTTATTGAATTCAAGTGTATATCTTTTCTGTTCGACCGTTTAATCATAACAGCAATGGGATGCAAGGAACAATTGATTGTTAACTCTGTCATATGTAACCAATGCTTCCAAGACACCAAGGAGGAAGAGGATTGGTGGATATTGGTAAACACCTCGACCAACAAATAATAAACTTACGTTCATATTTCCACAGGTTAGCGGACTCTTCCACACTACATCGAGCAATATGCGAGGCAGACAATTCAACGCCGCTACAGTTGAGGGAACAAGATATTACTTCTCACCACCAAACAGACCAAGAGAAGTTACAGACCTGGCTACGGAAGCCACTTCATGGACGGCATCCAAATGGGGTCAATCGGGACAATGTCGACAACTGGTTGATTTCAGGACAGATGTTTCCGGAAACGGAGGGCTTCTTGTTAGCTATCCAAGGCCAGGTTATTCCGACGAAGAACTATCGGAAGTTCATCATTAGAGATCCCTCAATAGAAAATGACCAATATAGACATGGCTGTCGAACATCAGAGACAATCCAGCACATAACTGGAGGATGCCAAGCGTTTGCCGCAACGGAGTATAAGGAAAGACACGACTCAGCCGCTAAGATACTCCACCAAGAGTTAGCAGAAAAGTTAAACCTATTACAGGTAGGAAAAGTGCCTTATTACAAATACACTCCAGAGCCTATTCTTGAGAACAACCAGTTCAAGTTATATTGGGACAGAACGGTTCTGACGGATCAAAAAGTAGCTCATAATAGACCAGACATTATACTAATAGATACAATTTCTAGGCGGACCACACTAATCCACATCGCTGTACCTAACAACAACCTAAGACCAAAATAAAACGAGAATATCGCCAAATACAGAGATCTGGAGGTGCAAATCCGAAGACAATGGGCAATGAACAGCGTCCAAACGATTCCCCTAGTACTGTCAACATCTGGAGTGATACCAAGGAACCTCCTGCAGAACATCAAGGGACTGGGCCTTAGTGAGCATCTGTATAAGCCGATGCAGAAAGCAATTCTAATTGCAACAGCGCGAACCGTCCGAAAGTTCGTAGGAAATACAGCAGACCATGTCACCTAGGACCCGATAACATGGAAAAGGTTCCAACAAAGCTTCATACTTTTGGTATCTTTGTGTACCTGGTATGAGTCAATATTCCCTGGAGGGAGTGAGAAGCCGTTTGGCTTGTAAATCATAGTAATGATTCCACACAATCTTTGTGATACCTAGTATTATTATAATATTATTATAGTCTGTTGCAAAAATTATAGTACATAATAATATGTAAATATTTACAGTCTGCAACAGAATCAATGCATTGAAATATTTTTAAATCATGAACATGGTACAGTCTGTGGCAGTCCAACTGGGAAACGATTGTTTATAAATATGTTTAAAGAGAAGTGACCCCAGGTTCGAACCTTGGGGGACACCTGACATTGGAGTAAATCTAACAAATTTATATTCTTCTATTTGGACAAACTGATTACGATCAAATAAGTAGGATTTCAAGTGGGAAAAAAGGTCGTAAGAGAAGCCGAATAGGACAGAAGCTTTCTGTAAGAGTATGTGATGTTGATTTGGTCAAAAGCTTTACGGAAATCAGTGTAAATAACATCGAGTTGATTTCTGCTGTTAAGGGCGACGCAGAATCCGTGTTGGTCAGTCGATAATCGATTTTGAATTTTAAAAAATAAATAATTCTGCAAGATAATCTCGAAGACCTTGAAAAAATTACATAAGATTGTATACCGCGATAGTTTTCAACTAAAGATGGATCACCCTTTTCAGAATAGGACAGACTTTGGCAATCTTCCAGACCTCTGGAAAAACCCCGCTCTTAAAAATCAGTTGGAAGATACGACTTGAAACTAAAGAATTTAGATCAATTTCTGGACTTCTTGTACAGGGTGAGTCAACGATTGGATGAAGTAGGTTTGTGCCTTTTCGGTGAAATTAACAAAGAAACTATATTTATTGTTTGATACAGTTTATTTTACGCAGATTTTAAAAATATTTAGGACTCTACAGGGTGAGCCAAAAAACTGGACAGCATAAAGTTGTATTTTTTTAAATAGAACACCCTATATACGAATCGTATTTTCGATTTAGCTTATAATTTTAAATCTTTTTTATAAGGGTTTACTATAACAAAACTTTATAGTTTCTGAGATAATTAAGTTTAAAGAAAAAAAGTCACATTTTCAAGCATCAATTCAATCCTAAATAACGTTTTCAATTTTGTGACAAATATATTCAAATTTGGAATTTAGCAAGGCCAAGGACAAGTTAACATAATTTTTACCTAATATTTGCAATAAAAGCTACAGGGTGTTGAACACATCGGCTCAAATTTGAACAAGTTTAAATGAATAAATATCTTTTTTTTAAATGGTACACCCTGTGTATTTTCATGTTATTTAATAGAGTAATAAAAACCCTAAAAGTTTTGTTCAATATATCCTATACCTATTTATAATAGTTTTTGAGATATTTCAGTTTTTCTTATTTTCCATACTTTTTTACAGAAAATAGTCTTCATTATCATAGTAGCCATGTAAAATAATAAAAAGAAACTACAGAAACAAACAGAATGTGGTTAAATATGATGAAATACATTATTCGTTATATTACAACGGCAATAGTTTAATTAAACATAATGTGAAAAAATTAACACAACATTAACGACAAGGCAAATACATATTTACTTTTATACTAAATTGAAACAAAAAAAATTACCTATTAAATACTGAGATTAATTATTTCTTTTTAATAAGTGTTCGAATAAACGACCCTCTTGTGCAATGCACAAATTTAGTCTTTTTTGCAGATTTTCTCGGACCCTGGACAAAATTAGTGGCGTTATTGTTCTACAGGTATCCCTAATCCTGTTTCGCATATCTTCCACTGTTGTTGGTGGATTAACATACACCTTATTTTTAATATAACCCCATAGGAAGAAATCTAATGGGGTGATGTCGCAAGACCTTGGTGGCCACTCAATGAAACCCCCACGTCCAATCCATTTTTGCGGATATCGTTGGTCCAAAAACGCACGAACTTCACGATGGTAATGCGGAGGCGCATAAATTTGGATTTAATTGAATCTCCGCATTTATTGTACGAGAAAAATTTACACGACTTTCAAAATCCTGTCCATGCAATTCTTGGTGTAATTCCATGTGATATGGATGATACCTATATTTCTTGGTAGTACGATTAGCGGTGGATTGTGATGTTTCACATAATGCTGCTAACTGACGGCTACCAATATAAGGATTTTCCTGAAAATTTAACAATACTTGTAGTTCTTTTTCTTCATTAGTTACTGGTTTGTTGACCACTTTACGTTTTGGATAATCAACAGTACCAGAAGAATCGAATCTTTGCATTAAGTTTTGAAAAGTATGGGTATTAGGCTGGCGTCGATCAGGATACTTCATTTTGTAAATTCTTTGAGCAAGAAGGCAATTTTTTTGAGCCTCTCCTATTGTATAAATCATATCTATTAACTCATTCTTTTGAAAATTCATTTTATAATATAATATGAATGCAAAAAAAACCAAACTACACTACATAAAAACCAAAAGAAGCGATTGCGGTTATAAATTTGACACACAGAAAAATGTTCTTTTACATTGTTTTTGCCATGGCTACTATGATAATGAAGACTATTTCTGTAAAAAAGTATGGAAAATAAGAAAAACTGAAATATCTCAAAAACTATTATAAATAAGTATAGGATATATTGAACAAAACTTTTAGGGTTTTATTACTCTATTAAATAACATAAAAATATACAGGGTGTACCATTTAAAAAAAAAAAAAAGATATTTATTCATTTAAACTTGTTCAAATTTGAGCCGATGTGTTCAACACCCTGTAGCTTTTATTGCAAATATTAGGTAAAAATTATGTTAACTTGTCCTTAGCTTTGCTAAATTCCAAATTTGAATATATTTGTCACAAAATTGAAAACGTTATTTAGGATTGAATTGATGCTTGAAAATGTGACTTTTTTTCTTTAAACTTAATTATCTCAGAAACTATAAAGTTTTGTTATAGTAAACCCTTAATAAAAAGATTTAAAATTATAAGCTAAATCGAAAATACGATTCGTATATAGGGTGTTCTATTTAAAAAAATACAACTTTATGCTGTCCTAGTTTTTTAGCTCACCCTGTAGAGTCCTAAATATTTTTAAAATCTGCGTAAAAATAAACTGTATCAAACAATAAATATAGTTTCTTTGTTAATTTCACCGAAAAGGCACAAACCTACTTCATCCAATCGTTGACTCACCCTGTACTTTATGACTATCTTTCGCAAACCATTGAGCTAAGTGAGACATTTAATGAAATTCTAAAACTTTTAAAAAGTACTATTCTGATGGCCTCGGTTGAAGCAGTACGGTGCCTTTTTACCCTCAAATGGATAAAAAAGTTTTAACGAAATACTACGAGCCAAGAAAGACTTTCTGCTTTAGCAATGCTTTGTAAAGAAAGAGATCTTATCGAAAGTATACCTGATTTCAATCAGCGGGTTATTGATAAGTTTGCTCATGCCAAAGATAGGCGTATGGATTTTCTTTATAAAAAATTCACACAATAAGTGATATGTGCATTTTGTTTTGACTGCTATATTTTTAAAATTTACTAACTTATTTCTGTTTAGTTATTTAAAATACACTGCTTTGTTTCATACTAACTCAGCTTTTAAAGACCTTTATTTTTTCATCCACTGGTGCCTATGGCAGGTTTTATAGGTATATATGTTTTTAATATACCATTGGAAATGCAATCCTTACTTTTTTAATGCATCAGCTGCCACTGATCTGATATTAACTATACGTTTTGTTTATTTTTTTTGTCGTTGTTTAACTCACTATACATTCAAAATTTTACATACACACAATTGCATCTTGCTTTATTTTTTAAACAACCTCAAACAAAGGACGATTCTTATCATAAAAACTGGAAACCGTTCAGTCTTACTCATCAGGCATTGTTCAGATCATATGATTGATCGATCCATATTAATTTATAACTTTTTATCACCATAACATGTTTTGAAGTAAAAAAACCTACCTTTGGCTAATCGTTCCTGAATCACATCCTTATCATCAATTTTATCAGCTACCTTATGGTGGGCTTTACCTAAAAATAAATCACGTGCACTTATATGGAGTAAAATATAGTTATTAAAATATTAATTCCGTAAATAAAAGGTTATAAAAGCCAAAATTTATTATATGTAATAAAAAGAAAAACAAAAAAAAAAATATTTTTCTACTCTATATCGTCAATAACAAAATATAATATAACAGGTGGTTCGAAAGTCCCGATATTATCATATAAAAACACACCTTTTTGGCAAATATTCATCAACATAGTCTCGTTCTAAAGTGATAACATTTCTATGTCTTTCTTATAGAGCGCTTTGTCCAATCCTTGAAAATACTCTTCAGTTTCGGCGATCACCTTTTCATTGGAGCCATAATATCTCTTTCTGGCGAGCATTTTTTTGAAGTTTGCGAACAGGTAACAGTCACTGGGGGTCAAATCTGGAGAATACGGTGGAAGCAGGAACAATTCAAAGTGCAATTCATGCAGTTTTGCCATCGTTGCGATCGACTTGTGACACTGTGCATTGTCTTGGTGAAAGGACACTTGTTTCTTCTTCATTTGGGGCCGTTTTTTCGCAATTTCTTCTTTCAAACGCACTTATAACGCCATATAATATTCGCTATTCATGGTTTTCCCTTTTTAAAATAGCTGAAGAATATTACACTATGTGCATGCCAAAATATGGACGCCGTAACCTTGCTAGATGTCACATACCGCATCAAACAATCCTCTTTATTTCGCTTAAACAGCTCCAAAGACCACTTTGAACTATCACCACGTTGTTGTTATAGTGAATGTGAGCAAACTCAGTATCTATTTCAAACAGACCTTTCGCATACCCAAATACTCGTGCAAAATATGTTGTACATCACCTATATCGGCTCTCTTACGCACTTGCACTTAACTGTTGTTCAAAACGATTTTGAGGATTTCTTCGATGTTTTCCTGTGTAACAGCCTCACTTGGGCGTTCCAAGCATTCAGCATCATTTGTGCCTGTACGACAGCGTTTGAATTCAACAAACCGGCGACAAATGATTGATTTCACAGGAGTGGATTTCTTATAACAATTTTCAAGTCACTCTTGAGTTTTAACGGCATTCTTTCCCATTAAATAACGTACAGAACTCGTTTTCTTATCAAGTTGAAAATATCAACAGGCGCGTCACTAAAACTTCATTAACTTGTTGACTAATGGTCGAAAAATCATCAAATTTTAATACGTATCATCTGAAGGTTGGTACTAACTAAAAATCGTATGGATATGTTATTGGAGTCGCCATCTATGTGCCAGTCTCACCTATCTTATTACAGAGCTCCCGTACAATCAGCACCTTGGCTGTTGGTACGACAACTCTGTACTGCCCATGTGGTATTGAAGAGAGATACAAAAAGGTTTTCCATTTTTTCTCTATCTCTGTCTTTCTATCGACGTAACGCTTTCACTTATATGCGACCCTACTCTACCTATAATAGCTCTATAGTCTCTCGCCGCCTCGACTAAAATGCTATTATACCACAATAAATCATTTCCTAATTAGAACACGAATAGAGTAAGGCATATCGGCATCGACCAACCGTCATAATTAGGTTCCAAAATACCCTAAATGCTTTTACATCATACTGAATTCTGTTCCTAATATCACAGCATTTAATCATAGACTCCTGCAAATGGTATATTTTGGTAGCGTAAAGCCGGTAGCTGTAACATATTAATATGTAGCTATTTTAAAATCCTGTAAATAATTATCACAAAAACAAAGACTCTCTAGAAGTCTGGTCGTTCCTCCTTTTGCAGTTTTAGTGCTAAAAAACTACAGGTTATTTAGGGCTTACCAGTACCATTAATCACAAGTTCAGGGCTGAGAAAAAGCTGCTGTCTAACTAGCCAGGTGACAGATCTCACGACAGCGCGCCACGAATTTATTTGCGTGAAGGTTTTTAATAAATTAAACAAAACAAGTTTCTCAAAACACTTAAACCTATTAACAAAAACAAATAGAAAACGAAACTATTTACAATGAGAAACTTAAGGTTAGAAATGTTAGCCGTTCTAGTATTAAAGAAAATGTAACAACCCAATTTAGAAGATAAAACGTATAATTAGCTTTTGAACATATAAATTAAGAAAAGAATAAAAACACGAAAATTAACTATTTAAATTGGTTAAGTAAATGGTGCTAAAATCGCCCTTTTACCCAGTGAAATAAAAACAGGATATTCCCTCAGTCGTACACCCTGTATGGGTGAATTTTATTCCTGGAAGTTCGAGTAGTTTATCCCAGAGGGCGTCAGCTGTTCTCTGCCAGATACTTAATTCCCAAACTGATCTAGATCGGAGCATCTTAATCTTTTTTTTTTATATAAAAAAGAGTTAATAACTATTCTATGTCTTTCTATAAATAAAAGAATAATAAGCATCTGTAAAAAAACTGAATGCCCTTTTATTCATTTTGCTGGTATTTAAATAATTCTTCGCTATACTAGTTGAAAATCATGGTTCTTGGGTTTAGACAGTATCAAATTGGAATTATCTTCCGACATTTCGCCTATGATTACACGATACATCTTCAGGGATCTTTACTTTATGAGATTAGAACACTGAATTCAGTTGACCAAAGCCGTGAACCTTTGGTTCTTTATTAGTCGCTATACTAATTCTTCTTACATGTTGTAAAACAATATATTCCATTATAGTGATTGTACTTCATTATTCTTTTGTTTTCTAATAATGGGAAAATTGTTCAATATTTTAATACTTTTTAACGGTATTTGGAGATATCACATATTTACATAACTAGGGTAGGATTTCTTCGACAATATTTATAAATGTTAAAAGAGGGTACAACCTTTTTAGTTTATGTCGTCATAAATTTTCTGGGTTTATATATTTTTACGAAAATATGTAAACGACTCAAAAGTAATAAAATGCCCAGTTTGTTAATGGATTTAAATCTTAGGGTGGTAATATAAGATATATACTATCTTGTTCCCATGGTTAAAATCTATCTACAGAGTAATTATTTAATTACTCATTTTAGTAGGGTATACTTCACGTTAAGCAGTATAAAATAATTAATATTTCTTCCATTACACTAACTCAATTACAAAGACTGACTAATATTCCCTTAAACAATTAGAGAAGTGCGTGCAGTGTCTTTTTTTTAACAATCATTAGTATATTTTTATATACCATTTTGTCATATGGTACAAGGTTCCAAATAATAGGAAATAACCTGTTCAAGTTAATAAGTCAGAAAATTGAAACGATATATTACAGTGATATATTAAAAATAAAAAAAATATATTGACTTTACCTTACCTATTCTGTACAACAATTCTGGATTTTCTGGATGCTCTATACAGAGATCTTCTAGCTTTTGTAATGTTTCTTCTGCTTCTTGGACACTTCCAAGGTCTAGTTTTCGGTCTAGCTCATGTAATATCTAAAGAAATAATAGTATTAAGCTATTTGTATTTCTCATATATACAGTGTGTCTCTAGAAGGTTTGTACGAAACGCTAGAGCAAATTCTTGAAGTTAAAATATGAGGATCTAGAACAAAAGTTCATAGGTCCCGAAATACACAGTGCGTTCCAAAGTAAACAAGACTTGTTCAAAAATGAGAACACCTGTATTTCAGAAACTCAACTTTGGACTAATGTATATTGCCCTAGATCCTCATATTTTAGCTTCAGGAATATCCGCTAGCGTTTTAGAGACACCATATATATAGTACGACTATTATAGGGAAATAATTTGTTTGTATCACAGATTTTCTATACAACAAATTTGTATACATACAAAAATTAGATTCTTTAGCTTCAAATTCGTAAAATAATTCGACGTTTTGAGAATGATAACTACCAGACACCCTCAGAAATATTACAAAGGGTTTTTCAATAAGGGATGGTCGATGTTGGCAGTCTGTGGCGGCCATGTTGTTTCGGTGGTGTCTGTCTAATCTGGTGTTTATTATTCTGTTACACATGCCAAATCACTATTCATCACTTTATTATCAAAATGAGTGGTCGTTGCGCATTGCAGACGCGGTAGCCCTTCAAAGTCGACTCTTCAACTTTTGGTTGCCAAATTCGAGACAACCGGTTCAGTAAACAATCAGCTAATACCCGTAAGTCAAAGGAATGCCAGATCAGCCGAAAACATCACCGTAGTTCGTGAAAGTGTACAGGAAAACACGAGGCAGTCTATTCCTCGCCGTGCACAAGAACTCCGCCTTTGACAGATTATAACTTAGCGAATTTTGAGTCGGGACTTGGGGATATATCCGTACAAGATCCAACTAACGCAGGAGTTCAAAGTTAATGACCTTAGACCACTTCGTTTGTTCGCTGTCTAGGCTTCGGAGCGTTTGATAGAGAAAGATTGACCAGGTGGTAATGCCTCCAGTTTCTATTTGGTGCGGATTTTGGGCCGGCGGAGTCACTGGTTCGTACTTTTTTGAAAACGATGTTGATGAGGTCATTACCGTCAACGGCGAGCGCTACAGAACTATGCTAACTGATTTCTTTTGACCCAACTTGCAACAATATGGAGGTAGACATGTGATTTCAGCAAGACGGTGCTACGTGCCGCACAGCGGACCCCACGATGAATATTCTGCATGAACAATTTGAGATCGTGCGATTTGACCCAGCTAGACTTTTTCTTGTAGGGTTTCCTGAATCCAATAATCCACAATCGACCGATGCCCTTAAAGTCAACATAACTAATATCATCCTTCAAATTCAGCCAGATCTATGCTGCAGAGAAAATGGGACCACTCAGATCCGTGCCACCGTGAGAAGCCGCGGCGAACATTTGAACGATGTTATATTCCATACCTAATGGCATACATGGACCTTTCAAATAAAAAAGAATTTTGTTAATACCTCACACACACCTGGTTTTATTCCATTTCAACATCGACCCGCCCTTATTGAAAAACCCTTTAGAATGTAGATAAAAATGGATTTTGGTTAGTGTCTTTTTATTATCTTATTACAGATACACTTATTTACCGATTCCAGATTCAGACTCTGAGTACTATCATCTAATTCATCCTCGCTCAAATCATAGAATTCTAGATCGGAGCTGTCCATATTCGAGGCGCTAAGATAGTCATCCGTTGTGGTGGAAAATTGTGACGAGTTTGCCTTTTTGGTGTTCGATTTGTTTGATCTTCTCTGTCTGACTTGCCTGGAAAGAATGTTAAAGTAATAAAGGATGTATTTTTCAAAATTTAATGAATGTAAAACAAAAATAACTATATGGGTTCTACATAAGAGCTGTATAAGTAAAAGGGTCATTGGATCCATATGAGGAGTGACCCAAGAGTGTTATTTTGGATATACACTAGTGATCCCCCCCATGATCACATACGTCGCTATTGTATGGTGGCCTAGCACATCAAAGCGCAAGCACCGTTTTCAACTTGATAAAATTCAAAGAATGGCTTATATGGAAAAAATGACTGGGATGAGGACTGCTCCCACTATAAATAGAGAACAAGGTCCTGAAGGCTATTTATCGTTTTAGTTACCTAGGGCATCTCAGAACTGGAATGGGCGGCTAGTCAGGTGTCTAGGAAAGCGTGGTGGAGAAATGTCCATCACTTTCCCTGCAAACCGACAACATGGCACCGATTTTGAAACTCAACCACTCTCTTGAGATACTTTTTCCAATTAAAGTGGGATTGGGAGCACATGGATGGATTCGACAAGATCAAAGACCTGGGAGTTAGAGAGTTTTACCCTGTTGGACAACGTGCGGCGATCTTTACAACGAAAATTTATGGTATTCTGCAGTGTGGCTATCTCTGTGAGAGAGACATAAACGGGAATAGGATAATAAACACACGCTTAGACAGTAAGGCTGAGATAATGGTACTGCAATCTAGTGTAGTAACGTCGCAACTGGTGTCTGAGTGCAAGGATATACTGAACAGTCTGACAAGCAACGGTTGCACAATCAGACTCTTGTGGGTTTCGGATCATTCGGGTATACATGGGAATGAGGAAGCGGATGGTACGGCAATTGATTTGTTAAATAATGACCGTCAATTTTTTTACACTTTTAGACTCTCTACAAAATTCTAAACATTATATGTTCTATAAAATGAAAGTTTCCATGTCTGTATCAGATTATGATTTCATAGCTGTCTCGGAGTCATGGTTAAATCAATCGGTTTTCAATGGTGAATATTGTGACAATTTTAATATATTTAGAAAGGATCGTGATGCAATGGTTACTGGTCAAAATCAAGGAGGTGTTTTTCTGGCAGTGGCTAAAAATATAAGGGCAAAAGAAATTAAAATGTTTGAAAGTGTTTCAGATTTCGATGGTATTTGCGTTCAAGTCCATGGTGATAATAAAAAATTTTACATTATTGTGGTATACATACCTACAGGAAATAATCGCGAGAAATTAAATGCTTTTTATGAATATTGTGAACAGAACTTATTAAATGAAATGTGTATTATTGTAGGTGATTTCAATATAAGTGAGTATGGCAATGATAGAAATAGTGGTCGCTTAGGAGATCTAAAGCAGTTTTTGGATTTTAATGGTTATTTTCAATATAATTATGTAAAAAATGTAAATGATCACACTTTAGACCTAGTTATAAGCAACTTTACTGAAATATATGTAAGGAAAGATAGTGTGCCTCTGTTGCCAGAAGATGATCATCATCCTTCTTTGTCTATGGAATTAAACATTTTTAATAGTGGTTGCTCACGTGACCATTTTAATGACGTTGTACATTATAATTTTAAAAAAGGTAATTTTGAGGTTCTCTACTGTGAATTAAATAAGGTTGATTAGTCTGATGTTCTTAACCAGAATAACGTTAATGTAGCAGTAAATAATTTCTACAAATGTATATATAATGTATCTGATATTTGTATTCCAAAGGCTAGGCATTTTAAAAGAAGAAAGTTATAGAAAAAAATTTAGAAAAACCGGTCTAAATCAGTGGGAGTTGAGATATAAAGAGTATAGGCAGTTAGTAAAAACACAGAGTTCAACCGCTTATCGTTTATATCAACAACGTGTGCAGGATGAAATTAAATCAAACCCTAAAACCTTTTGGGATTTTATAAATAATCAGTAAAATATTTCCGATATTCCCGCAAATATGTTTTTAAATCAGAAATAAATTAGGGGTGTTCAAAATGTAGTAAATGCCTTTGGTGAATACTTTAGTTCCATATACATTGGTGGCAACCAGTTTAATAGAAGAATTTCTAATAACTATGGGAAATTTTGCTTTTTAGAAATTACCGAAACGGAAATTAAAGAGGCCGTTAAAAAACTGAAAGTTAGTAGATCAGTAGCTACTGATAATGTGCCGACCTACGTTATTAAAGGTTGTATTGATTCATTTATAACACCTTTAAAATATATTTTTAACGTTTGTTTGAAACAATGTATTTATCCCTCAAAATGGAAAGAAAGCAAAGTTATTCCTATATTTAAAAGTGGTGATAGAAATGAAATTTCTAATTACCGATCTATTAGTATTGTCTCAGCTTACTCAAAAATTTTAGAATTAATTCTTTGTAATAGAGTATATAATGATTGTAAACACAGAATCTTAGACCAACAACATGGTTTCTTGCCACATCGATCAACCGTTACAAATTTAGTAAACTTTGTTCAGTTTGTTCAGGAATCAATTCAAGAAGGATCTCAGGTTGATGTAATTTTTAATGATTTGGAGAAGGCATTTGATAGAGTGAACTTTGGTGAAATAGTACTTGCCCTCCAAGATTTTTCTGTAGATCCAAACATTGTTTCATTGCTGATATCTTATTTGCATGATAGAACTTTATTTGTTGAACTTAAGGGGTATAAGTCTCGAAGCTATGTACCCACCTCAGGAGTGCCTCAGGGTTCAAATCTTGGACCACTTCTGTTTTTACTGGTTATCAATAACATAGATGTGAATGTAAAATTCGCTAAGGGCCTTTATCTTTGCGGATGATTATAAAATTTTTCGTGCTATTAGGGATGAGTCAGATGCGAGGGCTCTGCAAGAGGATTTTAATGCGGTTGTGAGATGGTGCAAGGAACATGATTTAAATGTAAATATAAATAAATGTGTAGTAATGTCTTTTACATGTAAAAAGCAAATAATTCATTTTAATTATTGTATAAATAACACGCCGTTAAAAAGAACTGATTTACATAGGGATCTTGGTGTTTATTTAGATACGAAGTTGAGTTTTGATAGGCACATTGATATTGTAACTGCAAGTGCAGTAAAAATTCTTGGTTTTATTATTAGGAGCTGTAAATATTTCAATAATATCAATACAATGATTGTCTTGTATAAGTCATTAGTGCTTGCTAAGCTTCAATATGCTTGTGTAATTTGGGATCCACAGTACGAAAATAAAATTTACAGCTTAGAGGTGGTTCAGCGGAGATTTTTAAAGTTTTTGCATTACAAGGCATTCTCGGTATACCCTCAAAGAGGAACTGATCAGAAGCTTTTGTGTTCTTTATTCAACTTTCCCAGTTTGAAGGACATGTGTATTGAAGCGGGTGTTGTGTTTTGTTTAAATTGATTGGGAATACAATTGATGATAAAGAGTTTTTAGAACAGCTTCCATTTAAAATAGGCCGAGTTAACACCAGATCCAGAAATTTATTTTATATTAATGCCCCTAGGACTAACCTGTAAAAAAAATCCCCATTAATAAGATTATGTTCATATTTTAATAAGTATTGTGGTGCCATTGACATTTTTAACCTAAGTTGTAACAGGTTTAGAAGGGAAATGAGAAATGAGTTATGTAGGCAATTGTAGTGCCTTTTTATTTAGGTTCTAATTTAGATTGTAGTCTTAGTATATTAAGTTTAGTTGTATCTGTAATTGGCTTTGTAAAAGTTGTTGATACAATGAATAAATAAATAAATAAATAACTGAATGTAACTATTTTCGATTTTTCGACAGTTCAAACTAGAAATGAAATAGTAAAAACAATTAATCATTTTATTAAATGTTGAATATACGTCCCACTGGTTAATTGACAGTAACCTAAGCCATTTATAAATTAATTCTGAATATTCCCGACTATTTCTGTAGTAATTAACCGTATTTCTTGAATAGAATTCTTTAAGTTTTCTGTGTCAACTAGCTTAGTTTGGAAAATTTTTAACCTCATGGTTGGTTCATACTTCTAAAAATTATCAACTACTATTAAGAATTTCCACTAACATAACACTTGCACTACGAAATCAAAATGCATGGTTCATATATTAAAATTTAACAATTAGTAAAAATTAAAAATCGTCCGTAAATATTCTACATCAGTCAAATAAGCATTTTGCCGGGACACCCAATCATCCAGGCAGAGACCCGGATTTTCGAGTAATATAGGCCAATAGAAATAAACCTCATATGTTCTCTGCACGAGATTTTGTGTCATGAACTTTTTGTAAGGTCAAAAAATGCATTTTTTGCTTACCAGCAAAAACTAAGGAAATTTTTGGACAAAATGGAAAGCCATCTTCTAGAAAATTGAAAAACCTACAAATTGGTTTTTTACCGATCTCGATATTTTTATTTGTTGCTGAGAAAAATGCAAAACAAGGGGAAAATTGTTATAATATTCAATTAACAATAACTATTGCTAAATGCAACCTACAACTTTGTTGTTACGTAAAAAGTTGGGTCTTTTAGTGCTTAATATGTGGTAAAAATTTCAGATCGATTAATCAAATAGTTTGTGCAAAATTTAATTTCTTTATCACAGGCGAGCGAATTTTGCAATAATATTCTAGCTCCATCGATAAAGGTATACCGATTCTGAGCACATTTCATGAAAGAGGCCCTCTTCTTTTATGAGAAGTATTACCTGGAATTGAGAAAAATTAATTTTAAATTTGTTTAAACCTCATTAGAAAACAACTATCATTTTTATCTTGTAAACAAATTAAATAACTTTTTCCAAATATGAAAACAGAATTTTTTTATCGGCAAAAACAATAAAAGTCATTTAATTTGTTTACAAGGTAAAAATGATGGTGGTTTTCTAATGAAGTTTAAACAAATTTAAAATTAATTTTCCTCAGTTCCATGTAATATTTCTCATAGAAGAAGAGCCTCTTTCATGAGATGTGCTCAGAATCGGTGTACCTTCAACGATGGACCTAGAATGTTAAATTTTGCACAAACTATTTGAAGAATCGATCTGATATTTTTACCACATATTAAGCACTAAAAAACCCAACTTTTTACTTAACAACAAAGTCGTAGGATGTACTTAGCAATAGTTGACGTTAATTGAATATTATAACAATTTTGACCTTGTTTTGCATTTTTCTCAGCAACAAATAAAAATATCGACAACGGTAAAAAACTAATTTATAGGTTTTTCAATTCTCTAGAAGATGGCTATTTCACTTTGTCCAAAAATTTATTTAGTTTTTGCTGGTAAGCAAAAAAATGCAAAAAATGCATTTTCGACCTTTAATTGTTTACAAAAATTTTGTGACACAAAATCTCGTGCAGAGAACATATACGTTTTATTCCTATAGGCCTATATAACCCGAAAATTCGGGTCTCTGCCTGGATGAATGAGTGTCCCCAACTAGGTCTTCTTGCCGCTTATCTGACTTGAGTATTCTAACCTAAAAGTAAAATGTATTTTATTGCCCTTCAATTGTGGTTGTTTAATTAATTTTATTCTAAATTGTTTCGACTATTTTATAACACATTTTGAATAAGTTTTATTTGTTTATAATGTTATTTTTTATATTTTTATGTACTTATCAAATTTTCCTCCAGCCGATAACATCCGAAAGCGGACATGAATTATTCCGATTTTTTAAAAAGTTAAAAATTAACCAACTATTTAGTTCATAATTGATAGTTGTTACTTTTTAGCTGAGGCTATGAACAGATGAAAATAAAGTGTATTATTTAACTTGCAAGTGAAAGTTGATAGTAGAAATTCTTAGTATGTGTGCGTGTAAATTTTTGAGAACTCAATTTTCAAAAGTGTAAAAATTTATACTCTCAACAAAAATCAGTATCGTGACCAGTGGCGTAAATAACGACTCCGCGGTGCGGGGGGGGGGGGGCGTAACCAATCCAGCGGCGCCCTCAAGTCCTTTTATGAAAACGAATAAATAAATACGAAGGATCACGATGGGTGCAAAAAAGTAGGCCGCATTCAAACACCTTTGGGGGGGGGGGCATACTCTTAGTTACGCCACTGATCGTGACACTTTCCTGTAAATTATACTACCATTTGTCGATTAGGGCCGGTTGAAAAAAATTAAAAAGTAACTTTTTGAAACACATATTTTTTTAGCTTGCCTCGTGGTTTACGGATATATCGGATATATCAATTAAAATAAATGGCATAAATTTATATAAATATATATATATATATATATATATATATATATATATATATATATATATATATATATATATATATATATATATATAAATTTATCAGCATCATTGCCATGAGATATTCGAATATTTTGAGCACATTTTACCATTGTGTAAACTTATTTATTATGAAAAAGTAAGGTTGGGCTTTCTCGGATATAAACATAAACAGTAAAAACGCAACGTTGCCAAATCACATATGTCGAATTAAGTTCCGTATTTAATTATTTTTTTATAATATTCTTTATTTTAATAATAAATGCCATGCAAACAATTTATTTTAAAGTATATTATTTTTTATTAGGATTTTAATTTAATTTGTCGAATACTGGGTGCTACACTTTATTTGGCTCACGCGGTAGCAAATGAACGGCCTTCAGGGAACCCTACAAAACGAAGTCAAGAGGGTTTAAGTCTGGAGACCTCGACGGTCACTCAATAAGTCACCTTCATCCAATCTACCAACTTGCAAAAACATCATTAAAAATAGCGCAAACTCCTGCTGGGTAATGTGGCGGGACACAGTCTTGTTAAAACCAGATATTTTGATGGGGTAAATCTTGATTATCTTTTTCAGAAAACAGCGTCGAAAGAGCAAGAATAAGATCTTGTAGAAACTGTAAATATCAATCGCCAATTGAATTTTCACCAGAAAAGATCTATCCTATAACGATATTAAGCACGATTCCAACCCATACATTTATTTTTTGTCTATAATGAGTGTATTCCTCATCCAATTTGGGTTTATATCTGACTCATACCGATTATTTTATATGTTGACATCACAATTTAAGCAAAATGTGAATTTGTAGGAACGAACAACATTTTTAATAAAAATAGGATCCCGAAAACACATTTCTTGTAACAGTTCTAAAAATTGAAGACGCTTGTTATAGTCATCTTCATCAATCTTACTCACTGTCAATTGTGAAATTGGCGGAAGATTAGAGTATTTTTCTTTAAATAAACTGACACACTTCTTCTTGGGTTCCTACCCTATTGCCACATCCTATCATCATAAGCCCGTGTGGGGTTGTTAGTCCTCCATCGGGCGCCTCCCCAGGTGGCGGATAGGGGAACGCCTCTCAGATATGAGTGGTTCCGAGGAAATCAAATACTCGGGGCGGACCAAAACTAACTAACACAGCAGCGTCTGACCTAGAGTGGGCGGCTGCGAACAGCGTCGGTACTCATGTTAGAGTCGGCTGACATAAAAGCTAGGAAAGCAAGGGGAAACTACCTAGCTAATTACATCCCCAGGATAATCACAATGGATCAAGTCTACTTAGGAACGGCCCTCAGTCCCGGGCACCTCTTAAGTGAGGAGAGGGTGCTAAGAATCCCCCGGTTACCCGATAAATTTACACTAAAACGCTACAAAAAGATTGGTACATGAAATGTACGAAGTCTATTCCAAGCCGGCAAGGTAAATAATGTAATTAAGGAGATGCTACGACTCAACATAGATATTCTTGGATGCAGCGAAGTTAGATGGCCCAACTCAGGCCACTATGAAATAGACAATCACACGGTATACTACTGCGGAGATACAACAACAAGAAACAAAAACGGAGTAGCTATTATAGTCAACAAAGAGGTTAACAGTTGTGTACTCAGTTTTATAGGCATATCGGATAGAGTTGCACTACTTAAAATTAGTGCCAAACCATTTAATATGAATATTGTACAAGCATATGCTCCAACCTCGGAAAGTTCAGAGCAGGAAATAGAAATTTTCTATGAACAGCTAAAAGAAGCCCTTAAACACACCAAAAAACAAGAAATCAATGTCTTGCTGGGAGACTTTAACGCTAAAGTAGGCAAGGGAGTAGTAGATAATACTGTAGGCCAATTTGGACTGGGCAAGAGAAATGATAGAGGGGATCGTCTTATTCAGTTCTGCCAAGAAATGGACAGTGCGATAATGAACACCTTTTTTCCGTTACCGCCTCGAAGACTCTACACATGGAAGTCTCCAGCTGGATGTACCTTCAGACCATAATCTTGTGCTGAGCCGGATTAAGCTACACATGAAAAAGATCTGGAAAGGAAAATTCCAAAAACGACCGGACATTCAGAGGTTGAAAGATAACACCACAAGAGACGAAGTCAAAGAGGAATTAAACAACAAAATAACGAGCATAGCCACGGATATTAACAAGGAGAACATAAATGTGGATGATATGTGGAAGAAGATAAAAAATGTCTGTAATTCAATAGTGGATAATAAACTAAAAGCAGAAAAAAATATAAAGAAACATCCGTGGATGACAGAAGAAATATTAGAACTCATGGAAGAGCGAAGAAAATACAGACATAAAAATGAAAGAAGGTACAAAGACATAAACAAAGTTATTAACAATAGGATCAAGGAAGCAAAAGAGTTGTGGCTACAAAACGAATGTAAAGAAATCGAATCCTTAGAACAAAAACATTACATTTTTAACTTGCATAAGAAAATCAAGGCCCTAACCAGCGGAAACAACTCACGCAGCAATAATTCAGTACTGGACAAACACAACAATCTACTGTACGAGAGTGAAAAAATACTTGAAAGATGGGAAGAATATATGGGAGAATTATTCGATGAAGAACAGCAGACAGAAACAGATGTCCTTGGATTTTCCGAACCAGAAATAACACTCAGCGAAGTAACATATGCAATAAAACGACTAAAAAAACAAGTCACCTAGGCCGGATAATATACAATCAGAAATACTAAAACTATTTGAAGATGACCAACTTAAACTCCTAACAAGTCTAAATTAAATTTACGAAACGGGCGAATTGCCTGGAGATTGGCTAGTTTCCACCTTCATTCCTCTTCCTAAGAAAACAAATGCTACCAGATGTTCTGATTACAGAATTATAAGCTTAATGAGCCATGCGCTGAAAATCCTTCTCAGTATCATTCACTCTTGAATACATAGAAAACTTGAAGAAAACGTTAGCAATGTTCAGTTTGGCTTTAGAAATGGACTTGGAACACGAGACGCTCTATTTTCTATTCAAATTTTGATACAAAGAGCTCGGGACGTAAACTGCAATGTCTATGCATGTTTTATCGATTTCGAGAAAGCATTCAACAAAGTGCAACATCACAAACTGCTTCAAATATTAAATGAATCTGGTATCGATGACAAGGATTTACGCCTTATTAGAAACCTTTACTCACAGCAAAGGGCGACTGTACGTGTAGGCAACGAAACATCACAAGAATTTACAATAAAACGGGGAGTTCGTCAGGGCTGTATTTTATCGCCGACGTTATTCAATACGTACTCGGAAATGCTGTTCAGGGAAGCTATCAGTGGAATGAGAGAGGGCATAAGAATTAATGGTGAAAGCATTAACAACTTAAGATATGCAGACGACACAGTTCTGTTGGCCGATAATGCAGAGGATCTGCAAACACTAATAGATCGCGTAGTGGAAGCCTGTGAAAGATACGGCATGAAATTAAACTGTAAAAAGACAAAAATCCTTATAGTAAGCAAAAATGACGAAATACACCACCAATTTAAAGCAAATAATGAAACTTTGGTAACTGTTGACAAAGTTACGTATCTAGGATGCAGTCTGAACAGAGAATGGGACCACTCACAGGAGATTAGATGCCACATAGAGAAGGCGAGAGCTGTCTTCAACCGCCTCAGAAAGATCTTGTGCAATATGCACCTGAACATTGATATAAGAACACGAGTCTTGAGATGTTATGTATTTCCAACTCTTCTATATGGAGTGGAAGCCTGGACTTTGACAGAAACAACATCTAAACGACTGGAAGCCTTGGAAATGTGGTGTTACCGCCGCATGCTCAGAATTTCATACATCCATCATGTCACAAATAACACCGTGATGCAACGTATGAAAAAAGACCCAGAAATTATGCGCAATGTGAAAATCAGAAAGATATCATACTTAGGGCATGTAATGCGCAATGAGAAATACCAACTAATTCAGTTAATTTTGCAAGGTAAGATAGAGGGTAAAAGAACTCAGGGACGCCGACGAACATCATGGCTGAGGAATATCAGACAATGGACAGGAATGACGACGGTACATTTATTTAGAACAGCTGTCAGTAAGGTCATATGGGCCAATGTGATTGCCAACATCCACAGAGGATAGGCACCAACAGAAGAAGAAGATCATCATAAGAATTGTAATGGAACAAACATTAATATTTTACGCTGTTCAATGTGAACTATATTATGTTAAAATGAATAATTAAATATTCACTCTGTGAAAAGATTTCCCGTGGGCAAAATAAATCAGTTATCGAGCTTAACTTTTATTATCTTTGTCGTTTAAATGTTTTCTTCAAAATATATAATCTCAGTCAATTTATGAAGTCGTAAAAGACCCTCTCCAAGATTTGGCTAGAAATCTGTCGAAATAATCCTATTCTGGTTATGTAAATCAAACCAGACGTAATAAGGGTAGTTTTTTAACATATGGTATATAAAATACCGTTAAAATGTATTAAAATATTGAACGATTTTTCCCATTATTAGGAAACAAAAGAATAATCAAATAAAATTATACTGGAATATAACGTTTGACCTGTGAAAGGAATTAATATAACGACTGTTTTTCCTGACTGCAAGAAAGAATGATTTAAATATCAGCAATAGGAATAAAAGGGCACTCAGGTTTTTTTAGTTATAGAAAGAAATATAATAGCTTTATTATCTGTGTTTATATGAAAATTAAGATTAAGATGCTCAGAGGCCAATTCGGGAATCAAGCATCCGGTATAATATAACTAACGCCCTCAGTACGAAAAGACCCAAACTTTCGAACTATTAGGGAATGAAATTTACAGGGATACATGGGGGTGAAATGCGCACCCGCGGGGTGCAGGGCGTACAAGCCTGGCCTTTCAAGAAGTACTAAAGTTCAGTTATAATTTGAAAATCGTTAGAAGCGGGGCCGCCGTCCAGTGCCGTGGAAAAATTACGTAATGGATATAATCGTCGGGAAAGAAGGTTTTTCTTTGTTTTGTCTTTCAGTTAATTTGGGAAATTAAGGGAATGCCATTTTAGACGAGCGTTTCGCGATCTTAATAGTGTCTGATTAAGAAATATAAATAGCTGTTTTTTCGCAATTTATTTCTTTTTTTATTTAATATTTTATTATGTTATTTATACGTGTTTTTTTCAAAACTGGGTTTCGTTTTTGGTTAAAAGAACGGCCAAAAAGAGCAATTATGTTAGTTTTTCGTAATTATTATTAGTTTTAAGTTTCTCATTGTAAATAGTTCGTTTTTCTATTTATTTTTGTTAATAGACTAACTGTTCTGAGAAACTTGTTTTATTTAATTTAATTAAAAACCTTCACGCGAATTAACTTGCGGGCGCGCTGTTGCTACAAAACAATAGATGTAATCTGTCCAGCTAATTAGCAGCCTTGTCTGAGTTCTGACTTATGGTTTTGGTAAGCTTAAATAACGGTAGTTGTTTGGTACTAAAGCTGCAAGAGAGAAGATGAACGTTCAGACTTCCAGAGTGTCTTTATTACTGTGAAATTTAATTATAGGTTGTTAAAATAGCTATAAATTAATGTGTGGCAGCAAATTATAAATAGAATGGCTGACATCATTAGCAGGAGTCTATGATCAGATTCTGTCACAGAATTTCTTTCTTCCGTGCCTCAGTAAGTTTCATCTTCAGTCAAAATTATCCCACTGTGAGAATTTGACAAACCGTGACAGGTCACTGAATCAATTATGATGATAAATCATTATTGTGTAACAGTTACATTTAGGTATAGGACGTGTAATAGAAAAAAAGTTCAAAATTTTGCATGGAGTCTAAAAGTGTACAAAAAATCAAAGTTGGTTATAGCACAGCTTCTTTCGAAACACCCTGTATAATTTAATATATTCCAGCCTTTACATCCTCATTGTGTATTAAAAAGTAATTTGAAAAATCATCTATTTGTTTTATACTTACTAAGTGAATTTAATTCTTTTCTATTCAATTTTCCAAATAATTGCACTTTTACTTTCCATTCACTGCTTCATACTAAAAACACCTTTTACCTATCAATTAAAATTTCCACACATCGGAACATTTCTGATATCTAGCTAAATTGATATTGTAATCTGTATGTAATAAATTTGATAGTGTGTGTGTGTTAAATCCGTTTATTATTATCACGCTGTTGACTGATACTTATTTTATTGTATAAATTTGCAACTAACAACAAAAGTTTAATACCTAGGTAAACAATAATTATACATATATCTAAACAAAATAAATATCGACATCTATAGTCCCGGGCCATATTATTTTTTGGGACATTTTCAATGATAACTCGAATTCCCGTCTGTTTCAGACAATTTCCGAAGAATAGGGATGAACCTTAACTACACTCAGCTGTCGTGTCGTAAAAAGGTATAAAAACGAATATAGAATAAGGGTCGGAGTTAAGAAGAGCTCAAGAAAAATGTTCAGAGATGGATTTTACGAGAAGTTGAAGAAAATCCCAAAATGTTAGCAATCAAACCACAGATTAATCAGATGCGAGCTAAAATTAAATTTTTTTGCGCAATCAATCAACTTTCGACCGTACTCGAATTGAATCAGATTATTGATTGGACGATATAGAGATTTCTTAATAACTAGTGATTCATAAACCACCGTGATTTTTCACTGCAGTGATTTTTACTCCTGATATGATGCGTAAAGACTTCCTTTCCAATTCTGATCCTCTGATACAGGTGGTTAGAAAAGTTCCGAAACTGGTACATAGATGGCGACTCTAATAACATAACCATAACGATTTTTTAGTTAATACCAACCTTCAAACGATACGTGTCAAAATTTGATGATATTTCGACCATTACTCATCGAGATATTGAAATTCAGTTTGATATTTTCAAAACAATGGAAAGAAAGTTTTGCAAACCAACTGATTCTGAATGAGGCGAAAACTGTTCATATGCATTTTTACAAAATACGAGGGCGGTCCGATAAGTAATTAGCCTACATAAGAAAAACGAAAATTTTGGAAAAGTGGCGATTTATTTCTCAACATAGTCTCTTTTTCGCTTGATACACTTGACTCAGCGATGCTCCAACTTCTTTAACCCGTCTGAAAAATACGTTTTCTGGAGGTCTGCAAAGTAGGCCTCCGTGGCGGCGATAACCTCTTCACTGGACTCAAATTTCTGCCCGACGAGTGACTTTTTCAAGTTTGGTCACAAAAAGAAGTCGCACGGGGCCAAATCTGGAAAATACGGAGATGTTAGCCGGTGCGTTGGCATGATGGAAGAGCACTTTTTTCTTCGCCAAATGGGGCCGTTTTTTTTTTTGCAATTCGGCGTCGAATCGGCCCAATAATTCGGCATAGTAGAGCCCTGTGATCGTTTTGTCCTTCTCCAGGTAGTTGATGTATATCACACCGTGTGAATCCCAGAAAACGGTGGCCATCACCTTTCCGGCCGATAGGACAGTCCTCGCCTTCTTCGGAGCACGTTCGCCGGGTGAAGTCCACTGTTTCGACTGTTCCTTGGTCTCTGGTGTATACCAGTGGATCCATGTTTCGTCGACGGTCACAAAACGACGCAGAAACTCCTTCGGATTGTGCTTAAACAGCGTCAAATACTTCTCTGAAGTGGTCTCACGGTTGGGCTTGTTGTCCGGAGTGAGCAAATGCGGCAAACATCACGCGGTCTTTTGAGATGTCTACTGTCTCAGCTATCTCGCGCACCTTCAATCGGCGGTCTGTCAATACGAGATCGTGGATTTTTGTCACGTTATCCTCCGTGGTAGCCCTTTTCGGGGCACCTGGGCGTTGCTCATCAAAAACCGACGTGCGACCACGTTGAAACTCGTTAAACCAATTTTTGACGGTCGCCATCGAAGGAGAAGAGTACACCGCATCCAAGCGCTCTTTGATTTTGCTGCGCGATTTTTCTTCCAAAAACAGGAATCGATTCACCGACCGATATTGCCCTTTTTCCATTTTTCTAAAATTCGCGGACACGCCCGCTTCTGCACGCGGTCAAAACAAAACTGCGAGTCCGATTCGGCTGAAATCTTGAAAGTAGCCGTCTACGAGAATGTACTACACGATAGTAAATTTCTCTTGCGATAGTGGCGCCATCGGGCGGTGAGGCTAAGTACTTATCGGACCGCCCTCGTAGATCCCAAAGTTGATATTACCATCAGTAGGCAAATGGTAAAATACTTAGGCACTTATCTGGATCCGAAATTTAATTGAGAACCGTGAACTGATATCTGCTCAAAACTAAATGGAACATATTATGCCATCCTGAAACTTAAGCAAATTATGTCACCTAAAGCTCTCCTAACTTCATATTATACATTTGCATACTGTCATCTTGCCTATGACATTGTTTTATAGGGACAAGCAGTCAACGAATCGAGAGTCTTTATTTTGCAAAAGAGGATAATCCAATTCATCATCAATATGTCTCATGTAGACCGATCTTTAAAAATAAAAAGATCCCTATGTTGCACTCCATTTACATACTAAAATGTGCTATGTATGTAGCAATTTTATTCAAAATTCAGAAATTCATATATATATATATATATATATATATATATATATATATATATATATATATATATATATATATATATATATATATATATATATATATATATATATATATATATATCCTAACAGGAGTGACTTCGCGATTCCAAAACACACAATAGCATTATATAAGTAGTCCTGTTACGCATGTGTTAGGATCTACAACAGATTACGAAATGACATTAAATACATACCGTCATTTCTTATTAAAGGCATGATTGGTTTTCTTGCTGAACCCTTAGAATACTATTTAATATGTCACTAATAACAAGTACTGTTCCAAATACGTGTGGAAGTTAAAATTTGTCCCGTTTTTAAGAAATGAGACAAAATCGATATTCAAAATTATAGGCCAATTGCGTTGATATCATGTCCAGCAAAAATCTTTGAATCAATTATATATAAGTACGTTTATAAACATGTCCCAACTAAAATTACTGAACTACAACACAGCTTTATGAATAAAAGGTCCACAATTACTAAAACGTCACGCAACATATATCAGAAAGTTTAGATAATAATCCCAAGTTGATGTAATATATACGGACTTTTCTAAAGCTTTTGAGAAAGTATCGCATACTATTCTCATGGAAAAACTGCACACTGAGTTCGGATTTCATGATAACTTAGTTAAATTTTTCCTGTCATATTTAAAAATAGACAACAAAGGGTGGTAGTTAGAGGCTATACGTCAAATTTTTTTTTCACCTTCCTCGGGCATCCCTCAGGATTCCAACCTTGGTCCAATGTTATTGCTTTTATATGTGAACAATTTAGCAAAAGAAATTAATGTCTGTAATATATTATTGTTTGCTGATGACTTAAAACTGTATTCAAAAGTTCAGCAAAACAGTGATTGTCTTATAGTGCAAGAAAATCTAAATACTCTATGAATGGTCAATTGGAAATGGTTTGAACTTTAACATTAGCAAGTGTTTTATTCTTAGCTTTAAAAGAAAAAGACATATCTTAAAGTATGAATAAAACATGAACGGAATGTCATTGGCACGGGTTGATGAGATGCGGGACCTTGGAGTTACTTTTGATGCTCAATTATCCTTTAGACCTCATCTGATGGATGTTACATCTAAAGGTTCAAAAAGGTACGGTTTTATTATCAGAAACTGCAGATTGTTTGAAAACATTGACTGAATAAAAACATTGTATATTTCGTATGTTCGAAGTATATTGGAATACGCTTCCATAATATGGAATCCATATTGTGTGAATCACAAGAACATGATAGAAAAAATACGAAACAGATTCCTAAGATACATCTTTCTTAAAGAAACTGGAGTATATAAGTTACACATACCAAAAGATGAAATCATGAATAGATATAATCTTGGGAGTTTGGAATGTCGCAGAATAGTTGCATGCATAATTTTTTTGTTTAAACTATTACATAATCAAATTGATGATTCAAATTTATTGGCATTAATACGACTGTATGTACCTAAATATAGGACAAGGAACTCGATAACATTTTATACAGATAAAGCTCGTACTAATTATTATTCACCTGTTATTCACCTGTTATTAATATGTGTAAATTATATAATCAATTTAGAGATGATTTTGATATTTTTAACATAAACATAAAATCTTTAAAGAAATTGTTATTAGAAATTATATAAATACTAGATTATTATTTAATCATAGTAGCATTAGGTCCTTTCCCTACTCTATAATTGGATATATTCTGTAGAGTTTGTAACGAAATAAATAAATAAACAGGCTAAGTCGACAATCATCTTCAAAGAAAAACCAATGGAATTTAAGCGATAAGTTACAGTGAAGGACGTCTGGTTATAACTGTTGTGGCTACAGTGTACTTTGTTTATGTCATTCCAATTTTATTATTCAATGTTAGTCTTAATTTTAATCCTTGTAAACCTGAACGTTGTAATTCTGTATTACTTTATTTTATTATATAGTTTAGTCATGTGAATGATTTATATACATTGCGAAAACAATATTGAAATTGAAAAGAACTGGAGAAACGCAAAGGATTTCATCCAGACCGTGAAATACGGTGGTGGTGGCATCAAGTTGTAGGGCTGTTTTATAGTGTATGGAATAGGTCCAATCCATAGAATTGATAGTAATTTGAACAAAGAAATTTAGTGTAATATCCTCAAGAAACATTTAACAGAAACAGTAGAAAATATGCCATATCCCGAAAACAAGATAATTTTCTAAAAGGACAATGATACCAAGAATAGCTCAAAATTAGTCAAAAATTGATTGATAAATATAGATTCCAAGTTTTTCATGTGGCCATCGCAAAGTCCAGATATCAATCCTGTTGAAAATATATGGCCATATAATATAAGAGTAAACTTTCAACCTCTGTCGAATTTAAACATTTTATGGAAACGGGTACAAGAACAATAGTATAAAATGTCACCTGATTACTGCGAAAAACTTGTTCAAAGTGTAAAAAATACAATATATGCTGTTAAAAAGGCCAAAGGTCTCTGAACAAAATATTCAGATTGAAATATCTATCCTGCAGAAGTGGCAAAAGTGAACCAAACGTAATTAGGATTATTTTATTCTGAAGCAGATTTTTAAGTTTATTAATATAAATCATTGTAAAAATAAATAAACATATTTTTCAAAAATATATGTATTTCTTTATTACAAGTTTAATATATTTATAATGCACTAATAGCCAAAATTGATATTTGTTGATTTAGACACCTGACTGTGTATATGTATATGTACATGTATGTATATATACATATATATATATATATATATATATATATATATATATATATATATATATATATATAAAATTTTCTTTTATATACCTACCTAATACTTTTCCAATTTACCGGATAAATTGATTTTATAGCCTTTATTATCAGTTATATTAGTAAAGGATAGAAATAATTAGCATAAACTGAACAAACACAAATAACAACAACGAGAACGTCAGAAACGACTGAAAATCAAATAACCAATAACAGCAATAATAACCCAAGTCCAAGAAATACTTGTTTTCTTAAACAGCGATCCGGTCACTGTAATCGGTATCAGACGGACGCAGTACGTGCTACTGATACTGATATGTTCTTTGCAGTTTTCCAGCGACTGAATCACGATGATCGATAGACCAACTCTAGATTGAACCTAACCTTATTGTTTATACTACACTCTGTCGTTTCGTTTCATTTTCCTATTTTATGCCAATTTTATGTATGATATTATCATATTATAGTGAATATTTTTGTTTAAAATTGGTACAAAGAACCTTCTGCGCTTGTCGTAACAGTACGTTGAAAATTGAAGGAAATATGGCTCTTTTAAATTCATTAAGGTCAGCATTTAACAATATATTGTCAGAAATTAAAAGGATTATTATATACAGTGTGACCAGTCAAGTCCGCATCATATGAGATTTTTTTTATTAATAACTTTATTCGAAATTTGACTTTGGCATCAATTTCTGCTTCGATTGAGTTGAAAATTAACCAAAAAAATAGTAGTCACGTGATTAGCATTATGTGTCAAATTTCAATTATTTTCCAAAAAAAATTCAAAAGTCCTGGTATATCTCAAAATATCAAAAAAAGTTTTTTCTAAATGCAATTTTTAGCCCATATGCAAAATTTCAGCTGTAAAGATAATTTAGATTTTTTGCCCATTTTTTGTAAATTGCACCACTGTTGCAAAATACGACTCGACGCAACCTACACAAAACTTCTTAATTTTGGCAATACTTCATCCCAGATATATTGTGTTTAAAGTAGTGCCATATTAAATATGTGTTGTTCTACAAAATCCAAATAGGGGTATTAAAATTTGGTCACATGTGATGCAAAGTTTCTTTGTTTTTGACCCTGTATAAGGTAATTTCATAAAATAAGTATTTTTGAAAACGTAGTTTGTGTCTAAAAGTAATATACATTATAAATAAGGCATACAAGTACACAGTGTCATCAGTAAAGACTGCATTATGAGGAAAATAAATTTTTATTTAACTTTACTTTAACTTAGTATCAGAAACTCCATTAAAGATGTGTCAAGAAGCACAACTGTTTGTATTGAACGCGATTGAAGGCACACAGCAATGTAATTTTAAGTTTTTGAATTGTTTTTAATTTAATATTCAAATACCAAAAATAGTTTGTTATCAATTAAAAATGGTCGAATTTTAAATGCGTTTAATTTTTATATTATGATTTTTTTATTAGAAAATTTGAGTTTTTTCAATCTAAATTATCTTATACAGCTGAAATTTTGCATATTGGCTAAAAATTGCATTTAGAAAAACTATCTCTAATAATTTTTTTTTATATTTTAAGATATAACCCCACTTTTGAACTTTTTTTTGGAAAAAAATTAAAATTTGACCGATAATACTCATCACGTGACTATTATTTTTTTGGTTAATTTTCATCTTGATCGAAGCAGAAATTGATGCCAAAGTCAAATTTTGAATAAAGCTATTAATAAACAAAATCCCATATGATGCGAACTTAACTGGTCACACTGTATATATATATATATATATATATATATATATATATATATATATATATATATATATATATATATATATATATATATATATATGTGAATTCTGTAAACATTCTAGTAAAGCATATGTGTCAGTGGACAAACTATGGAAGGTAATGGGTAGTCTATAATTGATGGAAAAGGTCTTTGACAAGCTACCTTTTAGTGAACATATTGCATGCAAAACCCAGGATGAACATAAAATTATGAGGTTTATTACCAGAAAAACAAAAAAAATGTAGACACCGATATTGGTTTTAAATTACTTGATATATTAGTGTTAACAAAACTAGACTATTGAAGTATTATTTGATTTCAAGAGTTATAAAATATGATTGGGTCTCACAGAGAAAATGTTTTATTTGGGTTTTACGAGGACAAATCTGTCTAAAAACTTACCCATCTATCAAATATGTTACCTATTTAAACAACATGCCTCTAAAATTAATATAGATACTGCGAGTTTTGGAGAGTTTAACTGACTTATAGAGTACAAACTAGTTGGATATTATAGTGTTATTCTTAAAATATATATATTAAGTATTAGATTGGTTTATGTATTGTTAGTAACTTGAGCTGATACATGTAATAATAAATAAATAAAAAAGGCATCAAAATATCACTATAAAAAAATTGAAATTTATTTCAGTAATCAACAAAGAAAGCTAAAAAATGATACTTTGGTGACAAATTTCTCTTGCAAACAAAACTAAGATGTTAATGTAAAAAAGCCAGTTCCTAATTTTATAAGAACCACATTTGGATGAATATGGTGTTAGTAGTGATGATGATATTTGTTTTGCTTTTATATTCTCTTAAGCTTTTAAAAGTATAAAACACAATTTAAATGACACATAACTATAGAGGGAAATGGATTAATGAAATGGATATAACCGACAACATTTTATAGTTTCAGCTGTCAATATAATCAAAATATTGTCACGTATATTTTAGATAATTTACTGATGTATCATTTATCTTTGTGTTGTAACTATTATGTGGAGATTGAGTTACACTATTTTTTATTAGCAATTTTGGAAAAAATTCGTAAAGACTGAAATGATAGGAAAATGACGTTTTTTTTTGAAAAAATTTTGATACATACCCCCTATTTCGAGGTCGTAGAACACGATTCTGACCTCGGTTTTCCATAACTTTTCCTCAGTTTTGCGGAAAACAGGGAAAATAACTTTTCACTTTAGGTTCAATTTTTTTCACCAAATCGTTAAACTTTGTTATAACAACGAATTCCACAGTGATAGAAGCTTCTGCATTATAGAAAAATTCAAAAATATGCACTTTTTTATCGAAAAAATCCGAAAAATTACCACGACAAAAATCACAATCAAAAGAAAACGGCCGGCACCAAAAAATAATAGTTTGCATAGTTCGCTAAAGATGGCGTACTGTTGAAGTCGGCGATGTTGCCAGATTGCAAAAACGATTTCTTTAAATATTCTTCTCTTTCTGTTTGAATTGGAAAGAAAAGGTTCCAAAAAGAATGTTTTCCTTTCCTTTGATTATTGAAGTACTATTAATTATTCTTATGTCTATGCCATCGATGTGCGATTTTAACTCTAAATAATAAAGGTTTAAAGGATTATAGTTGCTTTTGTTTTTCTCCCTCCAAATACCCGTACTTTGATGTGCGATTTTGACTTTAAATATGAAAGGTTTTAAGGATTATAGTTGCTTTTGTTTGTTTCCCTCCAAATACCACTAGTTTTAAACGGATAATATGAATTGATCATATTGCTTATGTCCGTTAGCAGAAAGTGTCGAGTGGCAGAGCTTGTCCCGCCTCCAGGTGGTTTCTGCTGGACAATGACATTTTTTAATTAATAAATCTAGGTCAATTTAGGTTAGTTCAGGTTAGTTTAGGTTAGTTCAGGTTAATTTCAGTTTTTTAAAGTAACCAAGACTAATGTTAACCTGTAGTTACCAGAACTAACTAAAAATTTTGGAGGGTTAAGATTCATTGTATCCCTTTTTATACGTTACAAACATTAAACTATGTTGTTAACTGTAATGGGTAAATTTTAAAGTTTATAACAGGAAACTTTAAATCTAGGTTAATTTAGATTAGTTCAGGTTAGTTTCCATTTTCCAAATTAACCAAAATCAAGCTAAACCTGAACCAACCTATCTTAACCAAAACCAACCAATAATTTTGAAGGGTTAAGATTATTTTTACTTAGAAACTGTTCTGAATATTAAAAAAAAAAATTAAACTATGTTGTTGACTGAGAAGGACAAATCTTATATTTATATTATGAAGAAATTTTACATCTGGCAACGTTGCACCTTTTTACGTGATTCGGCGGCCAGTTTGATGACGTTTTCAAGACGTGTTTTTGATTTTTCACTAAAAATATAAGTTTTTCTAAATTGGTTTGCTAAAATTTGTACAAAAATAATTGAAATATATTACGTACAATATTTTTTAACTAGTTCCATTGAAACTAAATATGTAAATTCGGTTTTTAACTGAAAAGAAAGTGCTTTGTGAAGTGACGCTTTTCTTTTTTTGAGTTTTCCGGGAAAGTGAGGAAAAATAGTGAAAAATCAAGGCCAGAATTGTGTTCTAGGACCTCGAAATAGGGGGTAAGTACCGAAATCTTTTCAAAAAAACATAATTTTCATGCTTTTCACGCTTTGCAAATTTTTACCACAATTTTTTTTATTTTGATTGAATTAACATTATAACATGAACATTTTTAAGGTCATAATTAAGTGTTCCCTCTAAGCCCTACAAGTTTTTGTTTAAACATTATTTAAGTTCAGCTACGACATCAAGCAGGAACAACAAAATAGGACAACTTCAAAATTAATCATTAAAAACCAGTTTTTCATACAAAATTTAAATTTAATAACATATTACCTTAATTAAATCCTTCAATTTAAAAATCAAAATAAGTTCAATTTTTTTTTTTTAATGAAGTTTTATGTTAAAGTGTTTACTTCCTTCAAAAAATACCATTTTCAGGTTACAAACTTTTGTAGATGTTTACTTTGGGTTTTTAATAGATATTAAAATTTCCTTGTTTTCACAGAATAATTTTATGTTTTACAGTTGTGTAGAAAAAAATAACCCAAAAATTGGGATCTTGGTATAACTTAAAACTTTATTTTTAATTTTTTTTGACCCTCTTAATCAGCACATATTTGTTATTAAAAATTACCTCTCATTGCTCCTTTGGCTCTGTAACTGATGTAATTCATTCCGTAATTGATTCAGTTCTTGATCAAGTCTAGCCAAATCTTTTGCCATAGCGTTACGCATTTTCTCCTGCCTGTACTGTTCCACTAAAAACATCCCCGCTGCTCCAATAACTCCCAAGACCGCAGCGCCTAAAAATGCGTTAAGATTTTGTTGCAGAGACATATTTATTTCCACAGTTTACTTTATAACTTTCGGTAAGTATGTATTTGTTTAAAATGATTCTAATATTATAAGGTTTCAAGTTATCTGCTTTCTAAATATTAATTATGTGGCAAAACATCTTATTTAGTCGTTTTGCAACTTTTTACAAGGTAAAAGTCCAAATTTCTTAAACTTTTGACGCGCGAAAATAAAGGTTAAGAGCTGTCACGTCATGTGTGAAGTTAGCGGGGAATTAGAAAAGGCATTTTTGTCCAACTCACGGTTTATGATTAAGATGTGCGTGTACCACGCACATTTTAAATATAACGTGTAACCGATTATTTTTTTTAGTTCATTTTAATGAGATAAACTCTTTTTTTGTAAACGACAACTTGTAGAAATTTGTTCTGGTTACCTAATACAATGAAATGAAACGAACACAAATACAACATGAAAACAAAACATATGGTGTTGAAGTTGAACAAAAAAGTTATTGGTGACTGTATATTTTCAGCAAGGAATAGATATAGAAAAACAGTGAATAATTACAATTTTTATAATGACAAAATATCTAAAGCACATTTAAAAAGAATCTTACCGGCTGATATTTCCAAAACATACATTTTAGTCGTTCTCTGAAACATTTTAAATTTGAAAAATGCCGTTCGCAATGATTTTGTACAGTAATATTTAATGCAACAGAAATAAATTTATTTTGATACGCTTTGATTTAATATCTGCAGTAGAAAATATTATTGTCATTGTTTTTTAATTAATTAAACTATGTTTTTATCACAGTTATCTAAAAATAACTTGAAGATAAGGTCAAGGTTGCCGGATAGTCCATTTTTGACTAGTCAAGCTCATTTTTTTGTGGTCAGATCAAAGATTATTCGTCGATATGAATTCTTTTTGATCGGATGATATAAAAAACAGATATGGGAGTTTACAACATTAAACATAATTGTCTCCCAGTGGCATATCTTTGACTGCGCCCTACTATTTTATTACACCCATCTTGAGATCCTTCGTATTTTACTCATTTTCATCAATGGACTTGAGGGCGCCCCTGAATTGGTTGCGGGTTCAGTATTTACGCCCCTGGTATTCCCATCATGGATTAAATAATGACTCCCCATTACAGAGATCCCCCTACAAACTAGACATGTCTTGTCCCGCCCTGTATTTTTTCCATAATCCAAAATTTAATAAAAAGAAAATGGTGTCGCAAATGGTCATGCCCCTGATGGTAAGGACATATGACCAGTGCTGTCAAATGTTCCACAGAAAAATACTTGCCAATTTTATATTTATTCCTGGCAAAATGCGTGTGACAAGAAAAGGCTGATATTGCTCAATTAAACTAAATATTAGAGAAAAAGGCAGATGATAATAGGATTGTCGATCCTTTAAATTTTAGACTGCAAAACCATAAAATAAAGAAAAAAACTATATGTGAGAAGCAAAAAGAGAGAGAGATTTAATTTTAAAAATGGGGCATCTTTTCGATTTTCATACACTTGCCATCAATTGTATGGACATTTCGCCTTAATATTTTATCAATTTCTGAGTACAAGACATCTATCCTGGCAAAATTACTGGCACACCTAATTATTCCTGGCAAATGCCAGGAATTACTGGCAAATTGACAGCCCTGCATATGACTTGGCGATATAATTTTCGACCACCGGAAAATGAATGACTGGATGTTTCGTCCCGATGCCAGTCTTAAGACTTATCAGTGGGATTTCGACTGACACTTTTTCTCAGACATCCTTTTACTTATGCTTTCTACAAAACTCGAATTCCTATTTAGTCAAGTTTTGTCGGCAAATGATGGTGAGATGATGGTTTCAAAATTTTCAATGATCAAATTTGAGTAAAAAATGCGTATAAAGTGTTTTGTTACCCTTTTTATAAGTAGTTATGTCAAAAATTTAAATTTATTTATTTTTTTTTAATTTTCAATTTTTTATGCTTGTATCTCATACTTGGCGTTCCATTTTTCTAAAGAAAAGCGACAACCATGGAAAAACTTTAAACTTTTCTTTTCATATACATGTAAAATGATTGTTTTGAACTTTGACTAATATACATTTTCAGAACGGCTAATACCATATATTAGCTGTATTCTTTTTAATCAATTGTCAGTGATCAAAGTGGTTTCTTCAAGGATCTAAAAATATTTTGCACCATTTTTAGATCCCCGTTCGTTGAACCACAAGCCCTTCGAATAATTTTAATATAACTGATCAGATACTTTCAATATTGCTTATTCTCAATTCTGCATCAGATTTTTTAAAATTCAAAATGGTGAATTCAAAATTGCAACTAAAAGTTGTAGAAAACAATTTTAAATATAAAAGTTATTGGATTTTTCCCCGATCATCTCCAGATGAATAAATTGACGTTCAAAATAATTTACAGATCCAGTTGGTTCTTATAATTACCCACGGGTTTCAATGACTCCTGTGGGTCATTTGTAGGTTCGAATTATGAATAACACAGGTTTACAAAAAAATTGGATGGCTATTTGACCAGACCGTTTTATTATTATGTAATTAGACGCCTTGAATCCAAATCTGAGGTCCGATTACCTCTATCACTTTAGATCCAAGGTCACTCAAGGTCAAATGGAGTAAAATTCTTCCCAATGCGACCTTGAGATGGCGCTGAAATTGACTCTTGCTGACCTTGGGGGATAAAACAAACCACGAATTTGGATTCAGCAACCCCAAAAATTTACTTACCTTCTTTCTCAGATTTATTTAGTTGATTTTTCTCAATTTGACTTTGAAATGACCCTAAAATGATTTCTAGTTGACCTTGGGGGATTAAACAAACTACGAATTCGCATTCAGCGACCTCAAAAATGTAGATATTTACTTCTTCAGATTTAGTTAATAAATTTTATTCCATTTGACCTTGAAATGACCTTGAACCTGACATGATGAGGTTAGGGGATCTCGGAAGCCCAAGAACAAAAAAAAATAATAATAAAAGCGAGAGTGATATCTTCGTGTTATTTTGTATAAACGTTTAGTACACGTACCTCTTAAAAAACAAGAGGTGCGTGGTACAGTAACAGACTTTATTATGACGCATAAAATGATATAGTTACAAACAATTGTACTGTTTGGGATAGGTTTGATAGCCTTTATTAATATAGAATCTCTTTGGGTTGAAGTTATCATAATTACTTCAAAATGACCTGAAACTGGTAATGACTCAAAACAATTTAGCTATTTTTTTAAAGTGATCGTGATCACTTAGAATTGGCAGTGATAAATGTTTTAAAAGAATAATCCTAATACGAAGAATTGCGTAGTTTACATATTCGTCTGTTTTTGTTTGCCCGAGGAACGAGTAAGTGCTATTTTTAATTATTTTCCCATCGTATTTGTTTTTTCACTTTTATAAACTATATAATACTAATTTACACCAATCAGTCTACATAATCAGTCTAAGATTAGATAATCTGGTCTTTATAATAAATTTGTTTTTGCATTATTTAAGCGATAAGAAGCCAAAACAGCTTGACAAAGCGTTTTAAAAAATGTCTCTCCGAGCAATCGGGGGGAAATTGATCAAACATGGGACATCCATCATCCGAGTCCACAAAGGCGGGAAAAATACTGGACGTCCTCCCACAAGAACAATTAGCCAATCGGTAGGATCAGCTCAACAGGCTGCACCCCAAATTCGAAGAACTGATATTTCGAACAGAAACAAATACCATGTTTTTCGAAATCTTGGTGTCCAAGTAAGTCAGAGAGCTAGAAGAGTATTGATTGATGATGTTGTCAATAGAGTTACAAATAAGTTTGGCCCTGAAGTATTTCAGAAGACTTCTCAAAGGGGGTTGTATGGAAATACAGCTCCTTTGTTGACCTTGGTAGGAGTAGCTGTGGTTTCTGGTCAAGGATTTTTGACTAAAGACGAAGAACTTGAAGGTTAGTACTGTGATTTTGTTAATAATAGTATAGTAATTTTGAGTTATTTATTAGCAGTGGTAATTATTTCAATTAAGTGAAATCTACGAAAATGCCTTTTTTTTTTTTAAGATTTTACTACACATGCGCTATTTTGAAGTCTTAGAAAACAATTCTGGCCTTGGTTTTTCATAATTTTAATTTAGATTGCTGGAAAATAAAAAACACCACTCTTCACAAGGTCACATTTATTTCTGAAAAAAATCACTGAATTTTAGAATTTATTTTCAATAATATTAGTTAAAATACATTGCATATAATATATTTGGATTATTTTTGCATAAATTGTAGCAAACAAATTAAGAAAAACTGATATTTTCAATGAAAAAGCAAAAATAAGTTTAGTAAACTTTGACTATTTTATTACCGAAAATACCAAATTTTGGCAGCGACGTTGCCAGATGTCAAATATTTTCCTGGTATTAACTTTTATTGTAAAAAACTTTATAAAATTTGTCTATCTTAATCAATAACATAGTTTCATTAATGTATTTAATATTATTATAATTTTATAAACCATATTATTTATATATATATATATATATATATATATATATATATATATATATATATATGTATAAAAATAATATGGTTTATAAAATTGTAAGGTGAAGATGTATAAAAAAGAATTAGAACTATAAATTCGATGGAGGATTGCAAAAAAAAATTGTAATTAGGAATTTTTTTGTTTATAACAAATTATCTGCCCATTTTTCGGAACTCTACCTTCCATCCTTTTCGAGACGAGTGATGTCGCTGACGGATGGAACTAGAGATTTTTTTTAATGTTTATTGGTCAGTTTTGTTGATGTTTGTGATTAAAAAAGTGCAAATTTATGGAGGTTCTTGTTATGTAAAAGCTTCTGAAAGCGTGAAATTTGTGGATATAACAAAATTTTAACGATTTAGTGAAAAATATTAAACCTAAGGTGAAAAGTGATTTTCTGTGTTTTCCGGGAAACAAGAAAAATCATGACCAGAACCGTCTTTAAAAATGGGGGGAACAATGATTTTAAAAAGTCATTTTTCTAGATTTCACTTAATAGTAATAATTATCATATTTTGAGTTATTTATTAACATTTAATAGGGATAATCATATTTTATTTATTTACGTTAGGCGTCTGTTGGGAAATTCGAGAATGCATGTCCAAAATACAGTGGAACAGAGATGCCACAGCCCAGGAAGATACTTTCTCAGAAAATACATCCATCAATTTACAAGCTTTCACTTTTGGGAAACCCATAGCCAAAGGTGCAAATGCTGTTGTATATTCAGTAAAAGTCGCACCGGAACGACAAGTGAGGGAAGCTGAAGAAATTAGAAAAGATGACAGTATAACCAGTTTTCCTTTGGCATTAAAAATGATGTTTAACTATGATATCCAGTCAAATTCTTTGGCCATTTTAAGAGCTATGTACAGGTATGTATTTATTTATTTCATACAGCATCAACAGCCGAAGCCACTTACAGATACCATTCAGTTAATATATGCATTATCTAATAATTTGTTATTTATTATTTTCTTAAACTTATTTAAGTTAATTAATCCCACATCTATGTCTAAAGCATACAAATTAAACAAGTTACAGATATTATACACCAGACTGCTCCTATACAAGTTTGTTCTTGAAAAATTCAAATAGAATGTCAATCTGTTTTGACCGCTTTGCCTCTGGATTGCAAAAGGCAATTGTGAAAGACTATCCAGGGCGTCAGTTGCGCGCCCCTGATAATCTTAAATAGAGTGCAAAGACATATGCGAATTTGTCTTTACTCAAAAGACATACTTTTAAAGATATTCAGTCAGTAGGCCTAGTCACATCCTCTTTCTGAGTAATATTTTTATAAAACATATATTTTAAAAATTTTCTATGAACTTTTTCAATAAGTTCTTTCCAGATATTGTAATATGGTGACCATACAATACTAACATATTCAAGTACAGGAGCAACCAGTACATCAAACAGTCTAAAACTGACGTCAATATTAAAATATTTAGAGTTTCTGACGACAAAACCCATTCTTTTTTGCGCCTTCTGGACCATCGTAACAATATAATTAGAGAAAGATAGAGTTGATCAAAGATTACTCCTAGATCATGCTGGCTGCTTACTCGCTTAAGTTCATTATTCCCAATTTTAAAATTATATGGGATAATGCGTCTATTTAAGGTAAAAGACATACAGGAACACTTACTAACATTTAATTTAAAACCATAAGTATCACATCAGTCTGCTATATCACCGAAGTCAGATTGCAATGTATTACAGTCGGTTTCAGAGTTAATCTCAGTTTAAAATCGTCGGCAAATAACAAAGTTTCACATTTTTCAGAGATATTTGTAATACCATTTATTGCTATTATAAAAAGTAATGGTCTCAAATTGGAACCCTGCGGAATTCCTGACGTATTGGTGTAGGTTGCTGATTTATACCCTATAATTTCAACATATTATTCACGGTTACACAAGTATGATTTTAAGACGCTGACAAATTTGAGGCACATCAATGTCAATTAAAGCTTTTAAAATTTGGCAGTATCTAATTGTGTCAAATGCTTTATCCATATCAGTGTATATAACATCTACCTGTGATTTTCTTATAAGTGACTCATGAACATATTGACAAAAAGATGCCAAATTTGTGAAAGTTGATTTTTTTGGCAAAAACCCATGCTGCTGGACAGATAAACTTGAAGCCACCAGTGTATAAATACTTTTAGTATTAATGTATACAAAATAGATTATCTGTAATTAGAAAACCGTTCAGATTATGACATTTTTTTTTAAATGACTTTACTATCTTTATTTTATTATACAGAATTACCTCTTTAAATTTCTTGATATTGTTTCCGAGCATACTGTATAATTAGAACTTTTGTTATGCCACTATAAACTTGGTTGACTTATACTATTTTATAAAGAATATTACCAATTTTTTAGGAGGTTGGAAGGCAATAGTACTAAATCTTCAAAAAACGCCGCATAAATGCAAACAGTTGAAAGTTGTCACTACATTTTATTACTTGACCAAGTTTTTTGAATTCAGCCGTCAGTTTTCAAAGAAAAATATTACTAGATAATTATAGTAATATTTAAGGTTATGAAACAGCTAATGATTTGTGTCTTTACAGAAATGTTACTAAAACATTTTAAGTAGCTAGCAGATGCTTAAAAAACATACAAGAAATTTTAAGAAGTTTATTGAAGGGATTGATAACATATTAAAGAAAGGTTTGACATTTTTGTGATTAAAATAAAATGCATTAATGGAAACAGCAGTTTTGGTAACCTAACAGAATGTATTGGATTTATATTGTATTCTTTCATATTTTGGGCAAATATAAACATGAATTTTTCTATGGTTTAGGATTTAAAAACAACACCCATCATATTTTCTCAGTATTTCTTGAAATTTGTGACACCATATGATCATGGACTCCTGTAAATGGATTATTATGGTAGGGTTGTGCCCACGATTTACTGCTGTCACATAGTAGCTATTCTATAACCCTATAAATAAATCTCACTGTGACAAAAACACTCTGGAAGTGTGGTGGTTCCTCTTCGCTCTTGCAGTTTTAGTGCTAAACTACAGGGCTTACCAGTACCACAAACATGACCACGATTCGGAAAAAACTGCTTACCTAGCTGGTCAGATTTTGCCTCTTGTTTTGAAGGTGAAGGTGTTTATTAAATTAAACGAAACGAGTTTCTCAAAACATTTGAATCTATATTACAAAAAATAAATAAAAAGATATTATTTACAATGGGAAATTTAAAGTTTACTCTATATACAATTCCAAAATAACTCCTAAAATAATAAACCCAATTTTGAAAAGAATATGTTTAAATAGCTTTCTAAAATAATCGCAAAAAGTATAAAAACATTAAAAACTAGTTAAATTGTTTAAAGAAATTAAAGAATTTTCCCTGAACTTTTCCACAGACAAATGAAAAATCAAAGATAAAACCCTCTAGAACATCCCCCATATACGCGTCGCGTAACTTTCTCTAGCAGATTTCAAAACGAATCGCCTGTAATGAGTTTCAGATCGTAACAGGATTGTTACTTGTTAAAAGCCAACTTTGTATTTCTAGGAACCCCCGCCGATTCCCGCTGGTACCTATCTTGCGTCCATAGAACCCTGTAAGGGATTCACCCGGTCTTCTCGTGGGTAGACGGCGTCAGCCATCCAATGTTAGATATTTAAGTCCCAAATTGGCTTAAATTTGATACATAATGGTTAATAAAACTAACATACATCTTCCTATTACAAAAATAAGAAGGGGTAAAGCACGAAATAACTAATTATAGGCCTATTACCATAGTAAATGCAGCGTCAAAGTTATTTGAAATAGTGATTTTTATCAGAATATATGACGAAGTAAAGCACAGTATATCTGAGTGCCAACATGGGTTCTTACCAAATAAGTCAACATTAACTAACTTAATTACTTTTACACAATACATTCATAACTCTTTTAATAAAAAAGCACAACTTGATGTAATCTACACGGATATGGCAAGGACATTTGACAGAGTAAAACATACCTTTATAATACAATCTCTTAGGCAACTGAATGTTACAGAAAATATGATAAATATTATTGTCTCTTACCTGACTGATAGAAAGCTGTACGTTGAAATAAAAGGGGCAAAATCATATGTATATAGAAGTACTTCTGGTGTTCCTCAGGGGACCTCTTTTGTTCTTAATCGCCTTTAATAATATATGTAACGTGATCAAACACTCAAAAGCATTACTGTTTGCAGACGACTTTAAACTTTTTAGGGAAGTATTGACTGCTGATGATTGTGACTGTTTACAGCAAGATCTAAATAATGTTGTTGAATGGTGTGGAATAAACGGTTTTTGTCTTAATGATAACAAGTGCTCGTCTATGTTTTTTACTCTTAATAAAAATATTTTAAATCAAGCCTATTCTGTTAATGATATAATGTTAAAACGGACTTCTTGTCAGAAGGATTTGGGAGTATTGTTTGATAGTTCATTGAATTTCGATCAGCATAAAATAAATAAAATTAATGAAGCTCACAAGATAATGGATTTCGTCATAGATCTGCTAGACATTTTGATGTTGATGTTTGCATGACACTTTTTGACAGTCTTGTACTGCCAAAACTTGAATATTGTAGTATAATATGGTCACAACAATATGAAGTGTGGAGTAGAACCATAGAACGTGTCCAGCGAAAGTTTTTAAATTATGTTTTTTAAAAGATTTGGGTACTATCCCAATCAGGGTTATAATCACCTGAACTTATTGAATATATTTGACAGACTTCTGTTGGAAAACAAACGTATAAAAATATGTTGGATATATATATATATATATATATATATATATATATATATATATATATATATATATATATATATATATATATATATATATATATTCAAGATTTTAAAGAATAAAATAAATAGCCCAGACCTATTGCTGCAACTTCCATTTGTGGTAAATAAGGGTGGAACAAGACAAATGCCAACATTTTATCTAGAATTTCCTAGAACAAATACTTAGTGACGTAGATTTAAGTAGTATTACTTTACCTAAATATAAGGATATTATCGACCATAAATTGCTTGCTTCTCAGGCTCAGATGTAATATTGACAATGATATTGATTAGGAATGTTAGTTTAATGTTTTAATATATATAAATAAATATAAATAAATAAATAAAATAATTAATAATTGGAAAAAAACCATGATTTCTCTTTTTATTCATAGAAACGAAGATATTGCATTATAGCGACTTTATTTAATTATTTTTTTGTTTCCCGATAATTGGAAAAATGTTCAATTTAAAAACATTATATCAGTGTGTAGGCCATATGGTGCAAAATCCATCCTTTCAACAGTTTTCATAATTTGACAAGGGTGCAATTTCTTCAACATAATTTTAAATATTTATATGAGCGTGTTGCGCTCAAGGAAGTTGGAAGGGGTAAAAGGAACGAGAATACCCTAAACTAAATTTGATTCCTCATGTAACTCTGTACTCCTCTCAATGTGGCTATGCTGCACTTGCGCAGTAGGTCAAGGGACAGGACTGGATTTGAGAAACCTCTTATTTATGTTGTTATATTGAAAAATTACAATTTAAAGTTCAGGTTATAAAACGAGTAATAAAATAAACACTGCCTTAAAAGAAATTTAAACAGAATTCGAAATAAAATCTTATCTACAATGTTAAAAAGGATCTGGCCATAGGGATTAACTATATGTTACTCTTTCTTTATGTTATTATTAAGTAAAGTGTTTTCCTTGTAGCTTCTAAACTTTAAAGTAATTAATTTCTGATCAAAAAAAAATGAAATGAAAAAAATTATAAAAACTACACACTATCGCGTACAAAACTTTAAAATCGTCGATCTATTAAGAGATCTTCAGTATAATCTTACATATTGATGTAATACAAAAAACGTAGGTACTTACCGAAAATAATGAATTTCCGGGATCAAACCACGCGATTTACAAAACAATACCATACACTGATACATTGTTATAAATTAAAGTCTATACAAATGACTTGACAACATACACAAATATAAATTCCAAAATTTAACTAATCATATTGCACCGCACAACAAAGAAAATAAGCGTCGAGAACGATGGCAAACAACCGCATTAAACATAAAGAATACGCCGGGACGCCGATCGTGTCGCAAACCCTGCTCTGGTTTCCCGTTCTCACATTGCTAACTTCATGCAACAAATTTACTACGAAATTTCTTTTTGCGCTTGCTCCACATAGCCAGTCAATGTCAATTTATGACATTTATTTTCTGCATGGTGGAACACTTTTTTAGGAATTTAGCCTATTTTTGTAGTTTTCCATCCCCTTCTAATTTCCTTGGTTGCGCTACATGTTTACATGTCCGGACCGGCGACCCGCGACGTCCATTGTTTTTCATAAAATGTTAATTAACATATCCTTTTTCAATAGGGAAACTGTCCCAGCTCCAGGATACTTTAACAGACATGGAATTTCCGATTACGAATACGATTTCCTTAATGGGTCAAGACATCTTCCTCCTCACCCAAACATCGTCAAGATATTGTCGGTATTTACCGATTATATTCCGGAGTTAGAGAGATGTAGGGAAATGTACCCGGCTGCTCTTCCTAAGAGGATTGATCCCGATGGGGAGGGGAGGAATATGTCATTGTTCATACTTATGAAGAGGTAAGTGAAGTAAAACTAAGAAGTATGTTTATTACTCAAGGTGAAGTTATGAATATTTGATTCAAAATTTTTTTCCAAAACAGTAATTAAAAAAATTTTTTTGGGGTTCCGCGATTATACACGTGGTAAAGTAGGTCACGAAAGTGTGGCTGTGATTGAAAGTTTAGCAACTCATAGTAAATCTTTTGCAGGTACCATCAAACTCTCCAAGATTACCTCAAATCGTCCGACAAACCCGCTCTTCGGACATCCGTCCTATTATTAACCCAACTTCTCGAAGGTGTAGTCCACATGGTTGCTAACAACGTAGCCCATCGAGATCTAAAAACGGATAACGTTCTGTTGGATCTATCAGATCCCATAAACCCCATGGCGGTGATTAGCGACTTTGGGTGTTGTCTAGCGGAGAAATCTACGGACCTCATTGTGTCGTACACGAGTTATGATATAGAGAAAGGTGGGAATACTGCTTTGATGGCCCCGGAGATTATTGGGAAAAAACCTGGGTCATTTAGCAAATTGAATTATGGAAAGTCTGATTTGTGGGCGATTGGTGCTATAGGTAATTGGGTTTTTGTATATTATTTTGTATGTATACAAGGTGTTCATTAAGTGTCTATTAATCTTTATTAGTTTTTCGGGAAATGTTTAAAAAGGAACTACTATGTTTTATACCACTAAATTTATTTAGAAAACAGTGACTGCAGTTTCAACTCACAGAGTCATTTTCAAACTGAATTATAAAGGTAGACTAAGTATTCAGTACAAAAACATGAGAAAATTTAACAATAAATAAAAACTACCTGAGAAATTACATTATTACAAAGGGGAGGTACTAAATTTTGGGATCTAATTATTATTTGGCGACAACAAATAACGGGGAGAACCCAAGTTCTGTCTGGTCATTAAGCAAATATACATTTTTATTTTTACTATGTTTATATTTTTCTAAAGATTCAAGAATATTTAACTTTTGACCTTTTGTTGAATAATGTAATATTTCAGTGTTGCTTAAATTAGGAAAACTGTGGTTATGTTCTAAACAATGGTTGGCAAAGCTCGAGTCTGTTTTTTGTAGTCTGTATGATCGGTAGTATTCTGAAAAACGACTTTTAAAGCTTCTACCACTTCGTTGTAAGGATAGTGGGACAGATTGTGTTGAGATTTAAAAGCTACTTTTATGTTATGTTTGGAAAGAGTATTAGCTATGTATGTTATCTGATAGGGTACCACAGTATGACAAAGATATATAAGATGAATTATCTTTATCATTTTTTATTTTGGGATATAATGAATTAAATGCTAGTTGTTTTTGTTTTTTAGATATTAATTTCTTTATAGTTTGTTGGGAGAAATTGTTTGATATTGCAATGCTTTCAATGATTTGAAGATCTTCAGAGAGAGGCAAAGAGAATGCTCTATGTATTATTGAATTGTGTGTAGCCATTTTGTGTTGTAAGGGGTGAAAAGAGTCATTAGATATAGTATTACCTGTAAACGTTGGTTTTCTAAAAATTTTAAAATTACACTGATTGTTGAGGTGAGATCTTGAAAATTTATTTTATAGTTATTTTGAGTTTCCAGGGTAAATTGAATTTTTGGATGGCAATTATTAATGTATTGTAAGAATTTTTGAAGCTGTCTCGTCGTAGTGCCTTTAAAACATGCTTAAACATCATCCACATATCTGTACCAAAAATGAACATGGTTTGTGCTTAAAGGGGAATTAAGAATTTTGTTTTCTATGTTTGACATGAAAATGTCTGCTAGGAGAGGGCTAAGAGGAGAACCCATTGGTAGGCCTGAATTTTGTAAATAAAATTTGTTATTGAACTGGAAATAGGTTTGTGATAGGCAAAGTTCAAAAGAGGACAAGATTTCAGTAGGAACTATTGGTTTTATATCTCGTTCCTGTAACATTTCTTGGATAAGTATAAAACATTCATCTGTTGGAATATTAGAAAACATGCTTTTTATGTTTTTTAGTTTTTGGACAAGATCTACTGAATTATTTAAACTGTGACTTGGTTTAAAGTTGGTTATTTGTTTAAAGAATGAATTTAGTTTCATACTTAGTTCTCTCGTGGGGCTATTTATGTATGAAACGACTGGGCGAATGGGATTTCCTGGTTTGTGATTTTTTATAAGGCCATAGAGTTTTTGGTGCTTGTGGGTTCATATTGATTATTCTTTTTTTATCGAATTTTGAAAAAATGGCTGTTATGTTTGACAGGGTTTGTTTCAATTTCAATTAGTTTTTCCTCTACATTTTTTCATAAGGTTCCTCTTAACAGAGATTAGAGATTTACATTTTAGGTTTTACCTTTGAAACCACTTAACGTTAGCATAGTGCTCTACATATAAGGGTCTTTCACTTGCGGTCCGATATTTTTTTAGGAAGAACTTTAGAAAAACAATTTATGGGAAGTTATTGTTTTATTTTGACCTCCCACCTTTTCAAAAGATTAATAGATACTCGCTAGGCACCTTATATCTAAATTAATGTTGGCTTTTTTGAGCTGAAATTTTTTTATAATAAACTAGGTGGCTGCAATGAAAAATACGGTACTTTAAAGCCATATACAGCAGGTTCCTGTGTACCAACTTTCGCTTGGTGTAAGAGACAAACATTTAAGGATATAATCATTCTATCTCGAAAGCGGGGCTAAGCCTCGCTCACACGTGCTGAAGACTGGTTGTTCAGGCCAAGTTTATTGCATGTGTGCGCGACGCTTAGTCCTGCCTCCTTTAAACAGAGAATGACTATATCCTTAAATGTTTGCGTCTCTCTCACGTCAAGCGCAATAGGTACGCCTGCACCCGCAATTTATTTTTTATATACTATTGCTCAAAAGTATTTGGCCATCCAGAAAAAGGCATTTTGTAAAAGTTTAATCAAATAAAACGACTTCATAATAATCTTAATTAATTATTAGCAATCCCTTTAGACCCAATAACAATACTGTTTTTAAATTTTAGACTCGTCTGTGTGTCTACCTTTGTTTTTAATGACAGCCTCACAAAGTTTCGGCGAGCTAGCCTTCCTTGAATCGCAGATTTCTTAACAATACAATCAAGAGTTTGCTTTTGTAGTCTTGAAATCTCACGATTGCTTTTACCGAATTTATGAAGGCCGATAATTATGTCTCTTGTCTCGAGAAGAATTTATGATTATACCCATTTTGTTAAAAAAAAAAACAAAACTTAGAAGTAAATAAACAAGAAAATAGAATTACATTAAAATGTTGATCTATGGAGTGTGTGTTTTCTGGTCGAATGACCTCAGATAACTAATGCAAAATATTTTTTAGTAGTTATTCTCAATTTTATTTATGTTTATTACCCAATAAGTTCATCAAAACAAAGTGCCACCTTAAAGTTGAACTTCAAAGAAATTCCGACGATAACGCTATTTTGGTTTTATGACCAGGAGTCGACAAATAACAATAAGCTGTATACCCTTTTATTGTAGATACGCATTTTGTGATGAGACACAAACGGTGAAACGTAATAAAATTGTTTTAAAAGATGTACTGTTTGAAATATAAAGAAAAATGCAGGTGCCCAAATACTTTTGAATGGTAGTGTATGTCTATACTTAAGTCAAACTTATTCAGCTCAGAAACAAATGTTTGATTTTTTAGGTTATGAAATATTTGGAGTACCAAATCCATTCTACGGCAATAAATCTTCGAGACTATCCAGTATTTCTTACAAAGAAAAAGACCTCCCAAACTTACCTGGATCAGTGCCTCCTATTTTTAATAGACTGATTAAAAATTTGCTCAGGCGCGACCCTGGTCGTCGTTTAGACCCCGACGTAGCCGCTACCGTTTGCCAATTATTTTTGTGGGCGCCAAGCGCATGGTTAGACGGAGCGCAAAAGCTGCCAACGTACGAGGAAATTTTGGAGTGGCTGTTAAACATGGCAGCCAAAATATTATGTGAAGGAGGAAGGAGCAGATATTTCCATAATCGTATGAGGAAAGATAAGCTTTCTTATACTGAATATCTGCTGATTTCTACATTTTTATGTCGGGTGAAGTTAGCCAATATCAAGTCAGCTCTAGGTTGGATCCGCAGTGATAGTTTGTAGGATTGTGGTGTTTTTTCGTTGTTGGTTTTTGTAAATATTACTAGTACTTATATATTTTGTGATTTGGAATTGGAAATAATGATTTATTTATATTGTTGATTGTTAGTGGGAATAGTGGGAAAATCTAATTTTTTGTATAATTCATATTTTAGGGCTGTAGATTTCAAAGTAGATCGGAATTCTTTTTGGTGGGAAAATAAGCAAAAACTTTTTCACTATTTCCAACAATTACCGTCTTGTTATACATATTATATTATTTGAAATGTTAATAAAAGTTGAACCCCCTATTTCACTAACATTGTCCAACTTTGAAACCGTTTTAAATTGACAACAGAAGATTTACAAAAGCAACAATAAGTCAAGCAAGTTTTAAACCCTAAAAATACTAGCAAAAAAAATCATTTTCTTTTAATACAGAACCGGCAAAAATGGACAGCCGAATTCACTAACGTTTAAATTTAAAACCGCCTTAAATTGACAACAAAGGGCTTAAACGAACAAGAGCAACAATAAGTCGAGCAAGTTTTAACCCTAAAAATACAGGAATAAAGAAAATCATTTTGTTTTACTACTGAACCGGCAGAATGGACAACCTTATTTATTTTCGGGATAAAACTATTTCTTTTACATATTGCAAAGCTTTATCGTAAGCTTCTTACCCTTAATATCCCTATATAAGCGTTTATTTGTTGACATATGTAATAAATAAATAAATAATTGTTTATTGACGGACCAGCCATTTATAAAGAAAAAAAATCTATACATAAGTATAATATAAAAAAATTCCTAATAGCACACGCATGAACAGAAACATATAATGAAACATTGAACAAATAATACGATAATTAGGCAAATATAAAAGTATATGAACTTAAAGATGTACAATATAGATAAAATAATGTATAATAAAATCCTACAAATACAAAAGTTAAAACAAAGAGGTATACAGTGGGTGGGCAAATATAAAATATATATACCAAAGCAAGTTACCATCTATAGATAAAATGACTAGATACACATATGACAGTGCATTCTTCATCTTTGAGCTCAATGAACTTAATGTATCATTAAAGAAATCGATACCATTTCCGAATTTATTCGCCGTAATTGAAATGTGCGTGAGAGATGACGATAATCCATAGTTTGTTCTGTGATAAGGAACACTAAACAGATTGAATTCTCTCAAAACTCTCTGTGGAACATTTATGTCTATCATAGCTAGTAATTCAGGACAATCTATTAACCCATGCAAAATTTTATAAAAGGTGCGGGTATCGATATATGTTCTTCTTTCCCTAAGAGGTATCAAATTAATAGACTTAAGTATTTCTTCCTATATGATGTTTTCACTTGGTATCCCCATTTTGAAACCCACAAATCTAATGAATTTCTTTTGCATTCCTTCAATCTGTTGAATATACTGCCCATAGTAAGGAAACCATACCTGGCAAGCATATTCCAAGACCGACCTAACATAGGAACAAAATAATGTTCTAAAGCAAGCAATGTTATTAAAATCTTGCAAGGTTCTTTTAATAAAGCCCAATAATTTTAATGCTTTCTTAGTAATATGATTAATATGAAAGTTAAAACATAAATTGCTGTCAAAATATACTCCTAGGTCTTTGAGCTCTTTTTTAGTTTCAAGTAATATATTATCAATTGATTAATCATATTAAATAACATGCTTAATGCGATAGAATTTCAAGACAAAACATTTACTTGCATTCAATTGCATACCATTTAAATTGCACCATTCACTCACAGCATTCAAATCTTAAAATCTCGTACAATCTTCCACATCCTTGATTATTCGAAATATCTTTAAATCGTCAGCGTATAAAAGACATTTAGAATATTTCACATATTCAGTCACATCGTTAATAAAAATATCGAATAAAAGTGGAGCTAAATGCGAACCTTGGGGTACGCCAGATGAGACTAAAATCTCGCTAGAAACCAAATTGTTAATTTTTACCTGCTGTCTCCTATTTGTTAAGTAGCTATAAAACCAGTGCAAAAGGTCACCACATATGCCATATTTTTCCAACTTTCTCAAAAGTAGAGAGTGATTTACCTTGTCGAAAGCCTTAGAGAAGTCCGTGTAAATAGAGTCAATCTGATTATTATTCTCAAGAGAATTTCTCAAAAACTGCTCATAAACAAGCAAATTACTTACTGTAGATCTACCTCTGACGAAACCATATTGGCTTTCACTTAAAATAGATTGATTTGATTTTAGAATCAACAATCATTTCAAATACCTTCGTTATCAAAGACATAATATAAATGATGACAATATCATAAGCAAAACAAAACTGGCCGACTATAAGATTTAAATTTCATGGCAACTAGATCGGGTTTAATTTTAAATCTTAGTGAATTTAGCTGGGAGATGGAACTATTTGTCTTATAAATGTCAAGGCTTTATCTCAAGGTTCGTATCCTTCATATCCCTATAAAAGTATTTAATTATTGAGATATGTAATATAAATTATGACGATATCGTAAGCAAAATAAAACTGGTTGACTAGATGTAACTTTCATAGCAACTAGATCGGGTCTAAGTTTTAAACCTTTTTGGTGAATCTAGCTGGTAAAGCCCAGAAAATTAGGTTATATTTATGATACTAATTTTTAGTATTACTAAAATATGTGTGAAACGGTCCTTTCCTGTATTTTCTTTATAATTCTATAAACCAGTTGACGTGATAGTACAATTCAAAGGTCAAGTAAAACGGTTGAAGTGAACATGATCACTTCAAACTTATAAAACGATGGCTATATTCTTTTGAGTAATTATCAATTGAACAAAGTGAAACTGACAACTTCATGTTCTTTTGAATATGCATTTACTTGTCATTGGGCTGAAGTGATCATGATTACTTCAAGTGATAGAAGTGAAAGTAATAATGATTCAAAAGAATAGCCCTGATAGAACTGAAAGTGATAACGACTGAAAAGAATATGACTAAAAAGTTTTACAAGTGACAGTTTCATCTTCCATAACCTCAAATTTCGACATTGAAATTGTAGAATAGTTTGAAACGTGATAGTTTTGTAAAAACAAGCAATTTTTTACCTGTTTTTGAAGAATATTATATAACTTGCCGTTATTAATTAAAAGGTTGGTTTAAAGTTCAAAGATTTATTTTTTTTTAATTTTTATTCCATGCGTTTCACCAGCAGCAAAATTTTGTACGTTTGTCCCCCATGGTAACCGTAGGTAATTATTCGAAATATTGGAAACTTAATTTTTCGCTGATTTTTTACATATCCCCTATTTTTGGGGTTGTAGAATAGGTTTTTTTTGACGGTCGCACATCATTTTCCTAAAAAAATTTCATTTTGACACTATGTTTTTCGACCTTTAAATTTTGTCACTTACACTAAAACATATTTGCTCATATTTTGGAAAAAATTATACTTAATATTTTATTAAAATATAGCAGGAAACAGTAAAAATCAAGCAGAAGAATAAGTAATGAAGTTTCAGCTTGGCATGAAAATTTGTGTATTGTTGCCAGATGTTCAAGACCATAAAATTGCAGTTTTTTTAATAGCAATTCAATAATTGACTGTATTTACTCCTGCTTTTTTAAAATTGCATATTAAGTAAATGGAACACTTATTTTTGGAAAAACATTTACAGAAATAAAATATTGGTGAAGTCGGGTTGAAATTAGTAAGAGTATTTTGAAGTTTGTTCAGCGTCAACTGAATCATCAAAATTTATACATTATTGTATAAGAATCCTGCTACTTTAAAATTTAGATCTTTAGAGAAGCCCCCAGGTCAAGTGGCATGGACGTAACACCGAAAATAACCTCACCAAAAATAGCCACCCGTCCATACCTACGTGTAGATCTGCAAAAGCCAGAGACCAGAACAAATCCATGTAAATTTGTCTGTTCAAGTTTAATTTTATCTACCCAATGTTCATTGGAACACAGGATGTTATATTTATTAGAGATTAAAAAATGTTCCATTAGGTTGTTTACTTTTTAGACATTGTATTATAATGCAGAATACTCAGAAGGGCACTTACTGAAAATTCACATTTTTTTCTCGGTTTTTTAATGTTAATTTTGACAAGAAATTTTTAAATACGTTTTTGTATATTTTACTAGAAGTGACAAAATTAAAAATGGAGATTGGAAAACGCGACTTATATGTGCGAAAGTGAAGACTTTTTTTGTGACTTCAACCCTAAAATAGGAGGTATGCAAACAATCAGGGAAATATTCAGTGTTTCCAGTATTCCACATAATTATCATGAATTCATTTTAAGGGATTTTGGACAGTAAGGTCTAAATCAAATAACAAAAACTAGGGGACAATGCAAACCTAGGACATCATTCAAAAGTTTTTTTAGTGTGTAATAAATTGCCTTAATGTTATTTACATTTGTTCTGTAAAAAATAGTAAAACATTGTTTTTGTTATGCTTTGTGCTTGTTTTGAATTAGTGGTACTTTTGTCAGTTTTTTTGCTGCTGTGCTTGTTGTTCACCAAACTGATATTTTAATAAGAAACTTGGAAAATCTCCTTAATTTTTGTAAAAATAAAAATAATTTCAAGAATAAAGTTGTATAAATTACATAATAAGTTCACCACTGGACATTGGTAAAAATAAAAATAAAATCTGGGTTTGTAAATGAAGCTGGTGATGTAAAGAACACACTACATTGATTTTGTTATGTGCGTATCACATATCACAATGTTTTTGAGTGGCCAAATCAAGTTTATGATAGAAGCGTTTTCTTGTATTAACAAACTTCCAGTACTGTTTTTGTTGTATTGTTATAACTGTTTTATTTTTAAGATGGATTCATTATCTAGAGATGGTGAATAAATAAATAGCTAATGTTGAGCAAAAATGTTAGAACTTATAAAATCTAATGTAAAATACGTGAAATAAACATACTTCAAGTGAGCATAAAACTTTTTTAAAAAAACCTTATCAATAGTATTTAACTTTGGACAGAAATAAGCTTTAAATTTTTGAATCAAGCTTTTTTTTGCAAGTAATATGAATAAGAAAATGCAAACTTAAATCTTAAGCTGCTTGAAATCATTGGTCATATGAAATTATTTTTACTTGAGAACAAGTCTTAAAATGTGATATCATCTATCACAGTTACTTGAAATATTTCCTGGTCTATTTTTATTTGCCTTTTTACTTGCCAACAATTACTTCTGGTACTTCTGTATATATGTAATCTTGTTTGAAATGGGTAGTTGGAACTGTTAAAAAAAAGTGATTAATAACTAATATTCTGTGGTAATTAATTAATAATTATTGGTAAACAAGAAAATATTTTAAAAACAAAATAAACACTGACTGATCTTTCTTAATATTAGGCGTAAAATATTTACTTACAAAATTTTAAAAAACGTCATCAAGAAATTATTTATTTTTGTTTTCAAAGTATCTGTTAAAGTAGCCAAGACCCTTTTGTAGATATAAGTACCAATGGAATTTTGAACTTTTGGTTACATTACAATTTTTAACTACGTATCTATTTTTTATGTTGTTTAAATGTTTTTTTTTCCTGATTTGTCCTTAGTGTCATATTAACATTATAATTCATCTTAACTACGATCGTGACCAAAGTCTGGAACTGGGTAACGATAATTGTAACCTGGTAAGCTAAAGCGATGTTGCCGTTTTTCTTTACCGCATCACAAAAATTGCGCTAAAACGTGGTTAGTAACAAATTGCGTAACCAATCCGTTACCTGGTAAATGTTAAAAAATGTCTATTGTTACATTCACATCTATACATATATGCATTCAGATGCAAAATCGTCGTCTTCAGGACTTGCATTTTCACCTAAAAATACATCAAAATATAATTACTGTTATCGCTAAACCCCCTAAAATAATTTGTATACTGGATACTGGTGTTCTCTGATTTGAGAAGATCATGTAAGCAGTTATATGAAAGTACCTACCATGCTTATATTTCAAATATGGAGGGACTATGTCCTCCGATAATAGTACATTTTGGGGTTATGTGAATGCAAAAAATGGAAGAGGTTGTTTCCCCAGCTCAATGTCCTATGGTGATTCTTGGGCTAATAATCAATCAGACATAGTGGAGCTCTTCAGGTTATTTTTTTCATCTGTGTATTCTAGTAACTCCGGTGGCCTCCCATCTCATAACTGTGCAAGGTCAACTGATCTTGGTTCTCTGCATGTGACAACTCTAGATGTATTTAATGCAATCTCGCATCTAGAAAGTAGGTTGAGAGTGGGGCCGGATGGTATTTCACCTCATTTTATCAAAAGTTGCCAGTGTATTCTTTCGAAAATATTATCTGAAATATTTAATGTATCTCTGTCCACTGGTGAGTTTCCTGATGTTTGGAAGGTTGCTTATATTACCCCTATCTACAAATGTGGTGATAAGACGAATGTTGAGAATTATAGAGGTATCTCAAAATTCTTAATATTTAGCAAATTGTTTGAACAGATAGTCCATCAAAAAATATATCCCCTCTTTATAAGTATTTTTTCTACTGCCCAACATGGCTTTGTCCGGGGTTGCTCTGCGGTCACTAATCTGTTGGCTTATGAGCAGGTCTTGTTGGAGGCGCTGGAGAGGCGTTGTCAGGTGGATGCTATTTACACTGACTTCTCCAAGGCCTTTGACAAGGTGGATCATCAGCTTCTCTTGATGAAGCTAAGTAGTATGGGCATCCACGGAGTTTTTCTTAAGTGGTTTGAAAGTTATCTTTCCAATCGAACACAAAGGGTGAAGATTGATGGCGTTGAATCTGCTGATATAGCTGTCATTTCTGGAGTCCCACAGGGTGCAGATTTGGCACCTCTTCTTTTTAATTGTTTCGTGAATGACATAGAGGATTCTATAGTCTCAAGCAGATGTCTTTTATATGCTGACGACTTAAAGATATTTAAGGTTGTTGGAGAGATAGGGGACTGTGTGGCCTTGCAGGGTGACCTGGATAGTTTTACTAAGTGGTGTGACCGCAATTTCATGCAACTTAATTTAACAAAATGTTCTGCCATTATTTTCTCAAAGAAAAAAGATAGTATAGTTTATAATTATACATTGCACAATACAATGCTGACTCGCTCAGATTATATAAAGGATCTTGGGGTGATATTTGATGAGGGTTTTTCTTTTGACCTGCACGTTGATAGTATTTAGAGCCGTGGTTTGAGGCTTGTTGGTTTTATTAAACGCACACTAGCTGATTTCAGCAGTGTGCAGTGTTTTAAATCTGTATACTGCTCAATGGTTCGATCAGTCTTGGAGTATGCATCTACAGTCTGGGCACCAAACTATGAAATATACAAAAATAAAATCGAGAAGGTACAGGTCCGTTTCTTGAAATTTGTTGCTTTTAAGCAAGATGTGCCATTCAGTGTAATACAGGATTATATGAGCTTGTTATTATATAATAGACGCATCTATCTTGACCTAATATTATTTTATAAGATCATAAACTCTATGGTTGATGCTCCTCAATTGGGGGTTGTTGGATTCTCTGTACCTCAGAGGGTGCTTCGGGTCCATAGTCTTTTTAATGAACTATACCATAGGACAAACTATGTGTTTAACACCCCAATGTCCAGAATGAGTAGGGAAATGAATTCACTGTCTAGGAATGTTGACCCATTTATACTCTCTCTGAACTCATTTGAGATTTTTTAAGTAATTGAATTTTATACATAACAGATTGTAGTGACAGTATTATTGTTTTAGTTAATTGTTATTCTTTTAGTACTGATGTGACTTATGATATTTTGTGATTGTTTCGTTTCAGATTTTTTATTCTTATTTGACGTATTATATAAAATGGAATTTGTATGCTTTATTGCCGTTAATAAACCATTATTATTAAAAAAAAATTTTCACGCATGAATATTAAATTACATAATGTGCGAGTAAAAAGTTATAAAAATCTTAAGAAGTTGAAAACTTTGAGAGGCCATTTCTCAGCATTACTGTTCATGTTCGGCTGAAGACCATTTTAACGGGTGTGATGTCGACTTTCTTTTGAAGAAGGCAATGTCTATGCCTAATTTCACTTGGAAAAAAGTAATGGGGCGAAATTTGTAAAAAAGCAATTTGCTAATATCGAGAAATATAGCAAAGTTTGTTCTATATATAGATATATATATATATATATATATATATATATATATATATATATATATATATATATATATATATATATATATATATATATATATATATCTCGGTTACTTTTCATCGTACAGACTTCTGCAGGAGCTTATTTTATTAGGAGAAATATGAGCTTTTTTTCTTCAAGCAATGCATATACCTAACTTCACTTGGAAAAGAGTTATGGGAAAAAAATTAAAACAATTTTTTTTGCATTCTTTTTTTTTTACTTTGTTTTTTATTTTTATTTTGAAAAATTTTGGACCTCAGAGGTACCAATTCGATAGAAAATGTCATAACCTACAACTTTTCTATAGACATGTACCTATGAAAAATGCCTAGTTATCGAGTAAAACTCAAAACACTAATAAGTGTTAATTTCAAAAAAGTCCTTAATTGGTAGCACTTTGTGATTCCGCCATATTTGGAAGTCATTTGAACGTATGAAACAATGAAAACACTTGCGAAATAGTAGATATCTGTTGGACTTCCATTGTCTTTACTTTTGTTGAATATCACGTTTTCAGTTTCACTTGAAAACGGCTAGAGATAATTACTAGCCGAAACGTCGTGATATTCAACAAAAGTAAAGACAATGGAAGTCCAACAGATATCTACTATTTCGCAAGAAACATCATTGTGTATGACCTTCAAACAAACAATGAAAACACTTTTTAGTTTCTTTTACCCCTCTTTTTTCAACATAATCAATAGCCTATATTGCTGGTTTTAGAGTTAGAACCTACCTCATTGATTTAAAACAAATGAATAATAATGATTTTTCTCTATAGCTAAATGGTGATTTTTTTGTTTTCTTCAAGCCCATATGGTCTTGATCGAGATGCAGACAGGAAAAGTTTTGTATACATTGCCTGTAGTTGTTTAAAATACTATGCCAAAATGTTTATTTATTTTGCAAAATGACATCACGTGATTTTTTTTAGAGAAAAGTGTACTACTCAACTAAATTCTAGAATTGCTGGTTGAAAAATAGGATGAGAGAGCTCATAGTAGCTCAGTAGAACATGTCATTAATTAGCTGAAAGTTTTGATTCAGCCAAACTCGCAAATGCTTTCAGTTTTCTGCTTTCTTAGCTTTAAACAAGTTACTACATATACATAACTTTTCCTTTCTGTTACTTTCAGGTTGAGGATTGAAAATCCAATCAGAGACAACGACAAAACATGATTGTAGCCATTGAAAGGAAACTTACAGAAGAACACAATTCAATAACCAAGCCATATATGTGCAATAAAGAGGGCTGTAATAAGACATTTGGCCAAGCAAGTGATTTAAAGAGACACTTAAAATTACACGACGTTATAAAACGTCACGAATGTGAAGAACCGAATTGTTATGCAGTTTTTACGCGACTGGAAAAACTACAAATACATAAACTGGTTTACCACTGTGGAGAGCGACCTTTCAAATGCGATTTTACAGGATGTAACAAATCTTATACTTCGGATGTTCATTTAAAGCGTCACAAATACACAAGTCACTCAGATCCAGAACAGGTGATTTGTGGGATTGAAGGCTGTGGGAAAACTTATTGTAACAAATATGTCCTCAAGCAACATATTGCTAGTGCCCACGTCGATCGTGGAAGCATAAAAAATCCGCAGGAATCAATTAAGAAAAAGAGCGATATTGAAAAGAAGCATAAATGCGATGAACCAGGTTGCACAGCTGCGTTCACACGACCCTACCGACTTAAAAATCATAAGTTAACTTTTCACGCTGGAGAAAAACCATTTAAATGTAATCACCAAGGATGTGACAAGAGCTACACCAATGAAGCACATCTAAGAAGACACAAAAGCAGTCACTGTTCAGAAATAGATACTAGCAACGAGGTTATTTGTGGAATGAAAGATTGTGGAAGAATTTTCGCAAATAAATATAGTCTTCAAAAACATATCAAAAGAAACCACATTGATCTTCCATATGCCTGTAAAAACTGTGACGAGAAATTCAAACGGAAAAATCAACTTCTCGCTCACAATCTTGAAGAACATAAAGAGGAGACGCCGTACAAATGTGATAAATGCCCCAAAGCGTTTAGCCACTTTAATTTGCTTAACAAACACTCGAAAAATCACAAAACATACCAGTGTGATTGTGAAAAAATTTTTGACAGGTGGTCAAAACTCGTAAAACATAGAAAAACTGATTGTACCGTTCACAAGAAAGAACATAAATGTGTAATTTGTGGAAAAATCTTCAGTTTAAAACGTTCTTTAACTGAACATTCTCTAATGATACACGTACCAGATAGTCAAATTGATATTCTACATTGTCCTTACTTAAATTGCAACTACTCTTACAAATATAAAAATAATCTTAAGCATCATATAAGGACATACCATGAGAAAATTTTTAAAAGCATCAAGTGTACCGAGAAAAATTGCGAAAGTATTTTCAAATCAAAGAAGAATTTAAAGCAACATTTAAGGGTCGCGCATTGTGGTCTTCCACCGAAAGTCAGAAAACCTAGGAAATCAAGGAAGGATAAAGGAAAACCTAAAAAGTCTATGGCTTCTAAAATTAGTGGAGTTGAAGTTAGCATTCGAGAGAATTATGAGAATATTGTTGGAAGAAATGATGAAAATTTAAAAGATGCAGTTTTAAAGATAAATCTAATTCGAATAGATCTATCTAAATGTAAAAATAACGATGAAGCTAATATTATTCGTAAGAGAACTAGAGATGAATTTGAAGAGTGTACGGGTTTAGCTGCGTCTAGTAAACCAAAAAGTAACCATGAAAATTTAAAAGACAAAATTTTAAAGGTAGATTTAATTCGTATAGATCTATCTAAATATAAAAATAATAATAAATTGGAGACTGATTGTAAGAAAACTAGGAATGAAGTTATAAATGAAGAAAGTCGTGAAGAAATGAGGAAAAATAACACAAATTACGACCATTTTGAAGAGTGTACGGGTTTAGCTGCGTCTAGTAAACCAAAAAGTAATGATGAACGTTTAAAAATTCAACATGAGGACACATCTGATTCAGCAGTAAGCATAGCATCTGGATGTTCGAAAAAATCACCTAATTTAAGGAAGGATTGTTTGGAAGATCTGTCACAATCAACTGAATTTACTGAAAATTGCGTAGTTCACGAGGTCGGACATATAGAGAAGATAACAATTTCACAAACCTATGAAAGTTGTGGAACAAACCTTTCTAAAGATGATAGAGATAATAACTTTAATATGGAAAGCACAAACGAAAATTTCGAACATGAATCAACTGATTTTATTGAAAATTGCGAAGATCATGAGGTCGCACATACAGAAAAGATAACAAATTCAGAAACTTATGAAAGTTCTAGCTGTGGGACAAACTTTCCTAAAGATGATACAGATAATAATTTTAACACGGAAAGGACAACCGAAAATTATGAAAATGAATCAACTGATGTTATTGGAAATTGTGAAGATCACGAGGTCCCACATAGAGAAAAGATAACAAATTCAGAAACCTATGAAAGTTCTAGTTTTGAGACAAACCTTCCTAAAGATGATACAGATAATAACTCTAATAGGGAAAGCACAAGTGAAAATTTTGAAAATGGATCAACTGATTTTATTGAAAATTGTGAAGATGACGAGGTCGCACATAGAGAAGAGATAACAAATTCAGAAACCTATGAAAGTTCTAGTTGTGAGACAAACCTTCCTAAAGATGATATAGATAATAACTCTAACAGGGAAAGCATAAATGAAAATTGTGAAAATGAATCAACTGATTTTATTGAAAATTGCGAAGATCATGAGGTCGCACATACAGAAAAGATAACAAATTCAGAGACCTATGAAAGTTCTAGTTGTGGGACAAACCTTCCTAAAGATGATACAGATAGAAACTGTAACAGGGAAAGCACAAGTGAAAATTTTGAAAATGAATCAACTGATTTTATTGAAAACTGTGAAGATCACGAGGTCGTACATAGAGAAAAGATAACAAATTCGGAAATCTATGAAAATTCTAGTTGTGGGACAAACCTTCCTAAAGATGATATAGATGATAACTCTAACAGGGAAAGCGTGAACGAAAATTTTGAAAATGAATCAACTAATTTTATTGAAAATTGCGAAGATCATGAGGTCGCACATACAGAAAAAGTAACAAATTCAGAAACCTATGAAAGTTCTAGTTGTGGGACAAACCTTCCTAAAGATGATACAGATAATAACTCTAACATGGAAAGCACAAACGAACAATTTGAAAATGAATCAACTGATTTTCTTAAATATTGTGAAGGTCACGAGGTCGCACGTAGAGAAAAGATAGCAAATTCCGAAACCTATAAAAGTTCTAGTTGTGGGACAAACCTTCCTAAAGATAATACAGATAATAACTCTAAAATGGAAAGCACAAGCGAAAAGTTTGAAAATGAATCAACTGATTTTATTGAAAATTATGAAGATCACGAGGTCGCACATAGAGAAAAAATAACAGATTCAGAAGCCTATGAAAGTTCTAGTTGTGAGACAAAGCTCGCTAAAGATAATATTGATAATAACTCTAATAGGGAAAGCATAAACGAAAATTTTGAAAATGAATCAACTGATTTTATTGAAAATTGTGAAGATCACGAGGTCGCACATGGAGAAGAGGCCACAAATTCAGAAACCTATGAAAGTTCTCGTTGTGGGATAAACTTTCCTAAAGATGATATAGATAATAACTCTAACATGGAAAGCACAAACGAACAATTTGGAAATGAATCAACTGATTTCCTTAAACATTGTGAAGGTCACGAGGTCGCACGTAGAGAAAAGATAGCAAATTTAGAAACCTATAAAAGTTCTAGTTGTGGGACAAACCCTCCTAAAAATGATACAGATAATAACTCTAAAACGGAAAGCACAAGCGAAAAGTTTGAAAATGAATCAACTGATTTTATTGAAAATTGTGAAGGTCACGAGGTCGCACATAGAGAAAAAATAACAGATTCAGAAGCCTATGAAAGTTCTCGTTGTGGGATAAACTTTCCTAAAGATGATATAGATAATAACTCTAACAGGGAAAGCATAAACGAAAATTTTGAAAATAAATCAACTGATTTTATTGAAAATTGTGAAGGTCACGAGGTCGCACATAGAGAAAAAATAACAGATTCAGAAGCCTATGAAAGTTCTCGTTGTGGGATAAACTTTCCTAAAGATGATACAGATAATAACTGTAATAGGGAAAGCACAAGTGAAAATTTTGAAAATGAATCAACTGATTTTATTGAAGTTTGTGAAGATCACGAGGTCGCACATGGAAAAGAGACCACAAATTCAGAAACCTATGAAAGTTCTCGTTGTGGGACAAACCTTCCCAAAGATGATATAGATAATAACTCTAACAGGGAAAGCATAAACGAAAATTTTGAAAATGGATCAACTGATTTTATTGAAAATTGCGAAGATCATGAGGTTGCACATACAGAAAAGATACCAAATTCAGAAACCTATGAAAGTTTTAGTTGTGAGACAAACCTTCCTAAAGATGATATAGAAAGTAACTGTAATAGGGAAAACAAAAACGAAAAATTTGTAAATGAATCAACTGATTTTATTGAAAATTGCGAAGATCATGAGGTCACAGATAGAGAAAAGATAACAAATTCAGAGACCTATGAAAGTTCTAGTTGTGGGACAAACCTTCCTAAAGATGATACAGATAATATTTCTAACGCGGAAAGCACAAACGAAAATTTTGAAAATGAATCAACTGATTTTATTGAAAATTGTGAAGATCACGAGGTCTCACAGAGAGAAAAGATCACAAATCCAGAAATCTATGAAAGTTCTAGTTGTGGGACAAACCTTTCTAAAGATTACAGAGATAACCACTTTAACACGGAGAGCACAAACGAAAATTTCGAAAATGAATCAACTGATTTTATTGAAAATTTAGAGAGACAAAACAAGATTGTAGCCATTGAAAGGAAACTTACAGAAGAACACAGTTCAATAACCAAGTCATATATGTGCGAAAAAGAGGGCTGTAATAAAGTATTTGGCCAAGCAAGCAGTTTAAAGACACGCTTAAAATTACACGACGTTATAAAACGTCACGAATGTGAAGAACCGAATTGTCATGCAGTTTTTACGCGACTGGAAAAGCTACAAACACATAAACTGGTTTATCACTCTGGGGAGCGACCTTTCAAATGCGATTTTACAGGATGTAACAAAACTTATACTTCTGATGTCCATTTAAAGCGTCACAAATACACAAATCACTCAGATGCAGAACAGGTGATTTGTGGAGTTAAAGGCTGTGGGAAAACTTATTGTAACAAATATGTCCTCAAACAACATTTAGCTAGTGCTCACGACCATCGTGGAGGCGTAAAAAATCCGCAGGAATCAATTAAGAAAAAGGGCGATATTGAAAAGAAGCATAAATGCGACGAACCAGGTTGCACAGCTGCGTTCACACGTCCCTACCGACTTAAAAGCCATAAGTTAACTTTTCACGCTGGAGAAAAACCATTTAAATGTAACCACCAAGGGTGTAACAAGAGCTACACCAATGAAGCACATCTAAGAAGACACAAAAACACTCACTTTTCAGAAGTAGATACTAGCAACGAGGTTATTTGTGGAATGAAAGATTGTGGAAGAATTTTCGCAAATAAATATAGTCTTCAAAAACATATAAAGAGAAACCACATTGATCTTCCATATGCCTGTAAGGATTGTAACGAGAAATTCAAACGGAAAAATCAACTTCTCGCTCACAATCTTGAAGAACATAGAGGAGAGGCGCCGTACAAATGTGATAAATGCCCCAGAGAGTTTAGCCACTTTAATTTGTTTAACAAACATTCGAAAAATCACAAGACATACCAGTGTGATTGTGAAAAAATTTTTGACAGGTGGTCAAAACTCGTAGAACATAGAAAAGCTGATTGTACCGTTCAGAAGAAAGAACATAAATGTGTAATTTGTGGAAAAATGTTCACTTTAAAGCGTTCTTTAACTGAACATTCTTTAAAGATACATCTACCAGATAGTCAAATTGATCTTCTACATTGTCCTTACTTAAATTGTAACTTCTCTTATAAATATAAAAATAATCTTAAGTATCATATAAGGACGTACCATGAGAAAATTTTTAAGAACATCAAGTGCACTGAGGAAAATTGTGAAAAGATTTTCAAATCAAATAAGAATTTAAAGCAACATCTAAGGGTCGCGCATTGTGGTCTTCCACCGAAAGTAAGAAAACCTAGGAAACCAAGGAAGGATAAAGGAAAACCTAAAAAGTCTATGGCCTCTAAAATTAGTGGAATCGAAGTTAGCATTCGAGAGAATTATGAAAATATTATTGGAAGAAAAGATAAAAATTTAAAAGACAAAGTTTTAAAGGTAAATTTAATTCGTATAGATCTATCCAGATATCAGAATAATGATAAAGTGAAGATTAATTATAAGAAAATTAGGGATGAAGTTACAGATGAGGAAAGTCGTGAAGGAATGAGGAAAAATAACACAAATAACGACCAGTTTAAAGAGTGTGCGGGTTTAGCTGCGTCTGGTAAATCAAAAAGTAAGGATGAATGTTTAAAAATTCAACATGTGGATACATCTGTCTTAGTAGTAAGCACAGAAATAGTATCTATTTGTTCGAAGAAAACACCCGATATTAGAGCGGATTGTTTAGAAGATCGGTTAGAATCAACTGAGTTTACTGAAAACTGCGAAGATCATGAGGTCGCACATAGAGGAAAGATAAATTCAGAAACCTGTGAAAGTTCTAGTTGTGGGACAAACCTTCTTAAAGATGATAGAGATAATAACTTTAACACAAAAGGCACAAACGAAAGTTTTGAAAATGAATCAACTGATTTTGTTGAGAATTTAGAGAGTTGTTTGGAAGAAATAATTAATAATCAGGATGCGAGCAGAGATGATGATAGCAGTAATGTTTTGGTAGTAAACATGGATTTAGATCTCGAGTGTTCAAGAAATCTAGTTGTTATAGAAGAAATATCCTCACAAGTTCAAAGCAGTGAGCTTCAAAAGTCTTTAATCATTGATTCTGGATATAGAGAAGGTACAAATAATTCTGGCCCCGAAACAAGTTTGGAAAGTAGTATCGAGAAGTGTATAGATGATAAAAATATAGAAACAGAGAATATAGAGATAATAAATGTTAACGAAATGTTGGACTTCAATACTGATATTCTTATGGAAAGTTGTAGTCAAACTAGTTGTGATAGTGGAGTAGTTATATTTGAATTTCCTGAATTTGAAAATATCGGTAATTGTAATAATAAATTAAATGACGTAAATAGTGAGGAACAAGTGCTCTCTATGGAAGTTCAAGAATGCAGTAATGGTAGTTATATTTCGGACGAAAATTTAGAAAAAGATCTGAGGTGATGTGATATTTTTGGTTGTTAACATTTAGAAAATTATGAAAATTTGTTTTAGCACTTTGGTTAAGAGACTTGTACATTTTAAGCTTCTGAATATTGCATGCTACCATAAATAATTTTGTCCAATTTCATAATATCTCCTTATTAGCGCTACAGACAAAGTCAAAATTTGTTTAAAGGGCCCGTTGAATCATTAATTCAGTCTGTGTAATGAAAAAAGGCCGATTTCAAAATATCGGAGCTCTTGTATTCTTGCAATCACTCTTCGACTGATTTAGAATTCTCATTAAGGACGGCGTAACAGCCATGTTCTAAATATCTTTCTTTCCTAATTCCTAGTTAGGAATACTAGGAAATTTTTGTTTACTGCAGGAGAAAAAAAATGATCCTAATCAATCAAAGAAATTGAAAATTGTTAATGTTTAAACAATTATACTTATTAAATAAATTGTTATATAAAATTTGACGAAAAGTGTTTTATTTCTACGTATGTGCTGATACAGTTAACACAGTATTAGATTGTAGGATATTTCCAACGCCAAATATGTAAATACAGGGTATTCCTAAAATGTCTATATAAAACGCTAAATGTTGATACTGTATACTCAAATATAGAGTGTATCTAAATAATTCACGAAGTAATAAAAATTGATAGATACCTGTCAAGCAGTGGCGTAAATAAGGCCCCCGCGGTGCGGTGGGGGGGGGGACAGCCAATGCAGGGACGCCCTCAAGTCGCTTGATGAAAATGAATAAATACGGATCAAGGCGGGTGCAAAATTGCAGGGCACAATTAAAAATCTGCGGGGGGCGCCTATATTCTTAGTTACGCCACTGCTGTCAAGCACAGTTTGGCAACATAGACTGAACTGTTTCATATTGTTGTCGAAATGTGAACAAACGTTCTCCATTGATTTTGAGTTCACTTTCCTGTTGTTTGGATGTTTCGTCCCGATACCGGTGGTGGACTCATCAGTGGGATCCACCGGTATCTTTCTCAGACATCCTGTTTGTCATGCTTTCTACAAAAACTTGGATTTCTATTTAGCCAAGTTTTGTCGGCAAATAATGGTGAGATGTTAGGTTTCACAATACGCCCCCCGCAAGGCATCTTATCCGACTTTGACTACGATAGGAAGTCCAAGCCGTAGGAAAGCATATGCCTGAGAAAGAATGTGAAACGAACATCCTCGGTGGTCTTCCAAAGGTCAGGTCGGGCTTAATCAAAGCCCTTGAGCGGTTTTTGACGTTTGTCCTATATCCGCATCATGAGCGGTGTTGGACGTTTGTCGTATATCCGCCGTCCTGTCACGGTCGCCATGTCGCAAATAGTCATGCCCCTGATGGAAAGGACATATGACTAGATATCTAATTTTCGACCACCGAAAATGTTTGGATGTGCCGTGAAACTAACATCCCACCATCATATGCCTACAAAACTTGGATAAATAGGAAACCAAGTTTTGTGGAAAGCAGGACAAAAAGGATGTCTGGGAAAGATACCGGTGGATCCCACTGATGAGTCCACCACCGGTATCGAGACGAAACTTCCAAACATTTTTCGGTGGTCGAAAACATCAGATCGCTAGTCACATGCCCTTACCACCAGGGGTATGGCTAAATGCGATAGATGTTTCATCCCGATACCGGTGGTGGACTCGTCAGTTGGATCCACCGGGATCTTTCCCAGACATCCTGTTTGTCATGCTTTCTACAAAACTTTGGATTCCTATGTAGCCAAGTTTTGTCGGCAAATAATGGTGAGATGTTAGGTTTCACAATAGTATACATGAAAACGAGGGCATTATGCATCTTTATTTAGAATTTAATTAAACAAAATTTTCTGTTTTGGTTTGTGTTGACTCTGTGTGTTATTATTATTATCGTCAGGGCTGTCAATTTGCCAGTAATTACTGGCATTTGCCAGGAATAATTAGCTGTGCCAGGAATACTATCATGCCAGGAATAGATAGATGTCTTGTACTCAGAAATTGAGAAAATATTAAGGCGAAATGTATATACAATTGATGGCAAGTGTATGAAAATCGTTAAGATGCCCCATCCTTAAAATTAAAACTCTCTACTATCTCTTTTTGCTTCTCACATGTTATTTTTTTCTTTATTTTATGGTTTTGCAGTCTAAAATTTAAAGGAGGGACAATCTTATTATCATTTGTCTTTCTCTAATATTCAGTTTAATTGAGCAATATCAGCTTTTTCTTATCACACGCATTTTGCCAGGAATAAATATAAAACTTCCAAGTATTTTTCTGTGGAACATTTAACAGCACTGATTATCGTTGTCCTCTTGGCCTTTAAACACGCTCCAAATTTCTTGAACCAGTCCTAAGCCTGGATAAAATATGAAAGAGGGCTACTCGGTACGCAATAAAACATTTAAATTCGATTTTATCAGAAACGGTCGCTCGAAGCGACCTCTTTTTGGTATAACTTTTTTAGAGAAAAGATGTCAAAGACTAAGAATTTTTAATTAGACACGAAAAAGTTATGAAACGTTAGATGTAGGCAGTGCCCAGGCACAGAGCACAGATTCTCGAGAGGTGTAGAAATGACCAAACCAGGACCAAGCTTTGAGTCGTGCAATGTTTTTTACCTAGTTTAATTTTTCAAGGGCGCAGTTATAAAAGCTTGCACCGGGTGCATAAAGTTAGTCACGTCACTGGATGTAGGCAAAGTACTACTGCTAACGCCCTCTGCAACATACATCAGAACTGTACTCTGTCTTGTTATTATTTAAAACGCTTTTCCTGTAATATTATTTGTACGTGAAAATTATCAAATAACGCACCAAAACTTTAAAATTCCATTGGTTCTTTGCTAACTTTGTTGCTAAATAGGCCCGCGGAACTAGCATCTGAAAAAAATTTATTGTTAGTAGACTTCTGACTACGTACAAACCTTCAGAATGACAATAGTAATTATGTAGTATCTTATTATTTACCAATTAAGATGCGAAAGAACAGTTTTTTCAAGTTCTAGGAAAAGTTATTATTTTTCAGTAAAAAAGTTTTAAACAAAATTTATGCGCTTGGAAGATACCTACAAAATGAAGAAAAACTCATCCAAATCGGATATTTTGTTTGTTAGTTGTTGCAAAAAAAAACTGCTTTTTCCAATTGTTAATAAACAATAGAAAAATATGTTGCATTAACTTTATACTATACCGAAAAGAGCCTCTTGTTACATACAATACCTATGCAAAATTACAAGTAAAAATATTTTATAGGATTTTGCACAGTGAATTGTTTATAACATTTTATGTGTTGCTTGACTGTTTATTCTCCGCGATCTAGAGATTGTACAGTGATCTACGGGTGCGCAAATGAAAGCTCGAGACTTATACTAACAATAACAAAAAAGAACCAAATTAATTGTTGATTTTAAATTATTGAAACAGATAAAGTTGTGGTTGGTTTTTGCGTTATAAACAAATAGAATAACTCTTCAACAATTGTTGCTATCGAAATGGCGATAAGTGGACGTGATAGGTGAGATTTTGGAGCATTTTTTGAAAAAAAAAAACAAATTCTGTACGACCATTAAAAGCTGAGATAGAATTTTTTCTTTCAAAAAGTCGCTGCTGCTTTGTTTATTTGGTTGGTTAAACTATTGTATGCTGCAATTTTCAACTCAAGTATTTCAAAATTGTTGATGTTGCAATAGTTTAAAGTTGCACCTACTTCAAGAGTCAGAAAGTGAGCAGTGGGGGGGGGGGGGGCGTTCTTTCAGCCTGCGACGCGCGGAAAAAACCTGACTCGAACGCTTCACATTTGTTAAGCCGGAAAAATTTGGATTATCTGGGCGAATATTGGTCGCAGAATCTTTATTTTTTTAATTTGTGGTTTCTCGACAACATATGAACAATGGATGATATGTTTTTGTAATCAAATTATTATTAAACATAGCAATAAACAAATTGTTGCCCTATCTTTTCAAATTGCGAAAAAAATGTTACAATGGTCAACAGTATACTATTAATTAGGAATATTAAAAATCACTTTGATTTTTAATGTACCATTAATATTTATGGAGTTATAGCATGAAATAAATTGCGACTGTCATTTGCCGCCAAAGTATTTGTTGTACAAAAAAACACATGTTAACTTTTTTGTTTATTTTATTGGACGAACATTTTTCACATACAAAATTTTTTGCTAACATACATATTTTTTGCTTAAATCTGTTGTGTGTATTCTCCAATTCTTAGACATCGAAAGACACTCATTTTCGAAACCCTTAAGAGTGAGTCCACACGATACCAAAAATTTCGGCGGCAGCGTAGCGTAATAAGACATATGTCAAATTTCAAGCATTGTGATTTGTTAGATTTAAAAAAAGACAAAGACCGAAGATTTCCCGCCTAAATCCGCCTTTTCCAAGGTCATTACGCCAAATCATGTTTAACTTTTCAGCGGACTGTTTTCAAAATGGTGGAAACTGTTTATTTTCAATATTTTGTATGAAAACATAACCTATGTTTTTTTTTTAAACTTTGTTGTTTTATTTATATATTTTATTTAGCGAGTTTTGAAATAATAGATATTTATGAATTATGTTAAATTGTTTTAATTTATTAAAAATGCTTGTTACCGAAGATCATTACTGCTTGGTCCTCAAAAAAAAAAAAAAAAACGATTTTAGTTCATTTTTTTATTAATTTTATAACAATTGCAATAATACAGGTGTTCATTATATAAATTAAAGCTTATGAAATAAAGGCCATTATATAATACAATTTCTATTCAACGACAATCTGTGATATCGAGACGCTAATCCACAGACATGCCCTTAGCTATGGTTACCAGATCAAATAATAAGTTTTCCTGACAATATCCCTAACGTTTTTGTAAATATCCGGACATTTTATCTGAATGTTGTATGTTAAGGCAGTGAGATTTTCAAAATTTTTGCAATCAAAGCATCAAATGCCAATATCGAGTGAGTCTTCTCATTAATGGGAGCGTAGTGGACTAAGGAGAGACAGACTGTCTATATTGTTATAAGCTTTGCCTTTCGCTGCCATCAATGTTATAACTTTGCTAGTTCGATGAATTCAAATAAATCTGCTAATATTACTTTTTTAATATTTTATTATAATGTTCACTAAATCATGAGGTAACAACAGTTTTTGTTCTTACTTACTAATTTAATGTTACTATTGTAGTTTTTTGATTTTAGTTCCTCTCGTTTCAATGTTCATGTCCTAGTTACATTCTATTCTGAATTTAAATTATATATTTGACAGTCATAGGCGTACTAACAAATATAACTTATAACTATTTATTTACATGATTACTGAAATGAAAAAGTGTATATTTATGGGACGATGACAATATAAACAAAACTAATGGTCTCTGTAAAAAGTAAAGTTTTAGAGTTTCGGAGATTAAGGCATGCTTTTGTTTGAACCTATTAGAACATAAATTTACTTAAGATATAACTATTTCTTAAGGGAGTATTAAATATTAGACTATAATTATCTATTAATCCATAAGAGTAACTTAAAAATATATATACTAATTTAATAATTTGTAGTAATAGTTGGTTTACAACAATGTCTTCTGTTAAGGTTCTACTCTAGACACAATTTAACTTAAAGAACATATCATGTGAAGAATGTCATGAAATAGTTATAAAAGTCCAGCAATTGCCAAAAGAAACATCAAACAATAAAAAGTATGAAACTAAATTTATTAATACACTAAATTAACAATTCACTCATTTTGGTAACGTTTAATCAATTTATTTTTTCTCACTAGAATGATTAATAAATATTTTTTCATTACTTATATTTTCCTCTTTTAATTTCAAAAAAATACTGACAATTGCAGTTTTTTCCTCTTTCTCCCTAACGAGGGGCTAAAATTTCAGACATGTCAGGAAAATTCCTGTCGTCTGGTAACCCTACCCTTAGCAAATTTTATATAAACCTATTATAAACAATTAAAAAGTAAAAATTAACATTAATGGAAATTTAATAACAGAAATCCAGTTAGTGTTATACGTAATATATTCTTCTAAAAACTACAAACAATTGTAATTATTAAAACGATTGTTAAAATGACACTTTATATTAAAACTCTCGTCTTTGAACTCTTTGGCAATTCTTTACCAGGTAGAAGTGGCAAACTTCGGAAATAAAACTTGCTTTAAAGAGTCTCAAGTCATGCACAAGTAGCATGACTAATTTCAAAAACACTGTTTACCGACTCGGAATTCGCACTGTTGCTTTCACATGCTGATTTCATCAGCTAAATATCACAATGTTTTTTCAAACCTTGTAATAAGGGTATAGCTGTACACATTTCCATAGCGTGTTTCCTATTTATTGGCCCAACAACAGGTTTTCAAACTCACCAAGAGTAACAGGAAAATATTTTTAAAAAATCAGGATCACTTTCTCGCATTTCTTGAATTAAATCATTAGTATGTCCAAGCCTTTCTCCAATGTTTTTCTCAAAAACAGATCGGACCTAGTAGCGACGACTTTTCCGTTTCTTTAATAAAGAATATATTAATAATATCCTTATCTTTTGTAATTTTTTCTTTAGTTTTCTTTTTCTACATAACAACATTGCTGCAATTATTTTTTTTATTTTCTTTCATTTTAATTTATACATAAATAAATATTATCAAAAAATCAGAAAAAAGTTAGGTTACCACAAAAAAAAACATTACGACTGCACGACTGCACGATAAAAGTTCCCCGTGTGGACGAGACATTTTTAACATAAATGGGCGTAATACGCCTACGCCGAAATTTGTGGTATCGTGTGGACTCACTCTAAGGCAGGTTTTCCTAGCAACGCACATTTTGCGTGTCATAGAACGTAATTCGGCCGACGCAACGCAACAACCAATGCGCTGCCTAAAAGTGTATTCCTACGATTGTCAGTTGTGTGACGACCGTCGCGATGAATTTATCTAAAATTAAAAGAAAAGCTTTGGCTTTATTAATATTACAAGACGAAATTTTGAAAGAAGAGATTGACTTATTAACCACAATTCATAGTGGTACTAGAAATTCTGCTAACCAATTATTACAAAATAGAAGCAACGAAGGAGCATTTAAATTACTTATCCATAGACATCTGCATGACGACGAAGTCAAACTTAAAGCGTATTTTACATTTTGTTTATTTCATTCCAAATTGTATCCTTTTTGACAACATTTTTAAACTCTTGAAGCTTCATGTTCCAAAGAATAGGGTAACCACTCACTATTTCTACCAATTGTTCATCCTCGGTAGACCTAAAACGGACCTGTTGTTTTTGTGAACTCATTTTCAGCAAAATATCGGAGTAGTTCTTTCACTACACGCAGCATACAACTGAATAGACTGCTCTCGGAGCAGTCGTCCTGTTGCGTCGACCGTATTAAGATGGCACACGTCGTTTTTACGCAGTGTAGGAAAACGCCTGCATTTGATTTTCATTAGAGAAGTTCTTGGCGTTTTACGCCGACCGTATTAAGTTCTACGCCGCGTAAAATGTGCGCTGCTAGGAAAACCCGCCTTAATCGGTTCATTATTATTATTACAATTATCATCATTATTATCACTCTCATCTTCATCATCATTATTACTCTCATTATCATCATTACTCTCATCGTTGACATAATTATCATTAACATCATCATTATTATCATAATCATAAATAATTATTTTCTCCCTTATTACTTTCATCGTCTTTGAATTTTACAGTAATTCTCGTTTGAATAATCGCTTACAATATACTCGTCAAATGTAGTTTACTCTGCATCTCGAAAAGTAATAATGTCATCAACAAATGTTGCTATTTGTTTCATGCTATATCTCGATAAATATGAATGATACATTAAAAATCAATCTAAATTTTAATATTCCTAATTAATAGTATACTGTTGGCCACTGTAACAATTTTTTTTGCAATTTGAAAAGCACGTAAGTACGGTAAAATTATAATTATACATAAAATGTATAAAAGTGCAACAATTTGTTTATTGCTATGTTTAACAAGGATTTGAAATGTCCGAGTCACGTTTTTTCTGCGCGCCGCAGAATACCCCCCCTCCACTGTTCGCTTTCTGCATACAGTGGTTTAACCATCTCCCTATGAGTTTCTACTTAAATAATTCCTTAATGGTAATAAACAACTCTGCAGCGATTTTTTGAAAAAAAAACTCTGTCTCAGCTTCTAGTGATCATACACAATTTTTTTTTCAAAATGTGCGTCAAAATCTCAGCTAACGTGTCCACTTATCGGCATTTCGATATCGACAATTGTTTATAACATAAAATGAACCCCAATTATGTTTATTTATTTCAACAATTTAAGATCAACAATTTAATTCGTTATTTTTTGTTATTGTTAGTATAAGTCTGGAACTTTCATTTACGTACCCGCAGATTGCTGTACGATCGCTGAAAATAAACAATAAAAAAAAACATAAAAAGTTATAAACAAATTCACTGTGCAAAAACCTACTGAATATTTTTACTTGAAATTTTGTACATTTTTTATATGCAACAAGAGGCTCCTTTAGTTATAGTATAAAGTTAATTAAATATATTTTGCTATTGTTTATAAACAATTGAAAAAACAGCCATTTTAACATGTTTTTTTTTGCAATAACTAACGAATAATTTATTCGATTTGGATGAGGTTGAGCTCATTTTGTAGGTATTTTTAACTGAAAAACAATAGCTTTTCCTAGAACTCGAAAAAACTGTTTTTTTACATTTTAATTGTTAAATAAAAAATTTTCCCCAAAAAAGAAAATGAGACATAAGATACTACATAATTACTATTATCATTCTGGAGGTTTCTACGTAATCAACAATAAATTTCAAAATCACCTCATACGAGACTAACTCCGCCGGCCTAAAACTCAAGTTCGTAATTCTTATTTTAGTTTTAGGTTGTAGAAACATGAAAAGTCTTTAAAAAATGAACTTAAATGCAGACGACGAAATAAAACAGGCGTTCAAACGAAAATCAACAAGAAAGACATATAAATGTGAAAAAGATGGCTGCTCTAAATCATTTAGTAAACAACATGAGATTAAGAGGCATCGTCAGGCACATTTGAAAGGTACCCTCGGTAAAAGCACGAAGATATTGGTCGGTAAAAAGATGTACGAATGTGACGTAGCGGGTTGCAGCGAAGCATATACCAGACTATGGTCATTAACGCGTCACAAACAAAAGAAGCACGGTGATGGGCAGAATGATCTAAAAAGCAAGTCGGATGCTCCACGACGTTATAGATGTGAGGAACTCGATTGTGAAGCCTTTTTTATGCGAGCTGATCGACTTGAGGCTCATAAAGTAGCATTTCATTTTGGAGAACGACCATATAAATGTGATTTTGAAGGATGTGATAAAAGCTACAAAATCGACCCGCACTTAAAAAGACATAAGCTCGCAGCTCACTCTCCAGAAATAAGACCCGTTGTGTATTGTAAAATCAATGACTGCGGCAAAATTTATTATAATACCTCTAGTCTTAAAACACACATAGCTACAGTACATACGCTCTCATTTCAAAAGAGCGAGGAAAATGAATATCAACAGGGCAGTATTGCTAAACCAATCAGTATTAAAAGAAAAGCCTGTGATGTTGAAAAGCGTCACCAATGTGATCAACCAGGATGCGACGCCGCATTCAGACGACCATATCGGCTGAAATATCATAAAATAACGTTTCACGGCGGTGAAAAGCCATTTATTTGTGAAGAAGAAGGATGTGGTAAAAAATATACGAGTAATTCGCATTTGATGAGACATATATTGTTGATCCACAAAAGAGATGTCGCTGCTACAGAAATGAAACTGATTTGTGGCGTTGAGGGGTGTGGTAAAATATATTCTAATAAATATAGCCTTAGAAAACATATACGTAAGAAACATCCATATAGATTATTAAAGTTTGAAGAGTCTAATGATGATAGTCAAGGTCACAAGGAGGATAGATTCATTGAACTCGAAGGAAGCTATAAATGCGACGAAGAGGATTGTAATGCAGAATTCACACGCTCCGATCGACTGACATCTCATAAATTAGCTTTACATCGTGGCGAACGCCCATTTAAATGTGTTCACCAAGATTGCGGTAAAAGTTACACAAAACAGTCACATTTGGTAAGACATAAAGTCACCAGTCACGATCCACAAGGAACTATAGTGAAACAGGTGATGTGTAAATTGGACGGTTGCGGAAAAATTTGTTTTAACAACTGTAGTCTTCGGAAACATATAGCTAGAAATCATCAAGATTTTCCTTTTAAATGTATAGAGTGCGATGAAAAATTTAAACGCAAGTATCAACTTCACAAGCATGAAATCGAAACTCACGGCAGAGAAGCTTCATATAAATGTAACGAATGCCCTAAAATATTGGTGCACTACCATCAATTCAATAAGCATCTTAAAACCCACAAGATACATCAGTGCGATTGTGAAAAGACGTTTGGAAAATGGTCGAAGCTTTTGGTACATAGAAGGAATGATTGCACGGTTAAGTGGAAGGAACATAAGTGCCAAATTTGTGGTAAAGGATTTTCTTTAAAGTATAATCTTATGCTTCATTTTATAATGGTACACAAATCTGAGAGTCAAGTTAATTTAAGATGTCCTTATTTGAACTGTAAACAGTCGTATAAATATAAGTGGAACCTTGACTATCATATAGAGTCATATCATGAGGGAATGTTCCAAGAGAATTCTGAGTTAGATTTATGTGATAATGTGTCAGCGAAAATACAGGAAAATGAAGGAGTGTCGAGGAAGCGAAAATCGACTGGTAAAAAAAGAGTTCACAGGTGCGGAAGCGAAGGTTGTACTCGATCGTTTCGGACATTAAACAAATTAAAGAAACACTTGCAAGTACATTTTAAAACTCTTAAAATCAAATCTGAAATAACTGAAAATTAAAAAGAAATAGCATAGCAGAATTTTAATGTGTTAAAGATTGTGTATGAAAATATGTTTGTTCGTTCTCGTTAAAATGTTTTTTACGATATTTTATGTAAAGTGTTTATTCTGCTGAACACAGGAATATGACTTACCTCTGAAATAACTGAGGTCAAGTTTCAATATTTTTCAAATATATAAATATCTCACATATGGCATAGCTTACTATTTCTACTTACCTCTTTCGATATTTTCAAAAAAATTTTGTATATATTGAAGCAAATCTGAAGGATCTGCATATTTAAATGTAATGGATTTTTTCCTGTTTGGTGCGTTTTTGACATCACTACCCTTTTTGGCAACTAACACCGGGTATTGAGTACATATCCCAAACAGCACAAATACGTCTTAAAGACGTCCATAAAACGTTGGATCTCAACATTCAGGACGTCTTATGGATGTCCATAAAAGACGAATGACGTCCATAAGACGTTGTATAGACGTCTTATGTTAGATAAGGTAACGTCTTTAAGACATTTGCTTACAACGTCTTATGGACGTCCCCTCCCAACATTAAAACAACATATTCCACCAATAAAATTATGTATATTAAAAAGGGTCCCTTTAATTTCTTTGTTTGTCTTGTTTACAAAGTCAAACCGTAATTATTTAAAAGCCCAAGAAATAACTTTAATTAAGAAAAAATCAAGAGCAAAATATACACTACCATTTTACATAACTACAAGTTCCGCATGAATAATTTGCTTTAAAAAATATCTGCAACATAATCTCTTTATACAAAAAAATACATAACTTAAGCATAATGTAAACTTTTTCTAATTTGAAATTTAAGAAGTGTGGTAGAAGAGCAAATATTTTCAGAACTACTACTGTTCGAACTATAAGTGAACCTATCAAATTTAAGCCTTAGTTTAGCCCTTCGATATAATAACTCTTAAAGGTAGACTATCAACAAAATAAAAGTTTATTGAAATAAAAAGTACACAAATCTTTAAATAGTCTTAAAAACAAGAATTTTTATTTAGTCGAATAACAAATCTGGTGTGATGCCCTTTTCAGCCATGTTTGGATTGGAATTTCCTTATTCTTCCGACTTTTTGCCAGTCCTGTTGTCTCTGTAGATCCTAATAACAAACTGATTTTAATTTTATAGGATAAAGTTTATCATTTGTGGGAGTAAATTTTTTGATATTTTTGCGAATTTTTAAAATCTTAAACAAAATTATTTCTTGTAATTAACAAAACTCTATTTTCTATGTTTTTTAAATATAAACCAATCATCAGGAACAAAATAAATCTTACAGGTTTCATTAGTGGAGCACTCCATAAACAAACATTTCGCCTTCCACTTCATTAGTAATATTTCTTGTAATATTTAGGACCGGGTCTGGATGAGCTGTGCAAGCCTTTTTCGCACAGATAATATTTTTGAAGATTTCATTTCATACTTCTAATAACATGGAGTTACTACAAAAATATAAGCGGTAAAGCATTCGGGAATTTCCTGTAACACAACCTATAAATAACGTTACTGTTTTTCCTAAGTACATATGATTCTCGATCTTACCTTAAATATTACATAAACACGAATAAAAAAGATTTTCAGAGGCACATAGATAAATCAACTATTTTAATAAAATTCTTTCAAAAGCTAAATTTTTACAATCGGCACCCCAACAACATTAAAAATGAATAACAACATGACGAAACACAAATACAAAACTGAAAAATGACAGTTGACAGAAACAAAAGGTGGGTTTTTTAAAATTATAGTTTCGCTGGCATCATATTGTTATTATTATCGGTACATCAAACAGTCTGTGACAAAAAGCACCAAAGTATTGATAAAAAAGATCACGCAAAAGTTATATTAATCAAGGTCGTAGTGATGCTACTAAAAACTTGTCGTTCAATCAAAAATTTTAACCTCAACTTGTATTCAGCTGATCTCTGTGCGGCATTGCAAACTTATTACCCAACTACGACAAAATCCATAGGGAAGGAAATGCTTTTTAGTTTTTATCAACTAAATTATACACAACTGTATTTATTTTCATATAAAATGTAGTATGTAGACTTTTAAAAGATATCTTACAGACGTTGTATATAGACGTCTTATGGACGTCTTTAAAACAACGTCTATAAGACGCCTTATTTATGTCTTAAGACGTTCAGACATAATCTGGATATTAAAATTACGTCTACAAGACGTCTAGTGCTGTGTGGGTATATATATATATATATATATATATATATATATATATATATATATATATATATATATATATATATATATATATATATAAGTAAACTTCCACTTCCTACAAACAGGGCGGAACGTACATTATAATTGATGAAACGCTATTTGTTTATAGCGTTAAAAAAAATATTACATGTTTTGCATTGCAATTAATCCCAACTTGTAGTTCTCGACCTCAACTATCAATTGTAGGGCGCAGAATTTGAAAATACTGTGAAGTTGAACAGTAGCTATTTTTCAGATGTTTAGCGACTTTTAACTTAAAACCTATGCGTCGGACAGAAAATCGCAAGAGACCCTGCTTAGTTAGAATCGACCTAAGAACACGAACGTTTTTTTTTAAATTAACAATTTTTTTGTTCATAACACATTTCCTGGCCATTTTTCGGGAATCCACTCTCGATATTCGTAACCAGGGGGTCAAAATACATACACATAAAAATTTTAGTGTCTCGTCATCGGCTACAAAAACCCACTACGCTCCCGGACTATAACGAAAACTACATTACCAGGAAAAACTAAAATAAAACACATCCAGTTGATCTCGTATTTTTGTTCAATATATTTGTAAAAATACTAACAATACACTGAATATTATTAGTTTCCAAAATGCATGTTATTATTTATACACATTTATATACAATAACTGATTCGTTGTTAAATTTGTAGCACACAAGTTATTCTTGGCATGGAACTTTTGATAATTTTTAATAAAATATCTATATTATTTTTTAATTTTTAACGTATCTTAAAAATATTGCTTATAGAAACATTACTAATAGGATATAATTAACAATTTTATTTTTATATAATTATTTAAAGAGTCTAGATATGAAAATACAAGTATAGATTTAATATACATTAAATATTTCTTACAAATACAAGCAACAGTGGAAGAGAGACATTCCTGAAACTATTACTAGAAGTAACTGTTACTGATATTATGCACACACTGAGTAGAGCATGTATACTATACGAGGTGTGACTATAAAATAACGAGACTGATCCTTCTACAAAAGAAATACGCATGCGCTAAAGGCGACCGATTGACGGCTGTGTAGTTTTCTCAAGTCACGTAACAACGAACACCAATCAAAGTGCATGACGTCACTTGTTGGCAAACATCGTCGCTGTCAAAGGCTACGTTGTTTGGTTAACATTATTTTATAGTGATTTATAGGCAATTTCTTCGAAATTTGCTTACTACTTCCTTTAAAAACGATTCTAAGAAGTATTCCCATGATGGAAAGGGCATTTATTAAGGCAAATGGTTCGAATTTGCCGAAGATTGATTGTTTTATGGTGGCCAATTTCTTCGCAACAAAAATTACTTCTGATCTGTTGAATTTAGAAATGTGAAGACCTCCATGTAAGTAATATATCAAGAATTGTTATTTCCGGAACCGACAATGAATACATAATAGTAATCATATGTATTTATAAGCTCAAAACTAAAATAAAACAAGTACAAAAGATTGTTGCCCAACTTTGATTACTTTATTTCCAACCTAAAAATTCCAATTTTCATCTTTGAAATCTTGAAAAATAATAAATTTTAATATAAGAAAGATAAACAAATATCAAATATTACGTCAAAATGATCTTTAAAAAAATACATTTTAGACTGTGTAGACACAAGTGCCAGATCTCTGCAGAATAGTAGCATTTTTCTGTTATTTTCCGAACGAGGAATATGAATAAATAACGCACAGCATTTATAAAACTTAGAACTCATCTTTATTACAAAAATTACGAAAAAACTTTATATCACCTATCAGTTTACCAGTGTTTGGGAACTGTGACGTCATAACAGTCACATGGAGAGAACTTCAATCGAAATTTAAAATGCATAATTTTTAAAGTATTAGTTCTATTAAAAAAGTACTATTAAATATTTTGGGCTATATTAGGTAGTCATGCATGGATTAAACACTTTCTGTACCTTCACTGGGTTCCTGAGGGTCAAACAATTAATCAATATTACTATCTTGAGGTTCTTGCTCAACTCCGTAAAAGAATAAGAAAAAAAAAACAACCCGAATTATGGAAGAACAGAACATTATGTATTGTCTGTCAAGACGTTTCTAAGTACAATATCCCACCCACCTTATTAGCGTGACTTTGCACTATGAAACTTTTATCTGTTCCCCAAGGTCAAATCTGCATCAAAAGGAACAAGATTTCATTCCGTTGAAGTTGTGAAAGAAAAAACGGCAGGCGTCAGGAGCTTACACAAGAATACTTCCAGCCCTGTTCCGAACAAGGGATAAATTGCATGGAGTGTTATTTTATAGCCATACCTTATATACTATGCAACAAATGACAATTTACTTAAACTACGCCCGGCACAAACCAACGATTTCTTAGGTTTCCTATTAAATGAGTACCGCCCCCAAATGTGTTTAATTTTTCCTATCGGTGTAATGGAACAAATATTAATTATTTTACGCTGTTCAAAATGAATAATTAAATAATCACTCTGTAAATAGATTTCCCGTGGGAATAGGGACGTATATATTTTTTATCACTATCCAAGAGAGTCTCTGGTTATGTAAATAAAACCAGACGTGATAAGGGTAGTTTTTTAACATATGGTACATGAAATACTGTTGAAATGTATTAAAATATTGAACGATTTTTCCCATTACTAGGAAACAAAAGAATAATCAAATACTGGAATATAACGTTTGACCTGTGAAAGGAATTAATATAGCGACTGTTTTTCCTGATTTCAAGAAAGAATGATTAAATACCAGCAATAGGAATAAAAGGGCCCTCAGGTTTTTTCACAGAGGTTATATTATCTTATTCCTTTAGTTATAGAAATAAATAGAATAGTTTTATTAATTGTGTTTATAAAAAAAATTAAGATTAAGATGCTCAGAGGACAATTCGGGAATCAAGTATCCGGTATAGTATAGTTAACGCCCTCAGTAAGAAAAGACCCAAACCTTCGAACTATTAGGGAATGAAATTTACAGTTATAGGGACATATAGGGATGAAATGCGTATCCGCGGGGTGCAGGGCGTACAAGCCTGGCCCTTCAAGAAGTACTAAAGTTCAGTTATAATTTGAAAGTCGTTAGATCGGTACCGTGAGTACCAGTGCCGTAGAATAATTACGTCACGGGTATAATCGTCGGGAATGAAGGTTTTCTTAATTTGATTTGTTTTTCATTTAATTTGGGAAATTAAGGGAATCTCGTGTGTTATTTTAGACGAACGTTTCGCGATTTTATTAATGTTTGATTCAGAAATATAAATAGCTTTTTTTTCGCGTGTTAGTTCTTTTTCTGTTGAGTGTTTTAGTAAGCTATTTATACGTATTTTTGTTTAATTGGGTTTTACGTTTTTAGTTAAAAGAACGGCCAAGAAGAGCAATTATATTAATTTTTCGTAATTGTTATTGGTTTTAAGTTTCTCATTGTAAATAGTTCGTTTTCTATTTATTTTTGTTAATAGACTAAGTGTTTTGAGAAAGTTCTTTTGTTTAATTTTAGTCAAAAACCTTCACGCGAATTAACTCGCGGAAGCGCTGTTGCGAGAGATATGTCATCTGATCAACTAATAGGCAGCCTTGTGTGAGTCCTGAAGTTCTGAGTTATGGTTTGGTAAGCTTAAATAACCGTAGTTGTTTGGTACCAAAGCTGCAAGAGAGAAGATGAACGTCCAGACTTCCAGAGTGTCTTTATTACTGTAAAATTTAATTATAGGTTGTCAAAATAGTTACTAATTAATATGAGGCAGAAAAAATGATTATAGATGAAATGGCTAACGCTACCACAATATATCATTTGCAAGAGTCTATGATTAAATTCTGTCACATCAGTGCGATTGCAAGTATAACAAATGTTGCATACGTCATTGTGAAGGGAATTTTTTTTTAACAGTAACATATCAGGCATGGTTTTACACTAGAACGAACAATTCATTTACCTTATATATTTGTTACGTATTTTTGCAAGAAATATTTAACTAAAGAGAAGCTGATAGATCGTTTAAAATATACCTTTATCATAACAAGTAATGTGTCAAAAAAGAAACACATAAACATGTCCTTTTTTAACACACTGTCTTTTATAGAGATTTTAAGTTTAATTAATAATTTCGATAATGATTACAATTATCTAGACATAGCCTCAAAGCAACACAATATAGCATCATCACAAAAATAAATATTAGCATTTTTTAAAACAAAGCGTTTTTATCCTCATCTTCAGACTTTTAATCTTTTCTTTGTACGTGCGCGAGAGCAATCGAGAACGATTTAACCAAAGATCTGGCAACATTAGATGAGTTACCTGTTAAAAAAACGATTTTCTGCAACATCCATTGTTGCCAGACCTTCGGATTTGACGTTAAGAAAAATATTAACAATAAAAATAACATTAATATGATTATTTACAAGAAATAATGAAAAAATATTTATAAACATGAACAATTTTTAATTTTTAATATTAATATGGTATATCACTTGCGTCTAATTTAATATTGTCAGTCACTTTAGTACTTACGATTATAATACAGGGAGATACAAAAATATTTGGCGAAAATAATATTTACGGCTAAAAATTTACAAAAATATCAATATCGGGCGTTTTTTTTACAAACATTTTATTATTTATAGAAATATATTAACAAGTTATCGAATAACGTTTGGGTAAGTTCGAATTTTAAGTACATTTCTTTAAAGCTGTACCGTGCGGGAGTTTTATTATCAAAAATTCCATAGAAACAATTTTATAGACTATATAAATATATATTTAAAACAATAGTAATAAGGTAAAATTTTTGAGAGGGTTAGGAACAAAAATATATTTTACGCGGCTTTATAATTTGCTCATTAAAAACACTATATGACAGAAGGGGCAGATCAAGCCTCTCTCCTTGGGAGGGGGACGACGACGATATCACAAGAGCAAAGGAAATATCGAAATGTGTATACAAGACAGTACATAATATGACAAGTGAAAGCGACTTGTAAACGGGGGTGTCATCGACATTCACTTTCCTAATGCAGCAAGCAGGTGAGTATTTTTCAGATTTTGAAGCACGGCAGGGGGGACGCAATTGCCTCCCCACATTGAATCCGCGCCTGTGTAATGGGTTACACTTCTGGTGACGTCACAAACAGAAAAGTGGCAAATCCAATTTACCTTTCACATTACTTTATTTTGAAAATTATCGCGATATGTAGTTGTTTAAAGTACTAACACAAAGTAAGATACTTTATTTATAACAAAGAAGAGTCACCTTGAAAAAACCGACGGTGTTTCTTTGCCGATGGATGGATTTCTGGTTGGACAATTTTTCAAATTTAATCCGAATTTTTGTTTGTTTCTAACGCCTTGATGACGATAGATGATCACGTGATTTTAAAGAATATTCCCAGTTTAACTTAGAATGACTATTTCAACGGTTTTTGTAATTCTTGGAGAAGGTGAAAACACATAATTTGTCGATGATTTTTTACATGCTTCCTATTTTTGGGTCGTAGAACACACATATGTTGTCAATTTTCGATTGCGCCGATTTTTTCCGAACAAAAAAAAAATCATTTTCACTCATAATATTTTCCGATCACTACCTTTAAATTTTGGACATTTATAGTAAAATACACAAACGCTACAAAATATTTAATCATTTCTTTAACAAAATTTACATAAATTACCGCGGAAAAATACGAATTTTCCATAAAACGTAAGAAAACCGTTGTCTTGTCGTTTTATACTGTTCCTAGGCGTGCATAGTTGGTTACATACGATTTAAATCCAAACACGTGAGCGATGTTGCCACGCTGACGTGGATTTTAAATTCCATAGGATGGAAAACTTTATAGTTCAAATGCACAATTAATTATGATTATTCCAGTATTATTGCGTAAAATGTGGGTAAAAGTGCAGAATCGGGATTCCAAACATAAACAGATCGTTCCGTACGCTACGTTGATCTAAAAAAAGAAAATCATAACTAAATTAACTTGAACTAACCTGAACTAAACTTATCAAGATTTCAATGAAAAAACACGCAAGATCGGCGAAAAAAAACAATATATTCGTCTTCTAAGACCCCAATTTAAAAAAAATCATCGAAAAATTCTTGAGATTAGTTCAGGTTAGTTATGATTTTCGTTTTTAGTTCAATGTAGCTTGCCGAACGATCTGTTTATGTTTGGCATCCCAATTCTGCACGTTCACCCACATTTTACGCAACAATACTGGAATAACTACAATTAATTGCATTTGAACTATCAAGTTTTCCATCTTAATGGAATTTAAAATCCACGTCAACGTGGCAACATCGCATCACGTGTTTGGATTGAAATCGTATACAACCAACCTTACATGTCTAAAAACAGTATAAAACGACAAAACAACGGTTTTCCTACGTTTTATGGAAAATTCGTATTTTTCTGCGGTTATTTATGTAAATTTTGTTAAAAAAATGATTAAATATTGTGCAGTGTTTGTGTATTTTACTATAAATGTCCAAAAAGTAGTGATCGGAAATACAAGTTTTATGAGTGAAAATGATTTTTTTTTCGGAAAAAGTACGCAAGAGCGGCGAACATTGACAACCTATTCATGTTCTACGACCCAAAAATAGGAGGTATGTAAAAAATGTGTGTTTCCACCTTTTCCAAGAATTACCACGGTTTTAAACATGAGAATTTTAAAACGTATTTATATAAAGTTTTAATCTAAAAACACTTTAAAATTACTTCCTAATTTTGGTGAAATACCCCATTAAATAAATTTAGGTTAGGTTCACCCGAGTGATATATTTTGTACTTTGAATCCTTAAATTTTACTTATCAAAACTGAGATTTAAAATCACAAAGTTCCAGCATTCTACAAATTTTCAAGAATTTTGTTATTGATATTCTATGATTACTAGCGACGTCACGATGTATTAAAGATAAAAATGTCAAATTTACTCGACACATCATTTTGAAAATTATCGGCATATTCAGTTGTTTAAGGTACTAATACGAAATTACTAAGATACTTTATTTGTAACCATTGGGAGTTATTTTGTGGAAGTCGACATTACTGAAAATGGATGCATTTATGGTTAGCCAAATTTTCAAATTTAATCCGAATTTTTATTTATTTATAACATCGGAATGTCGAGAGATGATGACGCGATTGCAAAGAACTTTCCCAGTTTAAATTAGAACGGCTATTTTAACGAGTGTAAACACGATAATTTTAAAACGTATTTATATAAAATTTTAAAGTAAACACTTCAAAGGTTAGGTCAGGTTCTAACACCGGAAAATTTGCATTTTTTATGCTTCGAATAATTGAATCCTACTTGCCAAAACTGGGATATAAAATCACGATGCTCCAGCCTTCTACAGATTTTCAAAAATTTTGTTACTGAAGCAGAATGTGGTCATCGACATTTAAAGAATAGATAGCAGGTCCTAGTGTACCGACTTAAGCTTGGTGTGAGAGAAATGGAAACATATAAGGATATAGGCTTTCTCTCTATAACGAGGCGGTACATCTCGGCTCATATGCGCGACGCTTACCCCTGCTCCTTTAGAGAGAGAAAAACTATATTCATAAATGTTTGCGTCTTTCTTACACCAAGCGCAAGTCGGTACACTGGAACCCATGGTCTATTCTTTATAAGTCTATGAATGGGGTAAATGTCCAAATGATTTTTGTTCCTAACCCTTTCAATAAACACTATATAAAGAAAATTTTCACACATTTAAACAGCATAGCAGACTTAAAAGATTTCTTAAGAGCACTTGATTGATTTCGATGATATAGAGAGTACAATAAAATTCGTTTAAGGTCCGTTATCCATCATTCAGTTAAGGCCTAAATACATGCAGTATAGATTTAGCAGTACAGGTGGTGTCAAAAATATATATTTTTTAAACTAAAAAATGTTTTAATTATGCATAAATAAGGTCTGTATGAAAAAAAGTCAATTCTACACTTGTTACCTAACCTCTAGTTATATAAGTCTGGTGCCTTATCTAAAAGATAGATAAACCGCCCCTTAAAAATTAATCTAGTAAAATTTGTACAATGCGTCAACGCACAATGATTTTTTTGTTAAAATTTGCGTTACAATCGAGGGTTTTTGATGAAAAAATAAATAAAGATGACAGGCTTATGATATATGTATAAAAAGCAAGGCAATTGCAAACCAGTATAGTTTTTCTTGGCGTGAAACAACACCTGAAACGAAGAATAGTTACTTTTACTAAAAAAACTCCACTTATGAGGGGGTAAGGCGGTTAAAGTCAGTGTTGCTACCATAGACATAAAAAGGAATAGACACCGTTTGTTTACAAAAAGAAAATGCCAACAATGTGTCGCAGGTTAGTAAATATTTGGCGAAAAATAAGATAAAAGTGTATATCAGTTTTTAAAAATAATAAGGCCAAATTTACAACACATAACACTTTTTACAGTTGTCATAAAAAATTATTATTATGTGAAATAACATACAGAGTGGTGCTTTTTCCCTGGTCTGTAAAATTTTACCCTCTCAAACTTTTTTTTCAGGCGCCACTGACTCGATTTGATTATTCGGTTAGTTTTCCCATTTGATTTTTCAGTAATGAATGAATCCATTACCTCTCATTATGTCTTTGGTTGCTACTCTACGGGGAGGCCTAATTTCTTGGGAGCATACAGGGGAGGTCAAAATAACCCTACTTTTTCATAGAAATAAAATTCCTAATGTACCCCTTAACGGAGATACAGAGCCCTAAAAGCGATTTACCTTATCAGCAGCTCTAAGTTTTGAACCGACTTGTATAATTTAATGAAATTTCACTATTTTATAGAGACCATAGAGACTCAAGCCATATCCGATGTAATTGAGCAAAAAAAAGCTTAAAAATACTTAAAAGAAACCTGACAGAAGGAACAAAAGAAATTCATAAACTCCGCGATGCAGCAGGTACAATTAAAACAGATAGAGAAAAAATACTCCAAATAGTGGAAGATTTCTACAGCGCGTTATACAAAAAGTACAGCATTGACAATGACTTAACAAACATTCCAGATGTCTGCAATCAAGGCTCAGAAGATATACCAGAAAATTCATAATCAGAAATTGAAGTGGCCTGACAAGAAATGAAAAACAACAGAGCCCCACGAGAAGATGGCATTGTTATTGAAAGTATTAAAGCAGGAGGGGAAAAATTGATAAATGCTCTCAAAGTCCTATTTAATAGATGTTTAGAGACCGGACTAATCCCAACTTCATGGAACAATGCCATAATGATAATCATGCATAAGAGAGGCGATCCCACCGACCTAAAAAAACCATCGTCCAATCAGTCTCCTCTCCCACATGTACAAACTATTTATAAAAATAATAACAAGACGATTGACTCCCAAATTAGATTTCTACCAATCTAGAGAACAAGCAGGTTTCAGATCCGGTTATGGTACAAACGACCACTTGCTAGTTATGAAAATGCTCATATAAAAAACAGTGGAGTACAACAAACCACTGGTCTTAATATTTGTGGACTACGAGAAAGCGTTCGATTCAGCGGACCAAAACAAAATATTTGCTGCACTAGCTGATTGTAGAGTCGACCACAGATATACAGCTTTAATTAAGAACATATATAATAGCGCAATAGCAAGTGTGAAAGTCCATTCCAAAATAACATCTACATTTAGAATGGAACGTGGCGTACGACAAGGTGATAACATCTCACCAAAACTATTTACAATGCTGCTAGAATACATGTTTAAAAAATAGGTTGGGGGAACATGCGAGTCAATATAGATGGTGAACGATTAAACCACCTACGCTTTGCTGACGATATCGTGTTGATTTCTGACAACCTTGAAGAAGCCCAAGAGTTACTAAGGACACTAAGTGCAGCGTCAGATGTGGTAGGTCTAAAGATTAACCGTGCAAAAACTCAATGTATGACAAACTTAGTTCCAAGTAGCAACATGTCCCTAAACGAATTTGAAATCGAGTATGTAACATCTTATAAATATTTAGGCCATGAACTGAGAATAAACCGAGATAACCAGACCTGCGAAATTCAAAGACGCATAACACTAGCATGGGCGGCGTTCGGCAAGCTGAGAAAGGACGTATTTAAAAGCAATATACCGATTTGCTTGAAAAGAAAGGTTTATGATCAGTGTGTGCTCCCTGTGCTCACGGACGGTGGAGAAACTTTAACACTCACTAAGAAAAGTTTCGAACAAATTAGAGTGACTCAGCGAGCCATGGAGAGGTCGATGTTGGGAATAACACTGAGAGATAAAGTTCCAAATGTAATAATTAGAACTAGAACAGGGATCAAGGATGCTATAAAAAGTACAACACATATGAAATGGAACTGGGCTGGACATTTGGCGAGAATGGAAGACGCTAGGTGGACTAAACGCATTATAGAGTGGCGTCCTAGGTTCCAGGTATTTAGACGTAGGGGCAGTCCTCCAACACGGTGGACTGATGATATCAAGAGAACCGCAACAAACTGGATTCAATCAGCACAAGATCGGGAACATTGGAAACATTCAGTTTATACTTGATAACGATTAGAGATACAACCTAATCGAAACGTCGTAAAAATCAAAATAAATAAAAATAAAGACAATGCAAGTCCGACCCCATTTTAGTCAATCTTCAACATTGTCTACAACCTTCAAACAAACGTTGGAAACCCGGTACGGACCCGGTATCAGCGACAAAACCAAAGCCTACGAGAAAATTAGGATCAAACTTGCCACAACGTCATTCCTATTGAAATCACCAATACCAGGTAACAGAGCACGCCGTATTCTGGACAACGCCAGTAAAGCACTACTAAGAACACAAATAAATTATCACCGATGGCGAAAAGCTATTCTTCTGGATGAAGCTACACAACGCTACGAAGAAATCAAAACTGAAACTTTGTCAGATGATCATGAGCCAATATTCAATAAAATAGATAATATTGCAACAAATTGAAAGAAAATATGGCGAGGAAACACCAAAATAAACTAGAGAAAGTAAAATCACATCAACAACCGACTCTACCTGAAACAACTTCAAGGAAAACCATCATAAACTTATCTTCAAGAATACTTTCAACAGCAGAAGAAGAACTACTAAGCAAGGGGCTTAATTTCGCAGTAACACCAAAAAGCATGCCCGTTGTAGATATCATAAGCTCTGTAGAATCTATACAAATAGACGAAAACCATTCCGACGAGTTTAGGTGGAAAATAAAATCAACTTTGGAAGACAAGAAAAATCCAGTTCAAAATCTCTCTAAACTAGAAGCATCAGCCTTAAAAGAATTTCATAAGGATGAATCCATAAAGATTTTACCAGCGGACAAAGGAAATGCAACAGTGATAATGGACATCGTAACGTACGACCAAAAAATCGGAGATATCCTGGAAAAAGGAAAATATAGACAATTAGCCCGTGACCCCACAAAATCCATAGAGTCAAAAATCTACAGAACACTCAGGAAATACCAAAACAATATACCTGACAAACTACGATCGGCGCTCACACCACATTACAGTAAGCTATCACATCTTTACGGACTTCCAAAAATTCATAAAACGAACATACCATTGAGGCCAATAACCAGCTCCAGAGGATCCCCAACAAATGCACTGGCGAAGTTTCTCTTAAAAATCATACAACCTTTAGAAGGTAAGACAAACACATATGTTAAAAATTGTACACATTTCGTGAAGATTATTAGTAGCATCAATCTAGAGCCAGACGACAGACTAATAAGCTTTGATGTGGAAAGTCTGTATAATAATGTACCATTAGGAGGATCACTAGACATAATCAAAACTAGACTTTCAAATGATACTACTTTATCAGATCGGACCACGTTACCATTTGACGGAGTGATGGACCTTTTGGAGTATTGCCTGCGTAGTGCTTACTTTCAAGTAAAGGACAAGTTCTACGCTCAGGACGACGGGCTTCCGATGGGTTCTTCACTCCCTCCAGTCGTCGCCAATATATATATGGAATGGTTCGAAGCTCATGCCATAGAAACGGCAATAGTAAAACCGAAAGTCTGGTTGAAATATGTCGATGATACTTTCATCGTATGGAAGGGCAATGATCAAGAACTTAATGATTTCCTGAAACATTTAAATACCATTCGACCTACAATTGAGTTTACCACGGAAAAAGAGGTACCCTTCCTAGATGTCATTGTGAACCATTCAAACGAAACTATTAAAACTTCAGTATACAGAAAGCCAACACATACTGGACAATATCTTAATAATAGTTCTAATCATTCTGTTGTAACAAAACGAGGAATTATACGCAACCTCTATAATCGCGCTATATCTATATGCAATAATGCCGAATCATTGGAAAAAAAGGTAGCAAATATGAAATCCTATTTACAACAGAATGATTATCCTTTAAAACTAATTGACGATGTTATAAATAATTTTAGAACAACGAACACTGGACAGCAAGAAACACATTCCTTCTTCACAATTCCGTACATTAAGGGAACGTCGAAGAAAATAAGACGAATTGCCAGTAGTTATAATATAAAAACAGCCTTTAAATCAGGAAATACACTTAGAGCTCATTTAACAAAAACAAAACGTAAAACTACCGATAAGAAAGAATGTGTTTACAAAGTTCCGTGTGAGTGTGGTGAAATGTATATTGGAGAAACCAAACGACCACTAGAAGTTACATAAAACGCATACACAAAAAGGGGAAACGTCGAGATCAGGTATTGCAGAACACTCCTGGGATAAACAACATCATATAAAATGGTCTGAGGCTGCGGCAATATATGTGGAATCCAATATGAAAAAAAGAAAATGTATAGAAGCAGCATACATTAAAAACAATAATGAAATCTTCAGTAAACCGAGTTTTGAGATACCTAATCTTTGGCAACCACTACTTTGTAACATCAAATCATTGAGGTGTGTACAGTGAAGCGAAACTTTGCGCTTCACTGGACACAGTCCCTATATAAGCTCGTAGTCTTAAGACAAAACATTCAGTTTATACTTGGTAACGATTAGAGATACAACCTAATCGAAACGTCGTAAAAATCAAAATAAATAAAAATAAAGACAATGCAAGTCCGACCACATTTTAATAAAGTCTTCTTGCCTTCGAAGAATTTGAAAGCGCTTCACCATAAATTAAATGCCTATCAGCATACTCTGCGTAAAAATATTCTAAAATTATTTTTACTTGAAGGTGGTTTTGACAAGTTCCGTCAATAGTAATTCATTATGTAGGTGTGAACAATAACAACCTGATTTTTACCTGTTTGTGTTTAGCATTAGTAACTTCTCAGTGTTTCGCATAAAAACCGATTTATCTCGAGAACCTCCAGTTCTATCGAAATAAATTAAGAAAACTTTTTTCCAAAAGGAATGACTAAAGTATTTGAAAACGCAGTCTGTATAATGACGCCTGTCAAAAATTAAGCCCAACGAGTGTTGATCTAAAACATCTACTGTAGTATAGTTTAATGAGTCTTTATGGCCTCTATAAAATATTAAAATTTCATTAAATTATCGAAGTCGGTTCAATAATTTAGAGCCGATAACATAAATCGCTGGGTACCCCTTTCGGGCTATGTATCTCTGTTAAGGAATTTTTTTCTATGACAAAGAAGGGTTATTTTGACCTCCCCTGTATGCTCCCGAGAAATTAGGAGGTATTGCAATTATTTTAGTATTACTTCATTTTCCAAGTCTGTAAAAGTGTTTTGAAAAAGAACCATATAATATTCACAAATACATTTGCAAGCATAAAGATACTACTCTTTTACTCACCTCTACTCTGTGTTAGTTTGAGCAGTACCAAAAGGCGCCACCGAGTGGCGGCGCTTCAAACTTCGTCCGCCGCGAGTGGAGGCGGCGCCCCGAGCCCATCTCCGCCCGCACCGTCCGAATCTTCCGTCGTTTTGGCTTCGTTCTGCGCTTTGGAAAGGGCGACCTCCGCCTCCAATGCCCTGATCCGATTCTCGTGTTTGACTATCATCGCTTTCAATTTACGAATTTCGTCGGCGAATTCTTGGAGAGCCTTATCCTGAAAAAAAATTATTACAGAGTGATCTTAAAGCTGAATTCCACTTTAATATTAATTATAAAAAAAAAAGAATTTACCGAAACAGGTGCCGCTCCGCCACCACCGCCCCCACTACTATCGGATCCTTTACTGGTTTTGCCGGGCATTTTGTTAAGGATATTACTTTTCCTACCTACGGAGATCGACGATTTCGACTCTGGCGGTTTGTATCCGTCCTTTAACGAGATCAGAATCGGCTCGGCGTCTTTTCCACCTATCCATTCGTCCGCCGAGATCGCCGCAGTGTCGCCCAGCGTGTCCGGGTACAAGTCTTCTTGGAAGAGTTCGGATTTCCTAGGTACTGTCATGGTTATAATCTCAAAAAAAGGAAAGATAAATAAAATATCAATAGTCGCTAAATCTAGATAACTTTATAACAAAAAACTTCATACAGTCTATTCCAAATTGGTGATGACAGCATTGCAATCTCGAAAACTATAAGAGATAGAAAGGCGGTTAAATGGGGAATGTTTTAGGTATTTATATCAGTAGGTTATTGTTGCTTGAAATCGGTTCAAGTTTGTTGAGTTTTTGAGATATTAAAAAAGAGTAAAATATTGCATTTTCTTAGACTGGCTATAACTTTTTTAATGCCCATTATTTTTTAAATCTGTAAATACTTTTGTATGGTCACTTTTTACGCCGAATAAGTCTGTTTAGTCAAATTTTAGCTACAGCGTTTCAGTTTTCTTTTGAGAAGTCATAGAAATAAGTTGAATTGTGTGACAAGTTGTCAGAATTTTGAAAGTAAAAGGTTATAATAAAAAAATAGAGTGTGTATAAAAACCGGTCGTCCGGAACAAATTGGTATGGGAAGTGGAATCGAATCCAGGAGAAATTAAAGAAAATAGTAAATTAAAATTGTATGCCAGTAGAAGCTAGAAAACAGAAACCAAAAATGGAAGAGTAACTTCAAACCGGTTTAAATCAGATACTGACGATGATACAAGACATGAAAATAAGCCAAGAAGATATGAAGAAAAGCCAAGAAGAGATGAAACAAGAACTGAAAGAAGATATGACAAAAAATCAAGATGATATGAAACAAGAATTGATGACACTGAAAACAGGCCAAGAAAACATGAACCAAGAATTGAAAGAATACATTAAGAACAATCAAAAATCAAAAAAGTATAAAACAAGAACTAAAAACAAGTCTGGAGGACATGAGGCAGGAACTTAAGACAAGTCAACAAAAACTGAAAGAAGCCGTTAAAAAATCAAGAAGATATAAAGCGCGTAGAACAAGAAATGCAACAGAAAATTAGCAAAATTAGATAAGACGTACATGGCGAAGTACAACATGAGGTGACTGGAATCGAGAAACAGATGCACAAATGACATTTGCAAATCGAGAAGGTAGCCACTACAGCTATAATAAAGGTAGATGGCATTCCTGCAACTAGTATGATGAAGCCGCCTACCTTTGACGGCAAAGTACCTTGGCTTACCTATGTCAGTCAATTCGAAGCCGTCACCGCAGGCAATGATTGGAGTCCATCTGAGAAGGCACGTGCCCTTGTTCTAGTACTACGAGGTGAAGCTATGGAGGTTCAGAACATTCTCGAAGAAAAACAGAATGATTACGAGTTTATTGTTACTTTTATGGAGATGAGTTATGGGGAAGCTCACCTCCAAGAAGTTTATAAGGCCCAACTCCATGAAAGAAGACAAAAATACAACGAAAGTCTTCAATAATATGAGGCGGATATAATGATACTAATAAATATGACTTATCCAACATATCCGGAAGAAATAAAGCCAGAATTAGCAGTAAATAGTTTTATCAAATGTTTACGCGACCCAGCAACAAGTCAAATTCTAAGAATGACCCGACTGAGGAATCATAAGAAGGGACGTTTCCCAAGATGATCGCAGGACCAACGAGAAAATCTTTACGAGGTTAATAAGGGAGTTGCAAAAATTTTTAAACAAACAAAAAACATGTTTACAAAAACACAACCTTCCATTATAGAAATAGAATTCGTTGTTGGAAATATGGCCAAGAGGGGCATGTACAAAGCCGCTGTACTAGCAGTACTACTCCTGACAGAGGCTCTGATGGCTATCGGCTTCATATTGCTAATATAGGTGATGATATTCGAAGCAGCGACTTAGAGAAAGTCTTTGCTCCTTACGGTGAACTTAAAGAAATCTGGTTAAGTAATAGTATCCCCTGTTTATAAAGATAAAAAAGACGCTGCAGTTGCCGTCAAGGATTGCGATGGAGTTGAAGTATGCGGTTTTCGCATTAGAGTGACTAATGCCAAACGAAGAACAAGGAGTCAGGGTCGCCGATAGTATTCGAATAATGTGTGTTGTTACCAGTGCGAAAATAATGTTCACTTTTACAGAAATTGCCCGGAAATAACTGCTGGTGGAGGCGATGGCAGAAGGGTCCGCTACGGAAGAGATAGGAGTACTGCGGCGACCGTGAAGAACGGGACAAGAGGGACTGCGACTGCGACAGGAACTACGGAAGAAGAACGTCCTACAGGTCATCCTCGAGAAGGACTATGACCGCGAAAGGGACTACGGAAGAAGAACGTCCTATAGGTCATCTTGGAGAAGGTACGACGAAGGGGACCGCGACTACAAAAGAAAGCAATGTGGTTGTACAGTCCGAAAAGAATCAAAGAGCGTTCACCCAAGCTTCAGAAGTCATGGGAAGGTCCGTACAACGTAATGACCCGATTAAACGATCTGGTGTCCCGAATTCAGAAAAGCCGTCATGCGAGGATGAAAATCGTGCACCTTGACAGATTCGTCCATTATCAAGATCAAGAAGGTTGATCGGGACGATCAAGGCTTGGAAGCGGGCAATGTAATGGACTTTATAGCAGTATACACTTCATAGTATTAGTTTGTGTTTCCAGTTTGTACGGTTTCAGGTTTATTTTCTACGAGTTCATAATTTACTTAATTAATCTTACCTTTTGTTTATTTCCTCCTCAGACGTCTATGAAAAAAGGTCTGGTCTTTTTAGAAAATTTCATTTTCAACATTTTCGACATGAAATTGCCAGATTTTTCCTTTTTCTTGTTTTTATTATACTATATAGTATGAAAATCCTTCTAGAAGATTCGGGAAACTTCTCGTACTAGTGAAAAGAATATATAACGGGTCCAGATCGGCTTTCATAGACGTTTGAGAAGTTATTGAAGTAAGTTGAATTGGGTGACAAGTTATAAGAATTTTGAAAATAAAAGGTTATAAAAAATACAGAATGTATCAAGACCGGCCGTCCGGAACAATAAGTTTGAATACTATATTAGAAATGAAAGAAATGCGATCAGAACTATGGATAATTATTTTGACATGAACCTTGAACGACTACAAAACAGAACTTATTTTCCTGAACTAATTAGAAACTTGCTTGAATTTAGTAGTTTCGAAAAATCTCATGCCAAAAATTATATGAAAAATAATGAGAATCGTAACAGAAATATTTTGGAATATTTTAACAACTGTCGAATTGTCGTCTACAAAAATTGCTGGCACCGAGCTTAACATTCCAAAATCAACTATTCATGATGTTTTAAAAATTACTAAATGCCATCCTTATAAACCAAAAATGATACAAGGACTTCAAGATGGTGACTGACGGGATAGTCGTTTTTTGTAATTGGGACGTTGGTAAATGTATAGAAAACCGTGCCTTTTCCGATAAAGTTTTATGGACAGATGAAACACATTTCAGTACTGCGTAGTTTTTTATAAAAAGAATCACCATTATTGGAGTCTTCTTCTTCTTCAGGTGACATCTCCTATCAGAGGTTGCCATCATTGCCACTCTCACTCTATTTGCCGCTACTCGAAAAAGTTCTACTGAGCTACAATTGAACCACTCTCTCAAATTTCTCAACTATGAAATTCTTCTTCTTCCGATATTTCTTCTTCCTTCTGTTTTACCCTGCATGATCAATCTAAGTAACTCGTATTGCTGGTCTCTCATTATATGTCCAAGATATTGCAGTTTCTTTATTTTTATGTTGTTAATTATTTCATAGTTTTTGTCCATCGCTAGTAATACTTCTACGTTTGTTTTTCTCTCCGTCCAAGATATTCTCAACATCCTTCTGTAACACCACATTTCAAACGCTTGCAGTTTATTTATATGTTCTTGTTTCAGTGTCCAGCCTTCCAACCTATACTGCAGCACTGAGAATACATAACATCTTAAAATTATCATTATTAGTTCTAGAGTGATGTCTCTGCTGCACAGAATGATTTTCAGTTTCACAAACGCACTTCTTGCCATTTCTATTCTCGTTCTTATTTCTGTTGTTTGTTCATTATTTGCTGTTATCCATGTGTCCAAGTATTTATATTTTTGCACTTTTTCTAAATTCACACCTCGCAACTTTATGCTTGTTTGCATGTTTTGTTTTTTAGTTATTACCATATATTTAGTCTTTTTGGTGTTCATTTTTAATCCGTGTTGCTCGCAAACGTTATTTGTTTCGTTCACTAGTTCTTGGAGTTCTTCAGCGGAGCTAGCTATGATAGCAGTGTCGTCAGCAAATCTTATGTTGTTTACAGCTCTTCCGTTTATTATTTTTCCCTTACTTTTCGTTAACAGTGCTTCTTCGAAAATCGATTCACTGTACACATTGAATAGTAGGGGTGATAAAATGCATCCTTGTCTCACTCCTCTTCCTATTTCAATTTCCGGACTTGTTTCGTTATCTACTATTATTTGTGCGCGTTGATTGCAATATAGGTTAGTTATTATTCTTAAATCTTTGTTGTCTATGTTTTTTCTTCTTAGAATCTCGACTAGTTTTTCATGTCTAATTTTATCAAAAGTCTTCTCGAAGTCAACATAACAAATGTGTATATCGGTGTTCATATCTATACACCTCTGTGAAAGCACATTAAATGCAAACAACGCGTCTCTGGTGCCTATACCATTTCTGAATCCAAACTGACTATCATCTATCCCCTTTTCAAGTTCTTTATAAATGCGTCCGTCTATTACTTTTAAAAACACCTTGAGTACATGGCTTATCAAAGATATTGTTCTATATTCGCTGCAGTCTTTTGCATTTTTGTTTTTTGGAATAGCGCAAAATGTGGAGAGGAACCATTCTCTGGGTATATTCCCCGTTTTATATACTGTGTTGAACAGATCTAACAATATATCCATGGTATCATCATTCATGCATTTCAAGATTTCTACTGGGGTTTGATCTGGACCTAGTGCTTTTCCATTTTTGTTGTTTCTTATAGCTGCTTTTATTTCATCTTTCAGTATCGTTAATGCCTCGTTATCTTCTACTTCAATCTCCATCTGCTCTACTTTATTGTCTTTAAACAGGTCTTTGATGTATTCTGTCCATTTTTTAAGTTTCTCTTGGGTGTCTAAGATTAGCTTGCCTTTTGCATTCTTAAGCAGTGTCGGTTCTCTCTTTCTGGAGTCTGGACTCTTGAAAACCTGCAATTAACCGAACCACGAAGATTGCAAGTACGACTTGATTTTAATGTGTGGTGCCGAATGATCTTTAAGAAATATCCTATTTAGGTTTGAATGATTAGAATTTCTGTGAAATTATTTATCTTCTAAATTTTTTATTAATAATGCAAAAATTACGATTTATCTTATTTAGTATTCTTCATTATTTTTAGCAAATCTTCTGATTGGTCCATTTATTTATGACTAAACATTGACAGGTCAAAGATGATATCATGCAATGCTACAAAATCAAATTATTCCTGCCATTCGAGAAGTTATGCCAAATGATCAGTTTGATAATGTATGGTTTCAGCTAGACAGTTGCCCCACACAGAATTCCAGAGAGGTATAAACATTTTTAATGGAGGCTTTTGGTGAAATAATAAGCGTTAACCTGCTAGGTCTCCAGACCTAATACCTTTAGACTTTTATTTATGGAGATATGTGAAAAATGATGAATACAAGTTTGATCGCACCGAAAGCAGGGAAGCAGTTTTTTTAACAGGGAACTCGTAATATTCTTGTAATATCAATCAAAATACCATTCATTGTGTAACCAGAGCCGTTTCGAGAAAATGTCCACAATGTATTGAGAAAAATAGTAGACATTTTGAACCTTAGTACGACTATGTTGTTCGTAATTATTAAATACAATTTTTACAATAGGGAAAACAGTCTAATGGAAATATTGTTATTAGTTTAAAGTTGTTCTTAAGTAAAATAATTATTTAAAATTTCGGTGTTGCCAAATATTCAACTTCCAAGTTTTTTAGTTATTTTTAGGTTATAACGTTTTTTTTGCACTAGTGTTTCAATAGTGTTATAGAAAAAAATAAGTACTTTGCGATGAGTTAAAAATCCAATATGGCGGTCATTAGGAAAAACAAAGCTGATGATGGTTCTAGAAAACCGAAACATTGTAACTAAAATTTGATTAAATAGACGTATTATGCGTAAAAAGTGGCCATACAAAAGTGTTTACAGATTTAACAAATATTGGGAAATAAACAAATTATAGCCGATCTAAGAAAATGTAACATTTAACCTACTGACATAACTGCCTAAAACTTTTCCCGTTTAAACGGCCTTTACAGTTTTCGAGATTGCAATGCTATCATCACCAATTTCAGACACCTTGTATATGTCTCGAGAACAATTGGTCTGTTAACTTTTTAACGTCTCCCTAGATGACTTACCTGGCACAGTCCAGAATTATTTAGCCTGTAAAACCTTGCGATTTCGCATGTTGTGACGTCACAACCTCTCTTTGGCATCATGCCGATACCTCTTTGAGGATCGGGCGTTTGGAAGGTATTGATGTAATGGACGAACGGTGGTTCAGCTGTGATTTCGAAATATCTGAAAGCAGGGATACATTAGAAACATAATAAACATTTTATTGGGTTACTAAAGTCACAAACCACAGTACTACAAAAAGTTAAAGCTCCGTTCTGTAAAAGAGATTTTCTCTATATTTTTTAAAATGCTAAAATTTAATCAGAATCATTCGTTTCCTTTTGTAGTGCTATGTAATTAACCAGTTAATAACTTCTACCTTATTACCGAATCCCCTTTACCGCACAAGTAAATTAAATTGGTGTCCGGATCGTACAACGGGAACATAACACCGTTGGACGTGTCCAATTCTACCATTACGATCGGTTCGTCCAGGCAATCGGGTGTCCTCAAACTGTACTGCCTCTCTGACATTTTGGAGAAGCCTGTCGTGAAAACCAGACCGTGTCGAAGGAAGATGGCCCTTGTTGCCTTTGTACCTGCGGAAAAAAATTGTGGTTGATGTAATTTATAAAAGGGATCTAGGAAGTAAATAACTATAGAAATGAGGTTATTTAGATCCACTATCAAAAAATATATATCTAGGGAGAATATTTCTTGAGATTATTTTTGAAATTCTTCCAGTTTGGTAATTTTAGACATTGTATTCTAAAGTTATTTGTTAGTTTGGCATATCCTAGGTTTAGTTTGTTTTCCTCCAACCAGGGGCGGATCCAGCCTCTCTCTTTGGGGGGCGGGGCGGTGATGTCACAAAAGTATGGCAAGCGAAAGCAAGTGGTCGACGGGGGGGGGGGGGGTAGACACCAGCAACATTCCCATTTCTGGTGTACAAGGCAGGGTTGGGTCTATTTTTCTAAATTTGAAGCTCTTGGAGAGGGGGGGGGCAATCACAAGAAAAAACAAGTTGCCGACAGGGGGGGAGGATGCGAGCAACATACACATTCCTAGTATAAAAGGCAGAGTCGGTTCTATTTTCCTGAACTCAAAGCTCTTGGGAAGGGGAGGGGCGATCGCAAGCATACACATTCCTATACTCTATTCAAGAATTAGAGAGAGTAATAAAACTGTTACCGAAACCTTCAATGTACCTGCTCCAGTACCGCAGGTAACTGAGGACTGCCGTAAGTCTAGTTATATTTAATTATATTTAAATATTATAAGCTTTTATAAATTTACTGCAACAATAAAATTTCTGAAAGTTCAATTTAATTTCCGTCAGTGAGCAAAGTACACCTTTCAATGTGGCCTTAGTGAAATACCCAAAAGATATGACTTCCACATCTATATTTATTCCAAAATCGTTAAACCAGGGTATTTTTTCCTCAACGAAAAACTTATTACAATGAATTTTATGATGCCTTAAGACATCAATATCTAGATAATAATGTTAAAAGCTCTCTTGACATTTGTTCCAATATTACAGTAGTTGGAAAATCTGCTATGTACCGAATACTGAAGGAGAAAAAAATGACTGGAATTGTTAGTATTCTCATGCCACATTCAATCACAGGCGGACGGAAAACCTCGTTGGAAAAAGAGATATAAACTGCAATAAAAGGAGTTGTATATACATTTTATTATGAGAAGCAGACCCCAACCGTCGACAAAATTCTAACTAAAATCAATGAAGATCGGGATTTTCCTGAAATTAAAAGAACTGAGCTCTGGAAATTGCTCAGAGAACTTAATTTTTGCTGGGAAAAACCAGATAGGAAATTTGTTCTTATAGATCGTCCGGAAAATATCCGTTGTAGAAGAACATATCTCCCTCAAGTAAAAGGTACTTACAAAATTAGTAATTTAACTGAACTTTTGAAAGATTTTTTTGAATAAAGTTACTGCAGAAAATTGGGAAAAATCCATATAATAAAAGAATAAAAGAAAATGTGGAAACTCGATCGGTGAGATAAAGGAACCAATTATAATTAATTTGAGTGAAGATAGACTTTGATTATGAATTAGATACTTAATGTTTACCAGCATAAACATAATTTATTATTTAAATGTCTGTAACATATAAAAATTAATCATATCTGAATCCCTTTTTAGTGTTTAATTGTAATTCTGCAGATGGTTTAAGAAATAAATGAACTGAGACGTCAAATGTCCTAAAAAGATTTTTAATTAATTATGACCGAGAGCCCAAAAAAATTTTAATATTATATGGATGAATTTATTTTTTTCTATATGTTTAACTTCTTGTATTTTCGACAATAGGTATTTTGTAAGTTTTTATAAATTATAACTTAGAATTTTTTGAGAGAAAAAGCTACGTTTTAATCTGAATGTGATTAAAACGGTTTCTATGCCATAATTAAAAATAATCAAAATACAATTATGATTTGTGTTAAATATGTCAAAATTATCTATATTTTCTAATGTATGTGAATCATTAAAAAATCATAAGAAATAGAACAATATTATAAAAACTTTTTATTTTAAGTTTATTACCGAAATAATATTCTATACCATAAATACTTAGTGATAAAATAAACCTCCTTTCGACGCCTAGGACAAGGATTAAAATCCTTTTTAACACTTTACACGTCCAAATATCTATTGTTATCCAACCCAAATAGGCCATTATTATAGATCGGTATTTTTGATTATAAAATTTCTAACCCATCCTACGAAAAATATGTGTTTAACAGATTTTGTCAAAGACACAGGACTGAAGAACACAGATAGTTTGCGAAGAAAAAAAAAGGATAAAAAATGATTTATTACTCTCTCTAGTTCTTGAATAAACTATAGTAAAAGAGACAAAATCGGATCTATTTTCCTGAACTCAAGGCTCTTGGGGGGGGGGGGGATCGCCCCCACCGTCCCCCCCTTGGATCCGCGCCTGCCTCCAACGCTGACAGAATCGCTGCGAGTACCAATGTGTCGAAAGCCTTTTTGAAGTCAACAAATATTAAGATAAATGTATTTAACCGATTTTTCAACAAGGATTTTTATCTTTCATGAAACCATATAGTCCTTTTTCGTGCTAGTAAAAGTCAAGTTTTCATCAAATTAAATCAAATCAAATCTCTCTTTATACAATAAAAAGTTTTGAGGTACTGATGAAAAACCAAAAATTTGAATGAATGGCGTCAAAGTTAAAATACAAAAAAAAAATAACTAAGCTAAAAACACTAAATCCAAACATTTACATACATATTAAAATGAAGTAACATTCACATAACATCTTATTATCAGACATGACACTTAAAATTCGTTTAAAAAATTCAAAGAACTGCGTATATGGTTCAATATGAACCAATAAATCAAAAACAGTTTATTAAAACGTTTGAAATCCTCATCCAATTTCACCCCGATTAGCAGAGCATTAAAAAATTTAATTGCCAAGAAACCAGGCCCTTTTTCTGCCACACTAAGTCGATGCTGTGGGACATTATATTCTATATATCTAGCGGCAAAGCAGTGGTTAACTTCATGCTTTTTAAACTTGTTCTTATTTTTGAAGAGAAACAGTAGGCATTCGTAAATAAAAATTGCTGGTAAAGTTAAGATACCTAAAATTTTAAATTTTCCCCTGCAGGAATCTAAGTAACCAATGCCGGAAAGTATACGAACTGCTCTTTTCTGACTTTTAAAAACCCTTTCTGATGCACTGCTCCCACCCTAGAACATCATTCCATAGCGAAGAGTTGAACATACACTGGCAAAATATAGAATTTTCAAGTTTTCCTTGGTCAAATATTTTAACATTACTCGTAAGGAGTATGAAGCTGTGTTTATCTTATTGCATATCTCTGATATATGTTTTGTCCAATCTAGATTACGATTAACATGGATTTCAAAGAATTTTGTATCTTCCTCTAGTGTGATGGTCTCAGTCCCAAACTCAACTGACTCAGGATGTGTCTGATTGTTTTGCTTTGTTACCAAAACAAATGTGATGGGTCTTTTTAGTGTTCAGTACTAATTTGTTCTCCCTAAACCATCAGTAATTTTCATGAGTCCTGCCAATGAGATGCCGATGGTTAAGATATTTGTATCATCAGCAAAGTTAACAAAACTACACCTTTCACCCATAACTGTACCCCATCAAATTCCACTACAACTTTCTGACTTCTATTTTCTAGATATGAACGAACCCAATCAAGAGCAGGCCTCCTTACACCATACCTCTCAAGTTTCTGAAACAGAGTCTCATGATTTAAACTGTCAAATGCTTTTGATAAGTCCAAAAATGTCCCCAACGATAAGTGCATGTTCTCAAAGCTTTCTATAATATTCTCAATGAAATCATATACAGCTGTGCTCACAGATCTACCTTTTAAGTAACCATGTTGTGTTGGACTTAGTAAGTTTTTTGAATTAAAAAATTTGAGTAGTCTGGAACACAAAGCAATTTCAGAAATCTTTGAGAAGGATGGTAATGGGCTTATGGGTCCCATAATTATGGAAATCTGTACTATCCCCCTTCTTAAATAGAGGTTTAACCAATGCCATTTTTAAATTGTCTGGAAAAAAGCCATGCCTAAAAGAATTATTGATTATACAGCTCAAGGGTTCGACTAAATGATTGGCACGTTTTTTAGAACGAGAGTACTGTTTATCAACAATATTTTGTACGCACAGCCATGAATTTTCTACTCTACTCTATTTATATATATATATATATATATATATATATATATATATATATATATATATATATATATATATATATTGTTGTGTAAACTACATCTCACCGTCAATTCCCGCCACAATTTAAGTTCAAATATCACAATTAAATATTATATAGTACGACAACGGGTGTCTGGGAAGGTGTCAGTCGAAACCCACAGAGGAGTCCTAAGGCTGGCACCGGGACGAAACACCCCAAATTTTTAGATTATTCGTAATTCTCGTTAGGTACAGGGACCTTAGCGGAATACGAAATGGCATTCCTGGACATGGGAACGTGCACTTGTGGCGTCAAGTAGCATGGGTACGTAGCCGCACCGAATCCGCGACGGGGTGTTAATCCCCGCAGTTCTCAGGCCCCAATTAACAATCACACCTTCCTTGTAATCGGGATCCGGAGTACAAATCTCCGCTTTCCAAGGAAGGTTGATTGTCTAGAGGCGGGGGTGTTGTGTAAACTACATCTCACCGTCAAATCCCGCCACAATTTAAGTTCAAATATCACAATTAAATATTATATAGTATGACAACGGGTGTCTGGGAAGGTGTCAGTCGAAACCCACTGAGAAGTCCTAAGGCTGGCATCGGGACGAAACACCCCAAATTTTTAGATTATTCGTAATTCTCGCTACGTACAGGGACCTTGGCGGAATACGAAATATATAATAATAAACAATCTTTATTTTAAAGTATACTCACATACAATAAAATAGCGTCATACAAAAAGATACATTAGTAGCTACATTACATTCTGCTTAATGTCATACTTTCATTTAAATTTAAATAATATTCATTTAATGAATATGGTTCTATGCCGACAAGTAGGTCAAATATTGTCTTTTTCAACTTTTTAAAATTTTTCTGTTGCTTAATATAGTTAGGTAAAGAATTATATATTTTAATACACTGATAATAAGGACTTTTTTCACTCATAACCAGTCTATGTTTAGGATACATGTAATCCATTGTTCGTGTTGGATATATCTTTTGCCCCTCACTATTTACAAATAAGTGCTTATTTTTAATAAAAAACAATATACATTCTTGTATGTAAACTGCATGAACAGTAAGTAGTTTATGTTCCTTAAATTTACCCCGACACGATTCCCGATAACTTAGATTTAATAATATTCTCAGTGCCCTTTTTTGACATATAAAAACACTCGATATGTCTTTACAGTTTCCATACAGGATTATTCCATATCTTAACCGGGCCTCAAAATTTGCGTAATAAAGCATTTTCTTAATATTTATTCCTACATATCTACTTATAATTCTAAGTGTATAACACACAGCATTTAGCCTACCTGTTAAATATTGAACATGACATTCCCAATTCATACAACTATCTAGAAACATACCTAAAGACTTTACATTGTTCATAACCTGTACTTCACAACCATTTATAGTCAGTATCTCTGGTTCTATTAATTTGGAACGATTGGTTTTAAAAATTGTGACATTTGTTTTTGAATTATTTAATATAAGTTTGTTTTTTGTAAACCAGTCACCAACCAACATCATAAATTGTTGCATGCCAGGTTCAAGAGAGGCAATGCCCCTGTATGATAACAAAATGTTGGTATCGTCTGCGTAGTTTATTATTTTACAGTTTTCATTCTTCTCACATAATTCATTTAGATTGTTTACATATAATACGAACAATATAGGTCCAATTACACTTCCTTGCGGTATTCCGACTCTTATATATTTGTTCCCTGAATATACTCTATCAATACCTTTTCCTATCACTACTCTTTGTTGCCTTGACGTCAAATATGATTTGACCCACTTCAGAGCTGTTCCTCGTATACCATATAAATATAGTTTCTGGTATAATATTTCATAGTCTAAAGTGTCATATGCATATATATATATATATATATATATATATATATATATATATATATATATAAATATATATATATATATATATATATATATATATATATATATATATACCAATGAAAACTAACTGTAAGCTTACAAAGAGACTTACGTTAGGCTTTCCTGACAGGTTACTGTAAGCTTAAGACAGAACCTTTCCCATAATATTTGTCACGGACATTAGGCAATTACCAGAAGCTTCTATAAAGCTATCACAAATTGATTAAAAGATTCCAGAATGCTTTGGTGTAAGGTAATAAATAATAAATACCAAGTAAAAAATTTTAGAATCTTACTAACGCTTACAAAGAGTCTTACGTCAGGTAATTACTGGAAGATTCCACGAAACATTGGTTCAAAGATTATAGAAAACTTTCGTATATACCATATATATACCAAGTAGAAATTTTCAGAAACTGACGTGGATGTTGACGTAAGCTTACAAAATATCTTACGTTATGCTTTCCTGAAAGGTTATATATATATATATATATATATATATATATATATATATATATATAGTAAGCTTAGATGTAATCTTTCCGTTAGTATTTGTTGTGGACATTAGATAATTACCACAGGTTTCCACGAAAGCTCTTTGTAAGGTTTGAAAACTTAGTTATGTGGGAAGTGTGGGAGAAATACATAGGAGAACTTTTTCAAGACAACAGACCACTAAGAGAGACTGATTTAAGTGATAGTTTGACTGGCCCATCAATTACAAAAGAAGAGATTGAAAAAGCTATCCATAACTTAAAATACAACAAAGCAGCTGGACCAGACAAAATCCCGTCAGAAATACTCAAACTCCTAGATGAAAGAGGTGTTGCGGCATTGCATAAAGTTTTTAACATCATCTACAATACGGGTCTCTACCCCAAACAATGGCTATGTTCTACTTTTATCCCGTTACCAAAGAAACCCAATGCAAAAAGATGCAAAGATCACAGACTTATCAGTCTAATGTGTCATACATTAAAGCTTTTCTTAAAAATAATACACCAAAGAATATACAAGAAATGTGAAAGAGACGTGAGCGACTCCCAGTTTGGGTTTAGACAGGGATTAGGTACAAGGGAGGCGATAGTCGCAACATAGGTACTGGTACAAAATTGCTATGACCAAAGAAAAGATGTATGCCTATGTTTCATAGATTATGAGAAGGCTTTCAATCGTGTTCAACATCAAAAGTTAATACCACTCCTCGAGAGGCTCGACATCGATCAAAAGGATATCCGATACATCCAAAATTTGCATTGAAACCAGAATGCACAGGTAAAAATTGAAAATGGTATGTCCAATACTGTACAAATTGAGAGGGGAGTGAGACAGGGGTGCGTACTATCTCTGCTCCTATTTAATCTATATTCGGAGACAATTTTCCGAGAGGCCTTAGAAGATGTAAAAAAGGGCATTAAGGTGAATGGCGTATGGATCAACAACATTCGTTATGCCGATGACACGGTCCTGATAGCCGAAAATATAGACGATCTACAACAAATAGTAAATATGGTTGGACAACACAGTGCATCTATGGGTCTGAACCTCAATACTAGGAAAACAAAGTTTATGATCATCTCCAGAAACTTGGATGCATTTACAAACTCCGAAATAACATTTGATACAGCGCTTATTGAAAGAGTGGACAAGTTCAAATACCTGGGAACATGACTTTGTGAGGATTGGACATCGGACAGAGAAATAAAAAGCCGTGTTGAGCAAGCCCGACAGGCTTTCCTGAAGCTTAAAAATGTGCTTACCTGCTCAGAATTCGATATTAACTTGAAAGTGAGGTTTATGAAATGCTACGTATGGTCAGTGCTTCTTTATGGCGTGGAGGGTTGGACCCTAAAAACGAGTAATATCAATAAACTGGAAACCTTCGAGATGTGGCTGTATTGCGGAATTCTTAAAATCTCATGGACGGAGAAGAAGACAAATGAGGAAGTTCTGGGGCGTGTAGGAAGAGAGCGTGAACTATTCGAAGTAGTCAAGAAAAGAAAAACAGCCTATCTGGGACATATCATGCGAAACCAAAAATATGGGTTCTTTACAGTTGATGATTGAGGGCAGAAGGGGAATGAGGAGGAAGAAAATGTTTTGGCTTCGGAACATAAGACAATGAACAGGGTTACGTGCTGTACAAAGACTGATCCACACCGCCCGAGATAGAGAAGCAATGGAGCATGTGATCGCAAACATCCATTAATGGATATGCATCCGAAGAAGAAGGGAAGTGTCCCGATTGAAGGGTGATGAGTTGTTTCCACGTCTTCTAATATATTCAGTACACAATAGTTCCGAAAAAAATGGAATAGTCTAACCAAATAATTGCCTACAGTTTTTAAGAAAATAAATGAAATAATAAAAAAAAACTACCATTCAAAAACCTCTAAATAAAAAATTCCTTCAATATTACCTTCATGTGCTACAGCTTCGGCAGTCACCTCACCCGTCCTAGGATTGATCATTCTGATTTTCTTATCTTTACACGTCGTCAGGAGCTCTGAGCCATCCCAGTTGAAGCACGCGCTATACACGATATCAGGATGACAGTCAATTTCTACTAAAGCTTCGCCGGTACCTGGAATTCATATTATTTACTATAGTAACTTAACTATGCTATAATGTTCTTTGATATCGCTAAAATTGGTAGAATGCAATTAATTTCTGATATCAAAGTCAAAATACGCCTAATTTTAATTACGGAGCCACCGAAGCAAAAATTTCGTAACTGATACAGTCAAATGCCTTAGGCAGGTCACAAAAAACTACCGCGGTAAGTCCATTTATATTAATCAAATAAAAACATACAACAGTGGAACCATTGAATCATTTGCATAATTTAGAAAACTACTACGTAAATAAAATCATTCATAATTTAACTAATTTTTCGATAATTTTTGAGAGAGATGACAAGGAGATTAGTCAATAATTCGAGGGCCTCATTCAAGTCACTCCCCTTGTGTTTGTGTACGTTTTGCACTTTTTAAGATATAACAATTAGGACTAAGATGGGAGTGTAAGACCTAACCTTTTTTGTTCCAGGTGTAAGACTATATTTAAATATCTAACTGTCATATTCTAAACTAAATATCTATCTTACCTACGTTCCAAATAACAATCTGGTTGTCGCTACCAGCAGTCAAAAGTACATTTAACGCCGTAGGGTGCCACAATACCAGACCTACCCTTCTTTGATGGTAAACCAAGTCGACGATAGGATCTGTAAGAGTTTTGATAAGGCCTCCGTCTGGTATATGCCATACCTAAGTAAATATAAAGAAATAAAATTATGGTTGGTGAAAATAAAAAGTAGCAAGTTAAATGATTCAGGATGACCGCCTTTTTTAAGTTTGAATTTGTTGATATTCACCTTGACAACACAGTCTTCTGATCCACTAGCGATGACGTTGTCATTATGCGGACACCAAGCTATATCTAGGACGGGACCTTTGTGACCGCCTACGAGAGGATGGTCGGCTGATATTCTTCCTGAAAGCTAGAAAATAACATTTTTGTACATTTTAGTATTAATTCAGGAATATGTTTTTTAAAATTAATCATGTACAATTGGCGATAATATTAAGTTTTAATTTTCAATTTTTTTTACTTAAAACCTGTTATTGTAACCAGTTGTATATCTTCAACCATCATGAAATATGTTTGTAACTTGTTCTCCCAATTAGATCTAGCATTTTCAATTTTTAAGTGTTTAAAATATACGTAATTCAGATTCCTAATCCACAACTTCGAAAACCACAATTATAGATTTCCAGTAATCCATGACTTGAAAAATCTCTAAATATCAATTTTTAGCCCTTTATTTTGGATCGATTATTTTGAACTGGGTTGAGCTATAAAAAAAACAGTATCCATGGAAGTACCCCGCAATTATCCTGAATTATCTCGAAATAATCGATGTATACGTGTATAACAACATAAAAATATACTACCCTTCGAATAAAGGACCGTCTTTTTTTTAAGTTGGTTAAAACATATCCAAAATTTAGCAAAATATCCCATTTTTTCATAATATTTTAAGTTATTGTCTAGTCTAAATGTATAGCATCCAAGGTTTCTACGCCCCCTTCTAATCACTGTAAAAACTGTTTCGTTCGGGATTGAACCTGGGACCGCTAGCTTGCCAGACAGTGTTTCAGCAGCAGTGTTTCGAGAATTTTTTTTTTATTTTACAGGCGTTGATAAAATACGCTGTTGATAAAATCTTACCCTAGTGATGCCTTTTAAGAGATAACTATGTAAGTACAATATATATTATCCTTTTATTGATTTTTGTCTTTTACGACTTTTTGTTTGATTCTTTTATCGCCCTTTCAAAACGAAATATTTGCTCTAAAGTTGCTGCATTTTCAGCCTTGTCTAGTTTGCTTATGTCACTTTCCTGTTTGTTAGGGACTTCGAACATACCCCTGTAGAAGTAGCATAACGTCAGAACTAGGGCTCGGTTGTTTGAACGCTGAATAACGTAATAATATTTTTATTTATATTTGAAAAAGTGTTGATAAACAGTAGATATTTAATTTCTTGGTACAGACATACCGATTTTATGCTATCCTTTTCTAATTGCATTATTTTAACAAGTATCATCGGTACGTCCTTCGAACATACCCCTGGGTACGTCAATTCTGAAAACAAAGTATGAATATATGGTTGCCTAAATTTTTATTATTGTTATTTTCAATATGTAAACAATCTAACAGTATTTACCGATAAAAATTAGTTTTTAAATCCTCTTTTTGTTAATATTAATTGTAAACTTCGCATTTATAGTAATTTCTAACACAAAAAAGTCACGACAAGCAATTAAACTGAAAGACAAGATAAGTAAATATGTTTATGTCTGTCAAACATCAAAAAAGCGTCTCCCCCACCGACCATAAACAGCCTTCAGACAAATCTATTGTTGTTTAAATCTAGAGTATGATCGAAGGTTAGGGACAATTATATTTCGAAATTGGTATCATTGAAATAATAATTTAAAATTTAGTTGGCCATGAAAATTTGAAAATCGAGTGACGTATTACATTTCAAAATACAAAATTAAAATTTTGTTGTAATAAGAAGCTGCTAAATCATAAACACCGATATCAAAATGTAGATGGTTGGTGAATATTTTCGAAAGATTTATTTTCAGGTTATAAAATGGCCAGTTTCATATTATGTTCAACATGTAACAAGGGTAGAATTTGTTGTTTCATAGAACTAAAATGTTTAATCAAATATTTTAATTTTTCGAAGCCAGCTGAAAAGAAGATGATTTGAATAAAGGTAAGTTTTGCAATTAATTATAATCCAACATTATTTAATTATGATAATATTATTAACATAATTATAAAAATTAACGGAACAATGCGGCAATCAGCTGATCATAAAGAACGGATCTGAGGTATTTAGATTTAAAAGACTTATTGCATGTTTAAAACAGCCTATTTGATAATTTTCCGTTTTGTCTACATTTCGTCAAGATATCTTTGTCTAATTAACGGCAAGCAGAGAAAGAAAACGAATCGATGCATACAGCCTACTATATATTATTTTTTTAAATGTTTCAGTGATCAGAAAAATGACAATTAAAATTTACATTTTAATGCAAAATTCGTGTTTTTCGCAGTATTATAATGATTTCAAGTTACTAAAGCAAGTTTTAACTTCAAGAGTGTAACGGAAGTGAAAAGTTATTAAATGAAAAGTAAATAAGAAGTAATATTTTACCGAGTAGTTTGCCGTATTGGGCCGTTTTGAAATATTGATAAAATTACTGTTTTAATTAGTAGTCCATCGGACAAAAATATATTTAAGAAAATAATTGTTTGAGCTACAAAAATAATGAAAAAAAGTAATTATTATTATTTTTAGCCTTTTCTCTTAACTGTTATACCAAGTGCCCTAAATAATGTGTATATGGCACTATATCCGCGAAAAAAAAATTGAAGAAAAGTTCACTATTTCGATTAAATAATATGTTTGCAATGTTGCCTAATTGCGTTTAGTTTCCGAGACATTAGGGAAGACATGAAAATGCCGAAAATTAATTCTTTCATAACTTGAAAATTATTGATGTAAGCATAAAAAGTTAGAGGAAAACAAATTTTTTTTTCTGCTCTATAAAATGGCATCGCCGCCTTTTCAAATTGACGTTTAACATATGAAATGTCACTAGCAACTTACTGTTGTTAAATACGGAACTGAACTTTTTTATTTCATACTTGGCCCGAGTGGTTCTGATTTATATAACTCTTAGCAGTTGGTATCACGTTGGTATAAAGTCCAGGGCTGGACTTTAAATTTCCTTCGTCATTTTATATAAATAATTGGAGTTAAAAATGTTAAACAGATATCTAAGCACAGGAAAAACTATTTTTTTTGGTGTATTTATTTACACGCAAAATTAATGGGTTCAAAAGCTCTACAATAAAATAATTATATGAGCGACTTTGGGCTAATAAGGCCCTGTTTTTTGTATGCAATAAAATAAATACGTTTATAAAAAAACGAGGTGAAGAATAAAGATAAAGGTAGAGCACAAAAATGATAGGAAAAAGAGAAAATGGCAATGGCATATACAATCTAATGTACTAAATAAAGAAAGAATAACTGAAAAACTAAACGATAAAAACACTTTGTTGCTTTATTTTTTTCTAATATGTAGGAGTAAGAATTTAACTTTGTTTCTCCCCCTCTCCTAGCAGTAAAATGACCTTGAAGTGAAGGGGCTTGAATAGCTTTTTTAAATTTCGATTTTTCAATACATAAGGTATATTTTCTTGCTGCGGTGACTGATATTTTCAATGGGGATGTTGACTATTTTTGGGAAAGTGTTTAAAATCATGCATAACTAGTCCAAAATATTTAATATTATTTTTTAAATACAACTAATACTTAAAAATCATATATTTTAAATTCCGTTTCAAATTTCGCTCCAAAAAGCGAATACTTGTCACCTGACAGCGGCGACGTCACATGTTGCCAAAGACTGGTAAGCTGACAAGAAGATATAAAGTTTTTTCGTAATTTTTGTAATAACAGATGAGTTCTAAGTTATTTTAAGTGTTGTGCGGTGCATCAATGTACATGTACTACAATTAAAGCACCTGAAAAGTTATTCACATTCCACGTCCGGAAAATAATAGGAAAATGTGGCTTCAGCTAGCCCGCAGGGATCCAGCACTTGTGTCTATACAGTCTCAAATATATTTATGTTAAGATTATTTTGATGTAAGTTTTGATAATATTTGTTAATTTAACTTATATTAAAAGTTATTATTCTTTAAGTTTTCAAAGATGAAAAGTGGAATTTTGAGGTTAGAAATAAAGTAATCAAACTTGGGTAACAATGTTTTGTACTTGTTTTATTTTAGTTTTGAGCTTATAAATCCCTATGATTACTATTATATATTCATTATCGGTGGCGGAAATAACAATTCTTGGTATATTACTTACATAAAGGTCTTCACATTTTTAAATCCAGCAGATCAGAAGTTAACGATTTACTACGAAGAAATTGGCTGCCGTAAAACTGCAAATTCTTGGCAAATTCAAACTATTTGCCGTAATAAATCCACTTTCAAAGGGAGTAGTAAGGAAATTTCGAAGAAATTGCACTTAAATCACTATAAAATAATGTTAACCTAAAAATGTAACCTTTAATAGCGATGATGTTTGCCAGTAAGTGCATTTTGGTGTTCGTTGTCACGTGACTTGAGAGTGATTTAATTACATTTTGATTATTAAATAGAAATTAAATTCCTTAAAAATAAAGAAACATATTGTGTTTTTTAGAATTTTATTATGGAAATTGCTGTTTCAAGGCAAAATTATATTTTTATTAATACAAAAGCATTGTATTTTTCAGTACATGTTATTCCAACCGTTTCCAAGCCTTGGTTTTGATCCTGGAAAATTTGCGTAACAAATAATGATTAATTTCTAAAAATTATATAACTATTACGAAACCCATCGGACCAGCCGCTACGACAAAAATAAATCTCGATCATTACCACCACTTAAATGTATCCCATTCGATAATTTCGAAATCTCTATTTTTACGATTTCATTGATGGGTACGTCCATTAAAAATGCAAAAACTAGATTCGGGATAAAGTGGATCTTATAAATAGAGCACCGACATATCGAAATGTGGCCACTCGCGATATCGCGTCAAGGTTGGCCGCGTGCCAAAATCCGATTTTAGATTGTTTTGCCCCAAAAATAAATATGGCATCCTCCCGTCTACCTACATTACACTGCAATTTGTAAATGCGATTCGTTTTGATTTTAATTTAGTTTGATTTTTTTTTGCAAATTTTTCGCATATTTTTGGAAAACGGTCTTGTTTTTTCAGTACAATATTTTTAAGAGACATAATATCTATTATGTATTTTAACAGCTGGTTGAATAGGAGCGTGCAAATAGCCATGGGCGCGAATCCATAAAATTAATTTCAAGGAATCTACAATTTACAGGACCTTCTATACTTGAAAATTTTGAAGATCTAAAACTCAAAGTTTTCAAAAAATGTTTATATGAAAAAATATTTCCCCTGAAAAATGGATTTTCTTATTCCACGCAAACATCGACTTTCAATTTTCGTATTATACAGTGTGTTCCACGGCGAACTGCAAGTTGATGCCTTCTTGCTTATTTTATTTAAATGGAACACCCTATATGTTATTTCATTTTTAGCTTCTCCGCAAAATTATAGTTATATTTCATGCATACCTAAATCTAACTATTTTTGGCATATTTTAAATTTTATGTCAAAATTAAAGTTAGCAGGCAATTGATATTTTGATAATAAATAAATACAGGGTGATCAAAAACTAACATTAAATACTAACTTGCAAATCAAGCTATTATTAAGATAAATATTTTCAAAAAAGTTTTAAAGAATTATAATTTTGACACCGTGTATTTTGGAAACTATTAACTTTTGGACTAAGATAAATTGGGCTTCTTCTTCTTGAAGCGCCCATCCTCTGTGGATGCTAAACTATCATATTTGACTATATAATCTTGTTGATTGCTGTTCTAGAGATTTCGATTGTTGTTATCCCAGTCCATTGAAATTTTTTAGCCAACGGGTCCTGCAAAAGCTTCTTCTGCTCAGAATCTGTTGAAGCTACCTGGTACTTGTCATTGCGCATTACGTGTTCTAAATATGCCATCTTTCTACAGGGGCGGATCCAGTCTGACACTTTTTTGGGGAGGAGGGGTTAATATCACAAGTACAATACGGCAAACGAAAGCAAGATGTCGACGGGGGTGGACGCCAGCAACATTCACGTTCCTAATGCACCAGGCTGAGGTGAGTCTATTTTTCTGAATTCGAAGCTCTTGGGGGGGGGGGGGGGTGGCAATCGCAAGAGAAACCGAGCTATCAACGAGGGGCGAGATGCCAGCAGCATTCACATTCCTAGTCTAAGAGGCAGGGTCGGGTTTATTTTTCTGAATTCGAATCGCAAGAGAAACCGAGCTGTCAACGAGGGGCGAGATGCCAGCAGCATTCACATTCCTAGTCTAAGAGGCAGGGTCGGGTTTATTTTTCTGAATTCGAAGCTCTTGGGAGGAGAAAGGTGATGGCTCCTACTTGAAATAACCTGAACAACGCTTCACGTGTACCAAGTCCATTGCTAAAGCCAAATTGAACGACGCTAATATTTATTTTTCTAGGGTTCTGTATACGCAAATATGCATTATATTAATAAATATGTTTAAGGCGTGACTCATTAGGCTGATGTTCCTGTCGTCTGTGTAGTGTTACAACCGTCGACCTCAGCCAGTCCGTCGACAACATACCGCTTTTGTAAAGGGTCTAGTCGATTAAAAGGGTCGACACTGCCCCCTAGATAATTAAAAAAATAAAAAAAACACCTGGTTGTTCTACATCACAAAGTACCGGCAATAAAAAATGTTTAGCCACTTTTGTCGTCACATAACCTCAAAAAAAAATTAAAAAGTCTTTTTCCGTTTTTGAAGATATCTTCGGTTCTGATCATCGTAGAAACTTCTTTTTTTTTCATTTTGTAAGTTTTTTTATTGCTTACAAGATATTTTTTGCAGAAATTTTTGGCGCGAAATTCAAATTTTTATGGGTGTTCGAAAATTTTTAAATTCAATAAAATAAAAACTAGGACAATAGCAGGACAATATGTCGTTTTTTAGATGTCAGTCTATGTCTATGAATTTTTTCAGATGTTTAAAAGTGGTGAAACAGACCAAATCGCAAAAAACCGCACTTATTGGCATTTTAATCGAGTTTTGAAGCATGGAATTTTCTTATAAATCCTCAGGTGTCTTAAAACTATGTATATGTATATATATATATATATATATATATATATATATATATATATATATATACCGAAGCCATTTTTAACCATTTTGTATTACTTAACAATCGTTTTCCCCTTGAAGGCATGAAAAAGACAAGATTAAGACACGGCTAAGACAATTTTAGGTTATACAAAGTAACATAGAACAGTCCATGAAAAAATGTTTTTCGTTAAATATAGACGTAAGTATAGTATTATTACTATTTTAAACAGTAAAGCAGTAATTAACGTATAAAATTAAAAAAAAAACCTTTCATGTGCGTTAAAACAAATAAATACTTAACTATTATTGAATCAAAGATTTTATCTTAAGGCAGTTCACTCGTGAAACGGCTTTTCTTAGGAATGTGATCGAATTTGAATATATAGTTTACAAAAGGGTCTTTTATTTAATTAAAAAAAAAAGAAATTTTTTAATCGTCTGTGAGATGAAATATTAACAATTAAAATATGCATAATTAACATGCTAAAGGTCACTACATATAACAAAATACCAATACATTTTGGAATATCTCAAAAACGGTTTTTACCATACTTTTTAAAAACTAACGCAACGTAGATCCAAAAATTATGAATTTTTTAGAAAAAACCCGGAAATTCTTGACCGTTTCGTTTAGAAAATACAGATTTTTTAAATAAAAATATTTTGAAAACCTCTGACGCGTAGTGGGGTACAGTGATTATAACTTGGCAACGCGCGATAATTCAAACCTAAGTTAGTTAGGTTAGTTCTTCAGAATGTGATATTTTTTTAAATATATTTCTCGATATTTTTATTTATTTTCTCAATGTGTTGGGATGTTAACATAACAAACTGTATAGGTATGAGACTCACACTATATGAATGTTACTATACACATGTTTACTCTATAGACCATTCAATATAGACATTTGCCGCGCTGCCAGATTTATTATATTTAAAGTTATTACTGTATAAGAATGTGTCTGTATATTGAAAGTTAATCTGTGTTGGGTGCAGTCTGGTACAAAAACAAAATTCTTTAGGCCTGAGAATCTTTAACTTTTAGTACTTACTTAAAGGCTATACTTTTGTCTACGACTGTCCCGAGTGAACTACCTTAACGTGCATTTTCCGCAGAAGAGTAATCTGGGAAGTAGCACTGTGAACGGCCGACCGCCACGATGGATTCACTACTATATCATGTTTTATATTGTTTATAAATCTATATATTTTTTATCAATATGATTTTTTTTTTGTTAAAAATAAGTCAGAGAATAAAATCTCAGTTTGAAGATAAGTTGTCCTAAATAATTTTAAAAAAAATTGACTTCCTGAACAAAAATTTATCAAATTGAATTGTTAATATTATATCATTTTACAAAAATATTTAAATATATTCATTGATTAATTATAAAATAAGAAAACTATTTTAATTTGTTGCAATGTTTTGATACCAATACCGTTTTTTGCGATTTTGACTGTTTCACCACTTTTAAAAATCTAAAAAAATTCATGAACATAGTTTGGCGTCTAAAAAACAACATATTTTTTTTTCGGCCCTGCAACTGTCCTAGTTTTTATTTTATTGAATTTAAAAAATTTTCGAACACCCATAAAAATTTAAATATCGTGCCAGAAATTTTTGTATAAAATTTCTTGTTGTAGGCAATAAAAAAAAATCTACAAAATGAAAAAAAAAAGAAGTTTCTACGATGATTAGAACCGAAGATATCGTCAAAAAACGAAAAAAGACGTTTTATTTTTTTTTTGAGGTTATGTGACGATAAAAGTTGCTAAAATTTTTGTTGTGTGGGTACTTTTTGATGTAGAACAGCGGGGTGTTTTTTTATTTCTTTTTATTACTGAGGGGGCAGGTTCGATCTTCTTAATCGGCTAGACCCTTTGTAAATAACATTAACATGGTAAGAAGTTTAAGTTGTCGATCTTCCATGAATTTCAGTATTTTCGCCTGTATACGTTTTAGTCCAGGCGCTAGATCTTCACATTTTAGCCTCGAAGATTCCCGCAAGCGTTTTGTACAACCTTTTAGAGACACCCTGTATAGACTGAAACTTCAGCTAAAACACTTTATTGATAAAAGCTCTTCAAAACAACCATTCACAACATCGGAACTGGTGACATCAATGGATGAAAAAGTAGTTTTGTAGTAATAGAAATAGTAGTGAAACTTATAAAAAGTAAATAATAGGTAGATATAAATTAAATATGAATAAAAAAGAAATTAAATTACTTGTTTTTTGAAAATCATTGAGTTTTTGACATTTGCTTAAACAACTTACTGTCTTTATTTTATTATCTCATTTCCTTCAGTTTTTAGACACCCTGTATATAAAATACGTAGTTTCGATTGCTCAATTGTAGGTCTTCAATTATCGCATTCCCTTTAAAAAATGTCTATTAAACTGTCAACACAGGAAAAAGATAAATAACAACCCGAGTTTATCACTTAATAAATTCCTGGACACAATAGATAATAAAGTTCTTCAATAGCTCGTTCCGTCGTATTATTGACATATCATATTTTTATTATTTATGAGTTTCTCTGTATTTTACATGAGCCATTTTGGAATTAATTTATTGCCATTGCTTGATCGTGAAGAAACGCATTTTTTAAATGCGGACGTGAACACTTTTGTTTGGTAATGAAACAAATATTTTTCAAATCATCACAGTAAACGGTGTCTGTAATTATTATTATTGTTATACGACAGTGTATTTGAAATGACATCCACGACCCTCTTATCTCAAAAAGTTAGGAGTTACGGAGTATTTTTACATACCACTTTTAATAATGTATGACACTTTTGTCATTGGAAAATATCTAATAAAATTTTTAAAATCGATATATTTTTCAAAATTTTAATTTAGGCCTAAGTGACGAAAGGCAGAAGTCGAAATTTTGTTTTTCGATGAAAAAATAACTGAATTTTTAACAGGGTTGGGTTATTATGATTTTTTTGATATTTTATTTTAAGATTTCCACATAAAAACTTATAGGGAACAACTCGAGAGGGATTAAACCAAAAAAAAAAAAAATGTTTATACATGATTTCAAGCCAAATAACTTCGCCCTCCCTCCAGGGAATATTGACTCATACCAGGTATACAAAGATACTAAAAGTATGAAGCGACCCTTTCCATGTTATTGGGTCCTAGGTGGCGTGGCCTGCTGTATTTCCTACGAACTTTCGGACGGTTCGCGCGATTGCAAGAACTGCTTTCTGCATCGGTTTATACATATGTTCACTAAGGCCCAGTCCCTTGATGTTCTGCAAGAGATTCTTTGGTATTACTCCAGTTGTTGACAGTATTATGGGAATCGTTTGGACGCTGTTCATTGCCCATTGTCTTCAGATTTGGACCTCCAGATCCCTGTATTTGGCGATCTTCTAGTTGTATTTTGGCTTTAACTTGAACCGGTTGTTCTTAAGAATAGGCTCCGGTTGTATTTGTAATAAGGCACTTTTCCTACCTGCAATAGGTTTAACTTATCTGCTAACTCTTGGTAGAGTATCTTAGCGGCTGACTCGTGTCTTTCCTTATACTCGGTTGCGGCAAACGCTTAACATCCTCCAGTTATGTGCTGGATTGTTTCTGATGTTCGACAGTTATTGGTCTTTTTCTGTTGAGGGATCTCTGATGATGAACTTTCGATAGTTCTTCGTCGGAATAACCTGGTCTTGGATAGCTAGCAAGAAACGCTCCCTTTTCGGAAATATTTGTCTTGAAATCAACCAGTACTTCGACGCTAAGTTGTCGACATTGTCCTGATTGACCTCATTTGGATGCCGTCCATGAAGTGGCTTTTGTAGTCAGATTTGTACCTTCTCTTGATCTGTTTGGTGGTGAGAAACACTATCCTATTCCCTCGGCTGTAGCGGCGTTGAATCGTCTGCCTCGCATATTGCTCGAAGTAGTGTGGAAGAGTCCGCTAACCTGTGGAAATATGAACGTAAGTTTATTATTCGCTGGTGGATATTGGTAAGCAGGTCGACCAGCTCGATGTCTTGTAAGCATTGTACGTTCAATAGCACTCCGAGGGTCATGTTTTTGTGCTTTGGTTAGAAGTGTTCTTATTTTTCTTTGCAGGTTTTGAATCTCTGTCCTGCTCCATTTTACCGTTCCAAAAGAGTTGCCAAGTGCATAGCAAGCGTACGTATTGAGCGCCTTAAACAAATTTGTACTATTTAGTGATTTTTATTGTTTATATATTTATATTTACATTCCTAAACTTATATTTTATAGCTTCTTCAGCTGATTAACTTCTAGCTTTATATCCAGCATCGAAAAATCTCCACGAAACATTTCCGAGTCGTTAGTAGTTGTGTAACCCCTACATTAAGAGGTGAAAATCTGATATTGATTAGAAAATAACAAAATCAACTTTTGCCACTAACTCGAGCTTTAAGTGTATTAAACACTGGCAAGTACGAAAGACGATTCAAAAGTTGTGACCGGATTATACACTCGTCCAGGACATCTGTAGCAATTACTCTTTCGGATGAAATTTATGAAGAAGAAAAGTATGTTTCTTCTCTCAGAAGAATGCTTAAATATATCAATAGACGGGTGGTCAAATATCCACAATGAATCTGTAATATGCTGACTTATAACAACAGAAGATGGACGAGCATTTCTCTATGATATTATTGATACTTTTGAAAAGTCTTTCGGAATATTTAACGGAACTTTGTTGAGATCTAATTTCTTCATGTGAACTAAAATACCAATGTTATGTCACGCGGATAATATGGCTGGTATGAGAAAAAGTACTGAAGAAAGAACTAATTCCAAAGTTATAACCTATGGTCGCTCGGCACATCTTTAAAATTGCTGTGCAGTCTTAGAAATAAAAGACATTAAAGAACATATTGTTCAAATAACTTAATATTTCTGTAACAATCATCTAACTCGAACAAAATCCAGTAAAGCAGGGGGGAAATCAATAGTTGTTTCAAGCTAAGTGAGTTGGAATAGCGGTACCGACTGTTTAGAAATGTATGTCTCTCAGTGGAACATAATATTAAAAATCTGTGAGGAAAACAAAAAAAGAGAATGATTCCACTATATACCAATAAAGTAGCCAATGTTGGACTTAAACGCGCAGCAAAAGAATATTTTGAAACCAATAGCAGCGGCTCTTGATATTTTGCAAAGAAAAAATGCTATTTCAGATACTATAGAGCAATTGAAACACTTGCATCATATCTTCGAAAAAGACCTAGAGTTTTCTCTACAAAAAAAAAGTATTTCATCGTCGAAATGACCAAACAGTAACACCGTATCATTTTGTACCTTATATGATCCAAAAAGCAAAAGTGTAAGTTATCTCCAGAAGAAATATTGCCACCACTAACAACAAAATTGAACGCACGCTCCAGTTCCTTTAAGAAAATAAGGTTTTCGGAGAAAGTAACAAAAAACATAAGTGGGTGGACCTTACAAAATGATGAGCCTGCAACTGCAAAATAAAGGGTGTTTTTTATAGAGGTATAGAACTTTTAAATGGAATAAAACAAAGATGAATTTTTTAAATTGACATGAAATTTACTTTATTCGAAAGATAACCTTCTGGCATTATAATTTAAATGTGACTTCTGGCATATGACCGCCACGGCTGGCTCGGACGTAGTCTAATCTGGAGGTCCAATTTTCGATGACTTTTTCCAACATTTGTGACCGTATATCGGCAATAACGCGGCGAATGTTGTCCTCCAAGTGATCAATCGTTTCGGGCTTATCGGCGTAGACTAGCGACTTCACATATCCCCACAGAAAATAGTCTAGCGGCGTTAAGTCGCACGATCTTGGAGGCCAATTCACGGGTCCGAAACGTGAAACTATGCGATTACCAAACGTTTCCTTCAATAAATCAATTGTGGCACAAGCTGTGTGACATGTTGCGCCGTCTTGTTGAAACCACAACTCCTGCACATCATGGTTGTTCAATTGATGAACGAAAAAGTCAGTAATCTTGGCTCTATAGCGGTCACCATTGACTGTAACGTTTTGACCAGCATCGTTTTTAAAGAAGTACGGACCAATGATTCCACCAGCCCATAAAGCACACCAAACAGTCAGTTTTTCTGGATGTAACGGTGTCTCAACATACACTTGAGGATTATCATCACTCCAAATACGGCAATTTTGTTTATTGACGTATCCATTCAAACAAAAGTGAGCTTCATCGCTAAACAAAATTCGCTTATGAAAATCGGGATCAACGGCAATCTTGTTTTGGGCCCATTTACGGAATTTACGCTTTGCTAGGTGATCGTGTGGCTTCAATTCTTGCACGAGTTGGATTTTGTAAGCACGCAAACTAAGATCTTTCCGCAAAATCTTTCATAAAGTGAATGGACACATATCCAATTCCTGTGCACGATGGCGGATAGACTGATTCGGGTCTTCCTCTACGCTACGCTCTATAGCAGCAATGACTTTTTCTGTACGCACTGTACGACGTCTCTGTGGATGCGTATTATCATTTAGAGTAAACGTGGTGCGAAAACGTTCCATAGTTAATCGAATTAATTGCTCTGATGGACGATTATGTTGACCGTAAAATGGACGTAGTGCGCGATACGTATTTTGAACAGAACCATCATTTTCAAAATAAATTTGCACAATTTGGAAGCGTTATTCAGGCGTCAGTCTATTCATGTTGAAATGCTAAACCAAACTAAACATAAATCACTTGACAGCTGACAAAATGGCCGCCAGTTAAAAAAGTGCTGCCAACTTAAAGTTTTATACCTCTATAAAAACACCCTTTTGTTACTAGTAATAAAACAGTTCCTGAGGGCAGTTGCTACATCAGCGTCGATGGAACGTGTGTTTAGTACATTTAGTTTTACGCACCCCGATTTAAGACATAGATTGGGGATTGAAAAAGTGGATAACTGGCATTTCTATTCAAATTTTACAATGCAAATGATGATAAATTATAAGTTTATGATTTCAAGTTGTCTTTTATATTTATATTTTTTAACTGCTTTAAATATTTTAGAAACTAAATTATTTGATTTAAAATTTATGACATTTAGGTAGTTTTAAATAAAGTTTATCTTTTTTTTTGGTTCTTAGGGGTTGCATTGTACCTATTAAGTTGTTTGTCATTTTTTTTTCGTAAGTTGTTTGAAATATCATAATAAATATTTTATTTAAATCATGATTTTCATAAAAAAAAATGATTTAAATAGTTTGATTAAAATCAACCCAACCCTGGTTTCTATTGACAAGAGAAAAAACATTGGGAAAAATTAAAAATTTTTCTGCTATCGACAATTGTTTCAATAGTTTTCAAGAAATCGGTCATCGGTTCGAAAAATACCGTTTGAAGAAAAGTTAAAAATGAAGAGTTTGCATTTAAATAACTAATTTACATATTTCCGCAAATGTATAATATAATTTATTATTCAATAACAAATTATTTTATAAGAAATCCATCCATACGAGTTCTGTTCTGCATGGTTGTTCTATTTAATTTATGAAAAACAGAACAGACCCTTTTGTGCACAACTTTTGTATTTAATTTTTTCTTCTCAACCCTTTAGTTTCCGGGATAAAAAGGGTAAATATTAATTTAGTCTACCTGAATGTCTCTTCAGTATATACTCTGTGAGAATAATTCATGTTATACAGGTTGTTAGGGAGAAAGATCTAGGCAATTTACCGTGTGATAGTTTTTTGCAGTTAAAGTCAAATAATATAACAACAACCTTAAACACGTTGATTTCTTGCTATACCACACCAGTGACTAGTGTCATTGTACAGGTTTTGAATATTTGATATTGTTTTCCGAAGATTCATGTTAAGGGATATAATGCAGTGTCATCGGCGAATTGTAAGATATATGATTTCAAATTAGTAGTTAGGATCTGCGTCACCATAGTTATACAGGTCGTGGTAAAATATATTATACAATTAGAAAGATATTCTTTTAGAAATAGTATTAGATAATTAGGACAGTCAATCACATGAAGTTTGACACGGCTACCCATGAATTTTTGAATCCAATTTACGAAAGAGCTTTCTAGGTATGTTGTCATAATCTGATAACGCATCAGACTACAGATCACTAAGCGTGGTAATTTTCGACTGTTGTCAAAATTGGAACCCGATATTAACAAACTGTTGAAAAGCAGCATCAACCATCTGGGTTATTTCTTTATTCATATTTTAAAATTTTTTAGTGCTCTAATTTTTAACATTTGGTACAACGTATATTCTGCCACGGAGGCATTTGTGGCTGTAAAAAGATTTTCTGCAAGAGCGTTTCCTGAGTGATTATTCAGTGAACTCGTTCAGTTAACTATACAAAAAAAATATATCATAAACAGTTTATGTCGAGTGGTTCTCGGAATGACTATGAAATGTTTACAGGTTTGCGTGCAAAATGTAAGCGACTGTCACGCCTTTCTTATTATAATTATATTCGTGACACGGAATCTGGTATCGGCCGGAGTCTGAAGCACTTCTGGAATTTTGTAAATGGTAAACTTCACTCGAACGGTATGCCATCTGAATTGTTTTTGGAGGACGAGAGGGTGACCATGGGTCACGAGAGGGTGACCATGGGTCCTGAGGTTGTTGAACTTTTTGCTAAATATTTCAGCAAAGTGTACCCTGATGTAACAGTGAAGTGCTCGATGGCTGTCTCAGCTGATATAAATGTCTCCAACTTCGCCATATCTATTTCTGACATTTACGCCGAGCTAAATGGTCTCAGCCCCTATAAGGGTCCGGGACTTGATGGAGTTCATCCAATGCTACTGAAAAACTGCTCGTTCGTTCTGGCTCGCCCACTTCATCTTATTTTCAATGAGAAGGATATATTTCCTCAATTTCGGAAAACGAGTATTGTGGTTCCTATTTACAAGGCCGGCAGCAGGGCTGAGATTCGGAATTATAGACCTGTCAGCATAATTAATACTATTCCTAAAGTCTTCGAAAAGCTGATTAATGTCTTTCTCACCTCTATTTTTAAGTGTGCCATTATTGAGGAGCAATTTGTTTTTAGTGCTGGCAGGAACCTGATGTGAATCTGGTCTCTTATGTGGGCGGTTTGTCTGAGGCCTTGGAGAACGGATCCGAGGTCCACTGGGTGTATACTGACTTCTCGAAGGCCTTTGATAGGGTGTCTCATGGAATTCTGCTGGAAAAGCGTCGGGGGCTGGGTGTCTCTGGTCCACTGAGACCTATCTGAGAAAACGTCGTCAGGTAGTGCGGGTGAATGATTTTGTATCTTCTGAGATATCAATGTCTTGAGGGGTCCATTATTGTTCAACTTATTCATTAATAATGTATCCATTTGCTTTAAATCAACCAAGTTCTTACTCTTTGCAGATGACATGAAGGTGTATAAGGTCATCAACAGTTACAGCGACTGCTTGAAGCCTTAGGGGGACCATGATCGATTTGTTTCCTGGTGCGGAGTGAATGAGATGAGTTTGAATATTCTTAAGTGCAAATTCATTAAGTTTTCTAGGATGCGTTATCCACTGGAATTTCGCTATCACTTAGATGGTAGGCCGCTGACCTCCTTTCGTTCGTTCCTCACATCGCTGACATTGTTAATAAGTCCCTCAGGATGTTAGGTTTTATTAAACGTCATGCTAAGGAGCTTTCCACTGTGAAGTCCCTTAAAATACTCGGTTGCTCGTTGGTTCGAACACACCTTGAGTACGCTTCTTGTGTTTGGAATTCCCACTATAAATCACCATGAGTACAGGCTCGAATAGGTACAGAGAAGTTTTCTTAGATATATTAACATGAAATTCAAGGGGGGTGCTGATCTTGATTATGCTTCTTGGTGCTCCGAGTTGAATTTGCTCCCCTTTGCTAATAGAAGAAAGGGTAGAAACTTACAACTTCTCTTTAAAATTATAAACAGTATCACCGATTGTCCGCGCCCGCTGCCGAGTGTTAGTCTGTGGATCCCTCCCAGGAGTACGCGTACTTCCCATATATTTAACCGGCCTTTTCACAGAACAAATTATGCAAGCCATTCTTTTATACCAAGGATGGCTGAATATGCTAATGGGCTGGGTGGCTTAAATTTCTTTGATACACCCTTGAATCATTTAAAATGAAGTCTGTTGGAACTGATTGTCGATTGATGTCTTGTGTTTTTGCTGTTACCGATTGACAGGTGTACACATCTTTTTCCTTTTGTAAACACCCTTTTGTTATACTATTATCGATTTCACATTGTTATGTTTCACTCTAGCTCTGTAATTAATCATTATAAAATGGACAGTGTTATCCGTCGATAAATACATAAATAAACTTCTATGAGAAAGGGGGGGGTTTTGGGTTTATTTGTTTCATGCAAAAAGAGGGTATGGGATCTGAAAATAATGGTAATCTATGAGTTAGATGGTTGTAAAACGTTGTTGCAAAATTTTATCATAAAAGAAGGAAGAAAAGCGCAATTCCAAAGTTGAGAATTACAGAAGGCCATACGGAGGAAATAATAAATGCCTACGAAAGTCCAGAAATTATTTTAGTTGACGAACGCACCCTGTACAGTCGCTACTTCCGACGATTCGTAGATATTTAAATCCTGGAGTTGAGTCAGCAAATATTTTTTATGTCGCGCGATGCCGCCAATTTTCACAAATTAATATTCTATTTCGGTTTCATATGCGGACTCACCGCGCCGCGTTGTTCATGTCCGACAAGTTAACTTTATTACGATGCATTCTTAAAATGATTACATACTTCGGTATTTGGCAGAAAAAAATGTGCGTTGGGAAATTCGATATTAAAATACGCCCACTAAAGCTATAAGCGTGCAAAATTTCCAACCTGGAAAATAATAATATCTGGAATTTAAATTTTAATAAAATATTATTTCTTTAGGCATTTATGTGGCCGATTCGTCAAATCTATAGGGTGTTTCGATAATGAATCAGGATACTTGGAGAGGTAATTCTACATGGTAAAATAAAGGTAGTAAGTTATATGGCAAAAAAATAGAAAATTCAATACTTTTCGAGATACAGCTTCTCCAAGTTCATTTTTTTTCTTATTTTTAACACCTTACGGTTAGTATTTAACTTATCAAGTTGATATTTGGCACAGGAACTACGCTTAATGACTTCTATCATTCTGTTATAAAAATGTTTCTCTATTGTGCCACCAGAAGTCACTTTACTTCAGATTCAAATATTATTTTTAATATATCTTTTTTGTCTTGGCCGTTATTGGAAAAAACATGCCATGTTATTATTGGTTCGTTCCAACCCGCGTCAGAAACAGTTTCTGACCGTCAGGATTTTGCGCATTAACTTAAATGTAATGTGTAATAAATTAATGCGCAGAAACTGTTTCTGATGCGGGTTGGAACAAACCTTATGATTATGATTTACAAGCCAAACGGCTTCGCACTCCCTCCAGGGAATATTGACTCATACCAGGTACACAAAGATACCAAAAGTATGAAGCTCTGTGGGAACCCTTTCCATGTTATCGGGTCCTAGGTGACGTGGTCTGCTGTATTTCCTACGAACTTTCGGACGGTTCGCGCGGTTGCTAGGAGAATTGCTTTCTACATCGGCTTATACAGATGCTCACTAATGCTCAGTCCCTTGATGTTCTGCAGGAGGTTCTTCGGTGTCACTCCAGTTGTTGACAGTATTATGGCAATCGTTTGGACGCTGTTCATTGCCCATTGTCTTCGGATTTGCACCTCCACATCTCTGTATTTGGCGATCTTCTCGTTATATTTTGGTCTTAGATTGTTGTTGTTAGGTACAGCAATGTCGATTAGTGTAGTTCGCCTAGAAGTTTTATCTATTAGTATAATATCTGGTCTATTATGAGCAACTGTCTGATCTGTCAGAACCGTTCGGTCCCAGTATAACTTGAACTGGTTGTTCTCAAGAATAGGCTCCGGATTGTATTTGTAATAAGGCACTTTTTCTACCTGTAATAGGTTTAACCTTTCTGCTAACTCTTGGTGGAGTATTTTAGCGGCTGAGTCGTGTTTTTTCTTATACTCGGTAGCGGCAAACGCTTGGCATCCTCCAGTATATGTTGGACTGTCTCTGATATTCGACAGCCATGCCAAACAGCTTCGCACTCCCTCCAGGGAATATTGGAATTATTATGATTATTTATTATTCGTATTATTTATTTATCGACGGACGACACTGTCCATTTTACAATAATTAATTATAGAGGTAGAGTGAAACATAACAATGTGATATCAATAATAGTATAAGAAAAGAGTGTTTACAAGGAAAAAAAAGAAAAGTGTACACATGTCAATCAACAGCAAAAATATAAAAAATCTCTCGACAATCAGTTCCAATAGCCTTCGTTTACAATGATTCAAGGACGTATCAAAGAAATTCAAGTCACCCAGCCCATTAGTATATCCAGCCACCCTCGGGATAAAAGAATGGCTTGCATAATGTGTTCTCTGAAAAAGCTGGTGAAATATATGGGAAGTACGACAACAGGCGCGGAAAATGGGTGATATTGTTTATAATTTTAAAGAGAAGTTGCAAGTCCATACCCTTTCTTCTATTAGCAAGGGGGAGCAAATTCAACTCGGAGCATAAAGCAGCATAATCAAGATCAGCACCCCATTGAATTTCATATTAATATATCTGAGAACCCTTCTCTGTACCTGTTCTAGCCGGTACACATGTGATTCATAGTGGGAGTTCCAAACACCAGAAGCATACTCAAGGTGTGTTCGAACTAATGAGCAATAGAGTATTTTAAAGGAGTTCACACTGTAAAACTCCTTAGCATGACTTTTAATAAAACCTAACATCCTGAGGGACTTACTAACAATATCAGCGATGTGAGGAACGAGTGGAATCAAAAAGGACTCCCAGGTCCCTCACAGAATCAACGGAGGTCAGCGGCCTACTATTCAAGTGATAGTGAAAGTCCAGTGGATAACGCGTTTTAGGAAACTTAATTTACACTTAAGAATATTCAAACTTATCCCGTTCACTACGCACCAGGAAATAAATCTATCAAGGTCCCCCTGAGGCTCCAAGCAGTCACTGTAACTGTCGATGACCTTATACACCTTCATGTCATCTGCAAAGAGTAAGAACTTGTTTGACCTGAAGCAGATTGATACATCATTAATGAATAAGTTGAACAATAATGAATCAATGTGGGATCCCTGAGTGACCCCTGAAGACACTGATACCTCAGAAGATACAAAATCATTCACCCGCACCACCTGACGATGATCACTCAGATAGGTCTCAATCCAAGAAAATAGTGGACCAGAGATACCCAGCCCTCGAAGCTTATCCAGCAGAATCCCATGAATCACCCTATCAAAGGTCTTCGAGAAGTCAATATATACCGAGCGGACCTCAGATCCGTTCTCCAAGACCTCAGACAAACCGCCCACATAGGAGACCAGATTCACCTCAGTGAGTGTTGCGGTTTTCACTTTTGCATTCTACATTTTAAAGAAACGAAAGATTCCGGTGTCAAATCTGTCATGGCTCTCATAGTTTTTAATCTACAGGATGATTTTGAAAAAAAAATTTTTGAGGTACATTTCATACTTCTGTTATGCGTTAATTTATCAAAAAGGTAAAAAGTAATTTTTATAGAGTTTTTTACGTAGAGTTCAGTGGCGCAGTCCGTTTTTTTTTTCAAAAAAGTTTAGTTTTTGAGATATTAACCAAACTTGTATATTATTTTAAATATTGATTAATAATATATAATGTGTTTATTTATTTTGAAAAACAAGGTCAGAATTCGACATTTTCAATAATTAACTTTATTTGTAAGAGTAGGCCATGGCCAATTTATAAGAAACAAATGCAAAAAAAAAATAAAGCATAAACGCTATAGCTGAGGAAACTCTGGGAAGGAAACCCAAACGAAATAGAAAACTATGGTTTGATGATGAGTGCATTAGAGCAGCCGACGAAAGAAGCAAGGCTAGAAGGAAAATGTTACACAATCCAAATGACAATAACATAGAAGAGTATAAGAAACTAAGAACAAAAACCAGGAAGATTATGAAACGTAAGAAAAAAAATCTACAGACTAAACAAATAGAAGAAATAGAGCAAAATGGACAAAGCAGCAATATAAGAGCATACTATAGGGGAATCTCAAATATAAAAAAAGGATTCTAACCAAAAGCAAGAAATTTTATAATGACAGACAATGGACAGCTTATAACGGAATGTATAGAGGTCATGAACACATGGCGTGAACATTTCCATCAACTACTGAACCCGGATAACAACGACAATACTCTCACAATCACAGTACAAACAGCTGAAATTCCAGATCCTTTACCAAACTACGAAGAAGTCCAAAAAGCCATAACTAAACTTAAAAATAACAAGGCGCCTGGAAGTGACAATATTCCCGCCGAATGCCTAAAATATGGTGGAGAAGCCCTCTATCGAATCACTCACCATCTGATAGAAGCTATATGGCTCGCAGAAGAAATACCAAATGAATGGAAAGAAGGGGTTATCGTCCTCATACATAAGAAGGGTGACAAGATGAAATGCGCCAACTATCGAGGCATTACTCTGCTTAATACGGCCTATAAAGTACTCGCAATTGTAGTCTTAGGAAAACTTAAACCCTATGCAGAGGAAACTATAGGGGACTACCAGTGTGGTTTTAGGGGCGGTCGCTCCACCGTAGATCAAATATTTACCATTAGACAGTTAATGGAAAAATGCTGGGAATTCAATCGGCACCTGCATCAACTATTTGTGGATTTTAGACAGGCGTACGACACCATCCATAAGGTTAAATTGTGGCAAGCAATGGAGGAACTTGGCTTCCCAAAGAAATTAATCGGACTAACCCAGATATGTGTTGATGGCTCAAAGAGCAAAGTGAGAATTGGGCAATACCTTTCAGAGGTGTTCAATATAAATGACGGTCTCAAACAGGGTGACGGTAGATCCCCGTTGCTGTTTAATGTAGCTCTAGAATACGTCAGCAGATATAGCACGCTGGATATCAAGACGACCTTCAATACCTTCGAAAAATGTGCGAGTAGCATTGGGCTTAAAATTAACGAAGAGAAAACTAAATATCTGTATTCCACTAGAAACAACCAACACAGAGGCAGACTAGGCCAAAAAATCACAAAAGGGGGAACTATAACTTTGAACGCGTCAAAGAATTCAAATATCTGGGAACGACGCTTACTGAAAATACTGACGGAACGACAGAAATTAACTGTGGAATCCAAGCAGGTAATAGGTGCCTCTACGCAGTACAAGACCTCCTAAAATCCAAGTTAACAACAATACGTACCAAGATACACATATACAAAACAATAATAAGACCTGTAGTGATGTATGGTTACGAAGCTTGAACATTAACGGTAACAAATGAAGAACGGCTCCGAGTCTTCGAAAGAAGAATTCTTAGAAAAATATATGGCCCAACAGTGGATGCAACAACAGGACGATACAGAATCCGTACCAATAAAGAACTAGAGGATCTATATGGAGACACTAATATTATACGAGAAATAAAATCTAAGCGACTACAGTGGGCGGGACATGTAAGAAGACTATCAGATAGTCGCACAGTCAAACTCGCGTGGGAGGAAGCACCGGTAGGGAAAAGACCACTGGGACGCCCTCACTTCCGATGGAAAGACAATATTGCGAAAGATCTAAAGGCAATGAATATTGATAATCCGCTGGATGTCATGGCAGACAGGAAGCAATAGAGGAGTATTGTGAAGTTGGCAAAGACCCACCCAGGGTTGTAAGCCAAGGAGTAAGTAAATGCAAAATTTTGACAATAATAATTATCCCAAAGATGAGACACTTTAAAAGTTGATTTTAATGTTTTTCAATATTTTCAATTGTAAACACTTAATTATTACATTTTTTACTTTAAACAACACTGTTATTACAAAACCAGAATATTAAAATTTGATTGCAAAGAAACAAGAACCACATTATTTCATAAAACTAAAGTAACAAAAAGAAACTAAACATCACCAAGAGTTCTTTTCAAGATGGTTTTTATCTTGTTCTTGGCACTTTGTGGAGTTTATTTCATGTATTATTTCTGTACTGAATTAATTATGTCAAGAGAAATTACCATTTTGAGAAAATTAAAGCAAAGTAGCGAATGCATTTTTGGAAAACATAAAAGGCTGTAATTTCTTACCCAGATTAGCGTATTGAAAATAATTTCATGTTATAATGAAATGGGATATTCAGAGAATCTATCGAAATCGAGAAGACCGTAAAAACAACAATATGAACCGACAAGAGCATTAAAACCATTTCCCAAAACGATCCATAGAATTTCGCATCTAGACTTATTGCTGGAATTCTGGTTAGTCCACAGACAGTTCAAAGAAGGTTAGGAGAAGCAACGCTGTTTAACAGACGCTCGGCTAAAAAACCACTTATTTCGGGAAGAAATCAAGTAGCAAGGCTCGCACATGGACATCTAAACTGAGAGAAAATGAACCAATATCAGCCTAGGTCGCGCTGCTCGCGAATGATACAAATACGATGATGCTTTTATTATCTTCTTTGACGCCGTCACGGGCGCGACTCGCCATATCTACTTATATACGCACTTTAAAATGATAAGATGGAGACCGTGGAAGAACACACGAAGCGTTGCAAGACTACAAATAGAATACGGTGGGTATTCGAGAAGCTTATCATTGGATAGAAAACAGCTGATGAGGAACAGTCAACTAGGGTATATGCAGCATATTTCATAAACAAACAACAACATATGCTACAACTTTTTATTTACAGTTTAGACATCATGTAAAAATATATTCTGTTATTAAAAAGTTAATATTTTCTGTTTTGCTTTATACAAAAAAAGTGCTGATAATTATTGTATAAATTGACTGTTATGATTAAAACAATAAAATTCCAAACAAATAATGCTTTACAAGGCGATTACAGTTAATTAATTAAATAATGAATTAAATCGATGGCGTAATTAAAGGGGCGAGATAATGTTCTAAAAATAATTGCTTTTAAGTTGGGCCTTCTAATTAAATTAATAAAAAATATTAAACGATATATCTCTTTATAAACTAGTAAAAAATATATTCTAGGAATAGTGAATTTTTTAAAAATTATTAATAAAAAAAATACCAATATATTCAATTTTAATATCTCAAGTGGTTAGGAGATACCCAGGCGACAATGGAAATTCTAGTCTATATTTTACTGTAATTTACATCTGTAACTTTTTTTGCCATTAGCTATATAGGGTGTCCAATTTTCGATGGTATCACGGGTTATCTTCGTTATTTGTATTTAAATGCCCGTCACGGCCTCGACCTACTAACAGGATGTGGTTGTTTTTTTTAAAAACATAAACTTAAGACTCAATACTAATAATAAATATAGAGTGTTATATACTTTTGAAAAGCTTATTATAAACTAAATCACGTTATTTAAAATATATAGGGTGTCCCATTTAAAAAAAGGCAAGTTTGATTTATTTATCCGAAACAGTTGAACCTATAAAAAAGCTGACTACGCCACTGAACCCTACATGAAAAATCCCAATGGTTCTATTTTTTAACTTAGCGGTAAATTACAAGATAACCGAGGTACGAGGGGTGCCCGAAAATGCATAATTGTCAAATGGCTCTGTATCTCCAAAACGAAGAAGTTTATGAAAATTCTCCTAGCGGCATCGGTTGTTTCTTAAAAAAGTAACACATTGACACGAAAACCTTATCCGTCTATTTTTACTAATAACAGAGATAGCCCTTAAAACCATCGAAAATTGGATATATAATCTTTAATAATTTGGGAAACTTAATCATTTAGAATAAATATCTTAATTTTAGTTGGTATTATTCTTCCAAATTCATATTTATTTTAAAACATTCTAAACCTACTGATGTGCCTAGACTTTGGTCATATTATTTTATCCGATCCCCGTAAATAGAGGATTTGTCTAGAATATTAGCCGTTAATAAGGAAGGCTTGGCACTCACGCATTAGTTTATCTTAATCCAATGTGTTTTCTACTTATATTTTATTACTTATGATTTGTTTTATAACTTGGTAATAAAATCTTTCCCATTTACGAGGCAGAAAGCAAAATCCCATCAAAAGTAAACTTTTAAAAACGGGACAAAGTCTCGCGATTATCATAAATAAGGTCATAAAATTAGTGAAATCTCGTGTGAAGCCAAAATTTCAAAAAAAAAAACTTTGATATTTAAACAGTAATAACTACATGAACACTACACGAAATCACAATTTCAAAATATATTTACCAGCATCACAAAAAACTCATTTACAAAATAACGGGTTTTACTTAGAAGGTATTGGTTCAATACGTTTTTTAATACACTTCTAACATAAATAAAATTTTTATAAAAAAATTGAACCGACTTCTAAAAGTGCGCTAAAAAGGGAAAAATAACTAGACATTTTTATATGAAATTGAAATTTTTGAAGTCGGCGCCAAACTAATACCTGACAAAATGTGATTCGCATAACCAGATTAACAATACTTTATTTGTAATTGATTTCTTACCATAATTTGTATATATTAGTAGTTATTTATTTCATTTAGAAATAATTTGTATTAGTAGTTATTTATTTCATTTAGAAATAATTTCGATGTACATACATAAATTATATATATATATATATATATATATATATATATATATATATATATATATATATATATATATACACGACGAATTGATAACCTCCGGTCGGTTAAAAAATAAGAGAACCACTGTTACAAATAAAGTAAATTATTGAAAATATCGAATTCTAACCTTATTTTTCAAAATAAAATAAACACATTATATATTTGTGAAAAGCCTAAATTACACTTAATCAATATCCAAAAAAATATACAGGGTGTCCTATTTAAAAAATCATAAGTTTGGTTAATATCTCAAAAACTAAACTTTTTAGAAAAAAAAACTGACTGCGGCACTGAACTCTAGGTAAAAAAAAACTGTATAAAAATCAGTTTTTACCTTTTTGATAAAATAACGCATAACGGAAATAAAAAATGTGCCTAAAAAACGAAGATTTTTCAAAATCACCCTGTAAATTAAAAACTAAGAGAGCCATAACAAATTTGACACCAAAGTGAAAACCGCAAGTGTCGAAAATGGGACACCCCGTATTTGAAACCTCACGTGGTTGAATTATGGAAGAAAAACATGGCAACTACAAAATAGCGGTATTTCCGTAAATATTTTTAAACCTAAAAACACATTTGTAGCATAGGTCTTTTTTGAGACTCATTTGATTTTTAATTCTATATAAAAGGTGTTTTTTATAGAGGTATAGAACTTTTAAATGGAATAAAACAAAGATGAATTTTTTAAATTGACATGAAATTTACTTTATCCGAAAGATAACCTTCTGGCATTATAATTTAAATATGACTTCTGGCATATGACCGCCACGGCTGGCTCGGACGTAGTCTAATTTGGAGATCCAATTTTCGATGTCTTTTCCAAAATTTGTGGCCGTATATCGGCAATAACGCGGCGAATGTTGTCCTCCAAGTGATCAATCGTTTCGGGCTTATCGGCGTAGACTAGCGATTTCACATATCCCCACAGAAAATAGTCTAGCGGCGTTAAGTCGCACGATCTTGGACGCCAATTCACGGGTCCGAAACGTGAAACTATGCGGTTACCAAACGTTTCCTTCAATAAATCAATTGTGGCACGAGCTGTGTGACATGTTGCGCCGTCTTGTTGAAACTACAGCTCCTGCACATCATGGTTGTTCAATTGATGAACGAAAAAGTCAGTAATCATGGCTCTATAGCGGTCACCATTGACTCTAACGTTCTGACCAGCATCGTTTTTAAAGAAGTACGGACCAATGATTCCACCAGCCCATAAAGCACACCAAACAGTCAGTTTTTCTGGATGTAACGGTGTCTCAACATACACTTGAGGATTATCATCACTCCAAATACGGCAGTTTTGTTTATTGACGTATTCATTCAAACAAAAGTGAGCTTCATCGCTAAACAAAATTCGCTTATGAAAATCGGGATCAACGTCAATCTTGTTTTGGGCCCATTCACCGAATCTACGCCTTGCTAGGTGATCGTGTGGCTTCAATTCTTGCACGAGTTGGATTTTGTAAGCACGCAAACTAAGATCTTTCCGCAAAATCTTCCTTAAAGTGAATGGACTCATATCCAATTCCTGTGCACGATGGCGGATAGACTGATTCGGGTCTTCCTCTACGCTACGCTCTACAGCAGCAATGACTTCTTCTGTACGCACTGTACGACGGATGCGTATTATCATTTAGAGTAAACGTGCTGCGAAAACGTTCCATAGTTAATCGAATTAATTGCTCTGATGGACGATTATGTTGACCGTAAAATGGATGTAGTGCGCGATACGTATTTCGAACAGAACCATGATTTTCAAAATAAATTTGCACAATTTGGAAGCGTTGTTCAGGCGTCAGTCTATTCATGTTGAAAAGCCAAACCAAACTAAACATAAATAACTTGACAGCTGACAAAATGGCCGCCAGTTAAAAAAGTGTTGCTAACTTAAAGTTCTATACCTCTATAAAAAACACCCTTTATAAGGGTTTTTGGGATTTCTAATCATTAATCCGGAGACCAATTTGAAACATTCAAGATGGCGATTCCAAAATGGAGAATCTGACATTTTAAAAATTTCTGTTGTATGCATCGAACCTACATTATAAAGGTTTTTAGAGTAGCTGATTCTGGATCTGGGATCAGATTTGTAAAATTCTAAATGGCGGATCCGAAATGGCGTACTTAAAATTTTTTAAAAAATCTGTACTATACCTACATGTAAGTGTTTTGGAGGTCACTAATCATGAATCTGAGGTCAGATTTGTAAAATGCAATATATCTGCCATATTACATTTTACAAATCTGACAAAATGACAAACTTAAAACTTTAAGAAATTCTGTTTTATGCATAACACCAATATTGTAGGGATCTGGCTGGCATCATATTTCAAAAATTAAAGATGCCAGATTCAAAATGACGGGTTTAAAAATTGTTTTATGCTCAATATCTACCCATAAAGGTTTTGTAAGACGCTGATGACAAATCTAGCAAGAGGTTTCCTTTTTTTGCAGACTTTATGAAAATAACATATTTTAAATAGTGTTGTTTAACCAACATCATACCACCGCTTTCCGGCAAAACTGGACTTAAATAGAGGATCCCACTGATGAGTCCACTACCGGTATCGGGACGAAACATCCGTACATTTTAGGTGGTCGCAAATAGTTCGTTAGTTATATGCCCTTAACATCAGGGGCATTGCTACGACAATAGTTAGTATTCTAATTGTTTGAAACATTGACTTGTCAAACAGAAAAAAGAATTCTCAGTCAATAGATGTTGAAACTAATTTTGAAAGTTTAGAAATTTGGTAATGCAACGATTCGGTGAAAAAACAAAAAATGACTTATAATTCCGAACATTTCTTTGTATTATTTTCTTACATTCTCACTTTATGGATATTTTGAATTCACTGTCATAAATTTTAAAATCCCAATTCCCAATTAGTGATTAGCGATCCAAAAACCCTTACCTGTAGATATTGAGTATAAGACATACATTTTTAAAATTATAGATCCGCCATTTTGAATCCGCCATTTTGCATTTATCAAATTGGTCCCCGGATTCGTTATAAGAGACCACAAAAATTTTTATATACAGAATTCATTAAATAAATGGAACGGTAAAAAGTCATGCTACGAATGAATTTTTAGGTTCAAAAATCTTTAAGGTAGTTCATGCGCGACAGTCGTAGACAAAAGTATAGCCTTTAAGTAAGTACCAAAAGTTAAAGATTCTCAGGCCTAAAGAATTTTGTTTTTGTACGAGACTGTACCCAATACACGTTAACTCTCAATATACAGATACATTCTTATACAGTAATAACTTTAAATATAATAAATCTGGCAGCATCGCAGATGTCTATATTGAATGGTCTATAGAGTAAACGTGTGTATAGTAGCGTTCATATAGTGTGAGTCTCATATCTAAACAGTTTGTTATGTTGACATCCCAACACATTGAGAAAAGAAATAAAAATATCGAGAAATATATTTAAAAAAATGTCACATTCTGAAGAACTAACCTAACTAACTTAGGTTTGAATTATCGCGCATTACCAAGTTGTGATCACTGTACCCCACTACGCGTCAGATGTTTTCAAATTATTTTTATTTAAAAAATCTGTATTTTCTAAACAAAACGGTCAAGAATTTCCGGTTTTTCTCTAAAAAATTCATAATTTTTGGATCTACGTTGCATTAGTTTTTAAAAAATATGTTAAAAACCGTTTTTGAGATATTCCAAAATGTATTGGCATTTTGTTATATGCAGTGACCTCCAGCATGTTAATTATGCATATTTTAATTGTTAATATTTCGTCTCACAGACGATTAAAAAATTTCGCTTTTTTTAATTAAATAAAAGACACTTTTGTAAACTATATATTAACATTCGATCACATTCCTAAGAAAAGCCGTTTCACGTGTGAACTACCTTAAGCAATTGTCGCCATTTTGTAATTGATATGTCTTTTTTCGTAAATTCCAATCACGTGGGTTTCCAGTACAGGGATCACATTTGTCATACTTTTTTTTTTTAATTTCAAACCTTTTTCCAGTTAAAATTAGCAAATTAAAAAAATTTACTTTGAAAGTAAGGTTTTATTTAATTTGATTTTGTAAAAATTTTGCATAATCATTTTTTTATAATTTTCTTAACGAAAATCAGTAGAGCCAACTTGAAAATTCTCAGAAAACGAATTTTCGTATATTTCTAATACCCCGTACTATTTTCAACAATTAAAAATAAACGAATATTAACCTAGACTTTCAAATACATAATATTAAAGCAAAATTTTAATATTTTCTTAAAAAAGAAAGTTTTTAGTTAAAATACAAGCTAAGATAATTTTGTAAAGTTTAATATGTGTTTATTAAACATTTCCGTGCTGAATTAATCACATCAGGAGGTAATTCCAATTTCAAAAGAATTATAGCAGAAAGTGGTGAATGCATTTTAGAAAGGTAAAAAACAAGCCGCCACTCCAACACAGTTGATTTTATTTAAATACAAAGAGGGTATTAAGAGAATATACCGAAATCGGCAAGACCGAGAAAGACAACAATATGGACTAATAGGGAATTTATCAAAACGATCATTGGAAGATCTCACCAAGAATTAGGGCTGGAATGTCAAATATTATAGTTAGCCCGCAGACAGTTCACGGAAGGTCGGTAAAAAGTTGTAGCAAAGATACTGTCTTATATTAGCTTATTAACTTAATATATGATGGAATAAATAAGACTTGCGGCATACTCCTCGACCTGCCATTTGATTACTTAAATTACCGAATCTTGTTGAATCGACTGTGAAGCTACAGTATTCGTAGCAATTTGCATAACTAGTTCATACTCTAATTAAAAGATCATCGTCAAAAGGTGGTGGTGATGGTATCGGTGGTATCAAGGCAGAGTCGACTGAGCTAAGAGCAACAGCGGGAGTGCCTCAGAGCAGTCTGTTGGGTCGTATTTTAGTCATGAGTGAAACAAAGGTGGTGCTACATGATCATCGATGCCTAGGCCTCGTTGGGCCCTTTATACCCCACCATAGCTGCAAGTCACTCAAGGCTGATCGCCTTTGCGAATCCAAGTAGCCTCGTTAATTGAAGTTGCCTAACTGCTTCCGGTAACAAAATTGTATTTCCAAAATATCTCTGTCTGAGTGTGTTGAGTGCTGGGCACTCTCTGGAGGACATGGTCAACAGTTTCATCCTCCTCCAGACACCATCTGCACGTCGAGTCGTCTACGACACCGATTATGAAGATAATCCCTCATGTGACAATGTACTGTCAACAATCCCACCACAATTCGCAGTTCTTTCCTTCTTAAAGAGAGAAGCTCTCTAGTAGCGCTAGGTTCACTTATACATTCCTTGGCACACCTCATTTCAGGAGTTCCTCTCCACAATACAATAAATTTACTTTACAGTAAAAATTTTAATTCTCTTTTGCCAATGACAATTAGGACAGGTAGAATTAGTTGGGGTACATATGGTTCAATTGCAAACCCTATCTTTGTCATACAGTCCGCCTTCTCATCCCCATATATACCCGAGTTATCTGGGACTCAGGCGAGTCTGACTGTTTAGTACATCTTTGCACTTAGACGCAAGTTCCGAAGTTACGATACTGGAGTATGTGTGCCATTATCACAGCCTTACTGTCTGAGTATACGTTTATTACCCTATTCCTGTTTATGTTCCTCTCACAGCGATAGCCACACTGCAGATTAGCATAAATTTCCGCTGTAGAGAGCGCCACACATTGTACACAATTAATAAAAATAAATATACCTGAAAAATTAGCACTAATAGGTTTAAAAACACTTTAAGAAGAGTGATAGAGAAACAATAACTATACATGATAAAGTAATTATATACAGGGTGTTCCATTTTAAAAATCAAAGAAAAATTAATTTACATTCCATCAAATGGACAAAATTTTGGCAAAAACCTTGTATAAGATAATTGCTTAGGCGTTATATTAGACCTTTAATAGTACATTTATCTTTCTCAATGTCAATTTTGTGTATTATAATTGCTGTAGATTGAAAGATATAGTAGATTATAGAGGACCATGTTTTTCCAAAATTTGGTGAATTTTTCGAAAAACTGGCAACTGCGCAATAAAATTCAAAACCAGTTATGCTATTATATGGATAGTTCTTGAAGGAATCCAAATATGCAAGGATATACAGTGTATCCAATTAAAAAAAAACATTTTTTTAACGCTATGCTGTCATGAAACACGATTTATGACCGAAATATTTTTTGATTGTAGAAATGTTTATCTTATACAACTTTTATTAAAACATTTTTTCATATTTTTGAAAAATAAGGGAGATAGGGTACTTTGTAACATTATTGCGCCACCCTGTATATGGGTGGTTGAAATATATGCTAAAAAATAACGAAGCGTTAAAAACTACTACTAATTCCAAGATTTTATTGGTTAAAAGTATCACGTGATGGACTCTCTTTGTATTCGTCAGGTTAGGTTAGGTGATTGAAACTGCTTTCTTTTGAAAGTTAGGTTAGGTTTTTATTTTAGTCCGTTTGGATTTTTAGCTTTTAGTCTTGGTGTAACTTTTATAAATTGAATATTTGCTAAATTTTTGAAGTCGGCGTCAAATTATTTCTAAATGAAACAACTACTAACACGAGATATATACGAACTATAGTAAGAAAGCGTATCACATTTTCTCAGGTATTAGTTTGGCGCCGACTTCAAAAATTTCAATTTCATATAAAAATTTATATTGTTTTTTTAGCTTTTTAGCGCTTTTTTTTTTAAATCGGCTGAATTTTTTTAAAAAAATTATATTTTCATTCAAAGAAACAGAACACTTTGTTGCTCTACTTGTGTCCAATAGTATAAACGATCTTCAGATAAAAACAGACGTCATTGATATATTTGAAATAATGACTGTTTCATAATAGATATCCTAGACGATATGTTTTACTGATATTATTATAAGGTTGTCAACCTAAAAATCATTCTGTTATCTCTTTACTATTATGTACAACTTCGATAAATATTATTGAAAAAATTAAAATAATAAAAATGATTTGTGTCAGTGTTTTAAACATATTGGTAACAGTAGTAAAAATGTGATAAAATATTATTATGTCATTTTCTATTTAAAAATATTTATTAAATCTTACTGCCGGATAGATAAGTTCGATTTGTAATAAAAAATTAGTTCCTGATCCATCTGAAAATTCTAACATTGTTTTTTACATTTTTTGGGTTACTATAAATTAAATATATTATGTATAGTCAATAACTACTATAATACAAGGAGTTATTGATAGAACGCGTGCTGCTTGTTATGAGCGGGAGAGAATATGGGTGTTTGAATTAGATATTGATAATATCTACCTACACTATTGGACATAAGTCGAACAATAAACTGTTGATCTTTAGAAGCAATTTTGACATCTAAAAAGCTGCTTGTATGGGGTAAAAAAATGCTGAAAATGTTATTACAAAGTTTTTTTTATAGGAAGCAGGAACTTGGTAAAATAAGGAGATTCCTCAATGATAGATTGGACAAAGCTATAGCTATTTCTGAGATGAGTAAAAATCATGCTTTTATAGTATAAAATAACAAATTATTAATCAGAGCTTCAGTATTGAAAATATGAATACTTCGACAAAATTCCCGGGTGGTGTCACTGCCATATTTTTAAGAAGAAATCAATGTCACGTAGTTTCAGCCGTCATATTGGATCTGCTATAGCGTGAAATCACTTTTGCCACCGATTTTTCATAAGTAGAGTATTAAATCTTTTCATATATATATATATATATATATATATATATATATATATATATATATATATATATATATATATATATATATACCTCATTCGTGTGAGACCAATTTTGGGTAGCATGGGGTATCGGACCAATACCCGAAAATATATCCTAGTTTTCATTGCGGTGCGGTCCAGGCTATGTTCCTATAGTTGCCTTATGCTCATATGTGCTCATATTCTTCTGTATTTAGCTGTCCGGGACCAAGTTGTTCCTGCCAATTTTCTGATATCATAATCCCATTTGAGATTTGGGCGCCCCCTTGGTCTCTTAGCATTAGGTATCCTAGTGGTCAATTCATTGTCCATTCGTCTTGCTATATGTCCAGTCCATTGCCATTTTTGGAGATTTTATTATTTGGATTACACCACTTACCTGAGTTTTCTGTCATGTCCAATCTATTCTTTCACGATCCCTTTTTGTTATTTCTTTCTTTAATATCTAAGGATTTCTTAAACCATAGTGGCATTCTGGACTTGAAGATTATAGAGTTTCATCCTCATTTCGACCCTGGTAATCACATCGTGGTGCATACCTTTTGTCTTTGCTTAGTTCATTTTTAGACCTACTTCATTATTATTGGCTCTGTTGAGATTATTAATTTGCTTTTGGAAATCTTCAGAACTTTTAGCAATCAGAATTACGTCATCAGCGAATCTCAAATGGCTTATGTGTTCTCCATCTATACCTAGATATTTGTTATTCCAGTCTAATTTTCGGAAGGTACTCTTTCGGGTTGCTCTGAAGAGCTTCGGGGATATTGTGTCTCCTTGGCTGACTCCTTTTGGGGTAGGAAATTCTGGTGTGTTTTTATATATGTTTACTCTAGCTATAGCTTCCCTATATATGTTATCTAACATTTCTACATATGGTTTGTCCACTCCTTGATCGACTAACACTTCTATAACTGCTCTAGAATATACTGTAGTCTATCAATGCTAGCGTTAGTAATAGATCATATTCTTTTGTTTCGATTCATTATTTCTCTTAGTGTTTGAATATGGTCTAGAGTACTGAAACAACTTCTAAAGTCTGCTCTCGAGGATATGCATGATCAAGTGTGGTTTATATTCTGTTATTAATTATTTATTTATTAATATATATATATATATATATATATATATATATATATATATATATATATATATATATATATATATATATATATCTATATATATATATCTATATATATATATCTATATATATATATATATATATATATATATATATATATATATATATATATATATATATATATATATATATATATATGAATAGTTTGGGTATTCCAGGCTTCAATCCGTTCGTTCAAAAAATCGTTTTCACGACGTTTCGCCAAAATCTCATTTGGCATTTTCAAGTGCGGTTCGTCTCGTTACTCGCTGAGAACTGATGGTGGCTTCTGATGAATTTCGAGTTTTGTTTAGCTGGCTCGCTTCCTGATTGGATGAGCGGCTTCGCAGGCTCCTCCCCTTTGCCGAGTGCGATATATTTTGTTCTTGTATGCTGCTCTAGTACTAGTTGATTTTTGTTGTTTTCTTTCTTGATTCTTTATTAATGTTTTCCATGTAGTTGGAACATTTATAGCATCGTCTCGTTTATTTAGCTGTCCCGCTTTTTCGATTTCTAGGGCCTCTCTTATGACGCGTACATTGTAGTTCTGTACTGGTGCTATTTCTTTTGTTTTTTCGAAGTCGATGGTATGTCCGGTTGTTTGGTGATGTTGAAATAGGGCTGAGGTTATCTGTTTGTTTTTGAGGCTATTTTTATGTTCTTGGATTCTTGCTGATATGCGCATGTTTGTTTGTCCTATGTAAGTTTGATGACAATCTGCACATGGAATGCTGTAAACGCCATGATTTTCAAGGTTTGTTTTGTTTTTGGGATTTACCTGGATGTTGACTATTGTTTTTTGTGGTTTAAATATGGGCTGTATGTTGTGTTTTTTAAGATTCTTCCGATTCTGTCTGTTATTCCTTTTATGTATGGTATTGTGGCTTTGTTCCTTGTTTGATCTTGGTCTTTGGTCTTTGTTGTAGTCTTCTCTTGTTTTTTTATGGCTTTCTTTATATCTGATTGTGAGAAACCATTCCGTTCTAGAGCTGTTGAAACGTGTCTTATTTCGTCTTGTTTTGTGTCAAGTTCTGTTAGGCGGAGAGATCTTGATACTAATGTGTTGACTACTGCATTGAGATATCGGTCAGTATGCGTGGGTTTCCGATATATGCTAAAGCCCAGGGTGTTGTTGAGTTTCCTAGTTAATAGCATATTTTCTTCGAGGTGAATGTTTTTGAGCATTTTAGTCAGATGTTCGGAGTTTTTCACGAAGGAATCAGCCAGTTCGACTCTTGGTTGCATGATACTTACTAGATATTTTTCCAGTTTTTGTGTAGGAGATCCCACGGCGCTCACTATTGGTCTGAGTGGTGCATTTGTTTTGTGTATTTTTGGTAAGCCATACAGTTTTGGACATCTGCTTGATTTTTCTCTTGGTATTATAGATTTTTCGGTTTCTGGGTCTAGTTTTGAGGTTTTAATCTTGGCTTTCGTAGTTTTTTCAAGGTATGTCGTTGGGTCTCTGTTGGTTTGTTTCTAAGAGGCGTCTTTGAGAATTTCTGACATTTTTTTGCATGTATTCGTTGGTGTTCATTACAACCGTGACATTTCCCTTATCTGCTGGTAATATTGTTATTTCGTTATTCTTTTTTTAGGATGAGAAGGCTTGATGTTCAGCTCGCGTTAAGTTTGAGTTGGGAGGCCGGCTTGATTTCAAAATTTGCGTTGTCTTGTCTGGCTTGTTAGGCATTTTCTTCAGGGATGTTCTCTAGGGCAGCTTCTATATTTGAAATTATCTCTTCTAAGGGGACTGTTTTTGGCGCTGCGGCAAAATTAAAACCTTTAGACAGAACTAATTTCTCGCATTCTGTTAATTGGTAGTTGAAGATATTATGGACAACTTTGTTGCAGTCCAGTGTTTGCCGTGTGTGGACAGTATTGCGTTGTTCTGGTGCCTCAAATTTCTTCTGTTTTTTTTTGCCTTAAGGTGGGTGTCTGATTCCGTTCTCCAACAGGATACTTTTTCTATGTCATTACACAGAAGATGATGGATTTTGTGGGTTAAAGCTAAGTGGAGATTATAAAGTTCTATTTCAGTCCTTGATAGAATTCTTCGTTTTTCTCGGATTTGTTCTCGAAGGAGAGCTTTTTCAGCCGTCTTAAGGATTGAAATAGTTCTTCTTGTCTTTAGATGGTACGAGAGTTTGGTGCAAGTTGGTTCTAGATTGTTGTTGCGGCATCTTATTAAGAAAGTTATATCGCAGAGGAGGGCTGATTTCTTGGATCTCAGTTTCTCGAAACGTTTAATATTTAAAAAGGTCTCCTCCCCGTAAATGTGTAAAATGTTATACCGTAGGTTTTCACGGATGGTAGAATGAATATATATATATATATATATATATATATATATATATATATATATATATATATATATATATATATATATAGGCAGCTGAGGTTTTGGTGAATTCTCATTTCATTCACCATTTCACGCAGTACAGTGAATGGTGAATGAGATTTCACAGAAACGTCAGCTGCCCTACAGTCCTGAGGACTCAGTACACACACACGGGATACCCCTTCCATTATATATATATATATATATATATATATATATATATATATATATATATATATATATATATATATATAATCTTTTTAAAAGAGCTGCTGTACTTTTGTCAGATAGTATATAAATAACAAAAACAGACCAGCACTTTGACATTACAAATCATCCCATACATATTTCGGTTGAGGGATAGTTAAGACAATTTTTTTACGCTTGTAGTTTTCAACTCGCCGGTTGAATTTATAAAAAATAGCACGGCGTAAAATAAATAATATTATTAATATTAAATCGCGGAAATAACGGCAATTAAAACAACATAACTCTGTTTGCCGAGATTTAATTAGAACTTTGTTAATCGAAAAAAATAATTATTATATGCATTAATAATTTAAAAGGTATTTGTATGTGCAAAAAGCTTGGAATAACTGTGCCTTATATGGACTTATTTAATAAAATTATTTTTAGAATGCTTGAAATGCTAAACGGGGAACGGGTGTTTTGTGAATGTTTGCATTGTACTTACAGGGTGCGACGAAAACAATTCTGATTAATTGCGATAAAATACTATTTTTATTTTTTTGATGTGTTTTCAGAAGAAAAATATTCAGGACTTCCACGGCAGAAAAAAACGAGCTAGAAATTGGGCGCCACCAGGAAGAGTCCGCCTAAAATCTAAAAATTTTGTAGGGCGTTCGAGAAATCACCTAAACACGTATTTTACGAATTTTTACATTTTCACCAAATATAGTTAAAAACAAAGGTGGTCTTTTTTTTTGTAAATCTATTTAAAGATTTGAATATAACATAATACCATCGTTATCAAGGATGCAATTTTTTCTTACCTTGTTATTTTGTGGTAAAACTATAAAGGCACCACCACCAGCACTCTCGACGATGATAGCGACAAATTTGGGATTCACAGCACAAAACGTGGAATCCCAGGAACTTTTTGACACCCTGATATTGTCGTAGCATTGTTCCCTTTTCAGCGCTTGACCGTAGACGTGTCTGAATTTGGAAGTTCTCACGACGCGAAACGACATCTGTGAAAAAAAATTATTTTGTTAACTTCCAATGTTAAAAATTATATAATGTGTATATAATTCAGTAATTCTGCGGTATATTAGATACACAAAAACTTTAAATACAAAAGCTTATTGGTAATACAAGGAAATTTAGGAAATATTCTTAAATATATAGGGTGTTCCATAATAGACTCCCATAACATATCAATTTTGTTTTATTGTTTGCAGCGTTGTCAAAATATAAAAAAGTTATATTTTAGACAATATTTACTTGATTCTATAAACACAACACATTGTATAAAGACTCCATACATCATAAAATACTTTATGTTGTTTTCGACGTTTTCAAATTACACAAGATTTCTCGTAAAATCTTAATTAAATTATCGAAATAAAGTTGTGACAATGATGATGAAATTTGCTTGATTTTTCTTTATTAAAAACACCCCAAATTGACAGCTCTATCAAAATCTCACACAATCCTATTTAGCGATAAAATACCGTGTAGCAATAAATCTTGCAGATTAAACTGAACAAATCTTTCACAGGCTTGTACTCCTAAAAAAATATACACTAATCGCCAAAATTATATATTTTTTCTTATCGATATTGCTTGAAAATAATTTTAAATTAGCGTTGTAAATTTATTTATGTGCTGGTGTTATTCATCTAGTAGGCGGATATATTATTTGTTTTAAAAGTGTAGAACTTTAATTCATATTAATGGCAGATGAGAGTAGAATTCAGATATGGAAACCATATGTACGAATCTGCGTCTATCAAAGAGTTGGCGATCGATTCGCCAGCTGTGAACTCATACAGTCTGTTTATTTTAGAGGGGGTGACATGCTTTGGGAATATATGAGTTGAGAGGGACGTACTGAACTCGTGGAAATGACTGAAAGAATGACTAATAAATTTTATGCCGAAAACATTTTGCGAAATACCATATATCGGCCATATTAAATCAAATGGAGAACATGTAAGGTGAGTTAATAAAAAAAAAATTAAATTCCATCTGAATTATCAAAATTTTATTGCCAAATTATTGTTTTGTAGTTTTCGTCACTTTTTTTCTTCCAAAATAATTTTTAAGCTACAGAGACTTTTAAAAAATGCCTTTAATGCAGATCAGAAGATTTACCACTGGTGGGTTACCGAATTGCCATTTCAAATATACAGGGTGTCGGGTAAGTACCTCCTCATTTCGCGGGAGTATACAGGGGAGATCAAAATAAACCCACTTTGTCATAGAAAAAACTCCTAAAGTGCCCCTTAATGAAGATACAGAACCCTAAAGAGGTACCCAACGATTTATCTTATCAGCTCTAAGTTTTGACCGACTTGTATAATTTAATGAAAATTTAATATTTTATGTAGACCATAAAGACTCATTAAACCATACTACAGTAGATGTTCTAGATCATCAGAGAATTCAAGAACGGACTTGCAGCCACACTCGTTAGGCCTAATTTTTGATGGGTGTCACTTTACAGAGCTGAAAAATCAGTATTTTTTAAATACTTTGGCAATTCTTCTTCAAAAAAGGTACTCTTAATTTACTTCGATAAAACTAGCGGTTTTCGAAGTAAGTCTGTTTTTATGCAAAACACCCAAAAGTTACCAATGCTAAACACAAATAGGTAAAAATCAGGTTGTTATTGTTAATATCTACATAATGAATTACTATTTTAAAAAATGGAAGAATATTTTTACGCAGAATATCCTGATATGCATTTAATTTATGGTGAAGCGCTGTCAAATTCTTCGAAAGCAAGAAGACTTTATGCTGAAAGATTTCCAGCTCGAACATTGCCAAGTCTAAAAACTTTTTAAAGGGTTGATCAACGCTTATTTTAAATAAGGACACCCTGTATTTATATATATATATATATATATATATATATATATATATAGTGTATTATTATTGAAAATAAATATATAAAATAAATAAATATTTTATGAAAAAATGAGAAGTGTCTCTATGCAAACAAATCTAAAAAAATAATTCAATCTAGCCTGTCCAAAGTCAAGCAACAAAATATATAAGTTGCATATCTAGGTAATATATAAGATATACAACTCAAAATAAATTTCCAAGTTATTTTTAAACTGCCATAATTAACATCAGGTATTTAATTGTAAATATCTAGGTAAGCATTTTTGATGGAAAAATTATAAACAAAATATTGGTTTTAGTTATAAATAAATTCACAAAGTAAGTATTTAAATTTTGATTAGCATGCTCCTTATCAATAATTATAACAGCAAAATATAGAGGGTGTTTGATTGACAGAGTGCAAAAAAGGTTCATTTGATTTGTGGTTTTAAAATGGGATACCGAGTGAAGACATCATATATGAAGAAATACTTAAGGCCATGAATTTGATACCTCTTAGGGAAAGAAGAACATATATCGATACGCGCATCTTTTATAAAATTTTGCATGGACTAATAGATTGTCTTGAATTGTTAGCTATGATAGACATAAACGTTCCACGGAAAGTTTTGAAATAATTCAATCTGTTTAGTGTTCCTTATCACAGAAGAAACTATGGCTTATCATCATCTCTCACTCACTTTTCACTTAGGACGAATAAATTCAAAAAATTATATAGATTTCTTTAATGATACATTGAATTCACGGATCTCGAAAATAAGGAATGCACTGTGATATGTGTATCTAGTCATTTTATCTATTGATGGTAATTCGTTTTAGTATATATATATATATATATATATATATATATATATATATATATATTTGCCCACCTATTGAATGCCTCGTAGGTTTAACTTTTGTCTTTGTAGGATTATATTATACCCTATTTTATCTATATAGTACATCTGTACGTTCATATATTTTTATATTTGCCTAATTATCTTATTATTTGTTCAATGTGTTGTTATATGTTTCTGTTCATGTGTGTACTATTAGGGTTTTTCTTATATTATACTGATGTATAGACTTTTTTCCTTTGTAAATGGGGTCCATCAATAAACATTTATTTATTTATTTATCTGAAATCCTGGGAGTAACATGTATTATTAGTAATTTGATAATGAGAAAATTTGAAAGTACAGCGAGTTTATAAAATATTGATTCTGAGTTAATTGCTTAATAAAATTTAATGTCCTTCATACTGGATTAATCCTCCGAGTTTTTTAAATATTAAATACTAGATTTGTAATGTGCCATCTTAAGAATCCCTTATTACAAATGTAGGTTAAATCCTGGGACTACAACCATTCTCAGGTGTCAATAACAATTTAAAAAGAGACTTCCATTTTATATCCCTTTAAATATATTTTTTTAGTTATATTAATAGTTTTCTTAAATTTTATATTGGAAATATTTTTTTTTCTGGTTTTCTTTTCTTCAGAAATTTTAGTTCCACTCATTAATATTTATATCTTTAAATAATGATTATTGGCAATTACATTACACAATTAAAAATGGCTGTCCAAAAATAATTTTTAAAATATGGTGTCCTGGTAAAAGATCCCTACTTTTTTCTAAAGAAATTTATCTTGCTTCATAAGCATTCTTTAAATTAATCAACATGAAATTATTACTCAACTATTTTGGATTATTATTGGAGTTATATGGATAATCCATAAAAGAATAATTATGATTGATGATGATTCTAAATAAGAGTTTAATATTTTTTCTTGTTTAGATATTTTATACACAAAGAACAACCATATGTGATACATTGTTTGACGATTTTATTAAAAAACCTAAGTGCATAATAATTTTTACATAAAATGTCGTCTGAAACAAACATTAATTAAGTTTAAAAATATTTAAATATTTGGAAAAAAAATTGCTTAATTTGTCACAGAAAAATGCATAGTGGATTCATTAAACAAGCTGCCAGATAGTTAATGTTTTTATATGAGTTAAAATAACTTTATATATTGAGCGTGGATTCATTTTGATTAACAAATCTCACAAATTTAAAAAAATATTTCAGGTAGTATTGATGACCTCAGTTTTTATCTCATCTAGCCCATTATTTATCAATGAGAAGTATTTTAAAAACTATACTATATTTAACATCAATTTCTCAACGTTTTCTACACACGTTAAATATAGAATGAGGCTATTTACTTCAATATATTCATAAAAATTCGAAATTTTCAAACTTGATAACCCAAACATAACCTAAAAATCTCATGTTTAAGGACGTACAAAGGGCACAAACCTTGTTTTAGATCCTAATTTGTGGAGCCGAAATGCTGCGCGTAATGTCTATTTACATCTAAATTAACTTAAAAATTTATTTTGCATTGATTTTCACTAGCACTTCATATCTGGTTCACGATATACACTTCGACCTGTAAGAAAAGCCATATTTGGTTATGCGAAAATTTTTGAAACGTCAAAAATACGGTTGTTACGACCTCATTATGAGAATCGGTAAACTAATTTTGTCGGTTTTAAGTGACATCTTCGGACAATACTGATAAATTTCAATTTGATTTACAGATTCCTATAAAACAAATCGACGGCATCTATCGAGTAAATGAGTAATTATATAGATCGAAATAAATAATTTTCTATATTTAGGACATGGTTGTTAAAAGTGGCATCTAATGTTTCAATCAAAGTTAAGAATGCAGTAATAAGATTTTTCTATTTCCGGGTATATAAAGGTACAACGTAACGTTGTGGGTGCCATGGAGCAAAAATTAAATTTTAGCTAATGTGGACCCGACTTAAGAATAATAGGTCAGCTAGTATTGGTAATAAATATTAACCATATTTTTGATTTACTTATTGAATGTATTTGATTCTTTTATTAAGTTTTAAAAACAAGCACGAAATATATATATATATATATATATATATATATATATATATATATATATATATATATATATATATATATATATATATATATATATATATATATATATATATATATATATATATATATATATATATATATATATATATATATTATGCCTTTGTAGTGCTGAAATCACATTCAGCAAACGTACAACTATATGTAGCTCCGTGCATGAATGAAGTAAAATGCAAACTTGGTTCCAACCATATCCTTTCCGTGTTAGAGGTTGCACAGTTTCAACAAATTGCTAAAGAAAACAATTTATTCTATTCCACCACCAGATGATGGTCTACCCGTACCACCATACCGAGAAGAAAGTCAAAACTTACCCTCCCCGCCACAGTGATACGGCAGAGGTACATGTTTCGTCTCTACTAGACTCATCAGGGTACCGACATGCACCTGGCAGGTTTTGACGAATGGTGGAATGTGGCACTGGTGTTTTTCCGGTTTTCAATGCGTTCATTACTTGAAAAATCTGCACGACGTTTCGCCATTTAAGCGGGCATCCTCGACGACTGCACGGCTTAGAATTTCCAACTGGAAAATCACCAGTGCATATATATATATATATATATATATATATATATATATATATATATAACTTGAAAGAATACGAGACGGAACAATATTTCATGTTGATAATACACCTCCAACACACTGTATCTTCGTCCTGGAAAGGTGCCTATAGATAAGTAACATAACGGCACGATGAAGTTCGAGGTGCGAGAACCAAACCTTATTCGTTTCCATCAGTTAATGCATTCTCCCAGGCAAGATGGACGGTGCGGGTCATCACTACAAACATGCAAACATGTGTGTAACATATGCGAATATCATTCCTTTCATTCGACGAATAAAGACCTATAACGAAGATGACTGTAATGTTACAGTGTAGTGTTGCAGTTTTCTGTGGCAAGTCTATGCGCACCTTAAGGCGGCATTTTTCAAGGTCATTTGCGTCATAAAAACCCATTATTTTGACCCAAAAATCGTCATTTTTAATACGTTGAAATTCAACGAGGAAAAACGATTTTTACATGAAACTTTCAAAAAATGCTTAGGAAAAGCATAATGAAGGGGAGAGTTACATAATATGCATAGAAAAAAACTTAAAAATAGCATTTTTTATTACTTGAGTACACACAAGTTTCTAGCCGTCAGAAAAAACATGTTTTTTCAATATCATTTAAAATCTAGCCAACATTTCACAAATTTTATTGGAGTCACCCCTTGTATTTTTACAAACACTATTCTGTCTAAAAAATCACAACAAATGGATATTTATTTTAAAAAAGTCAACGTATATAAAAAAAACTAGTAAAAAGTAACAAATCATAATTCCCGGGTCGGCCCTAGGTCTATTCAAAAACTGTAATTGATGTGACCTGAACAGTCTGACATTGGTGTTCTTTTTTTATTTGCACTCAACAGAAGAAGACATTCGACTACCAACTAATAGTCGGCGTAGAACGTTACTGTTAGGATACCGGAAGTTGATTTAGTTCGACCTTGTTGGCGCAGCAGTCACTGCCGAATTATGAATGGAAATATATCAAATGGGAATGATTTCTCTAGATTAGGATTCTACAAAAATAAACTAAAACAAAATGTCATAAAAAAAGATCTTGCATCTTCGTTACCTTTGTGGTAATGCATAAGTATGTCACTGTCTTGAACAGATACGGAAAGGAAAAGTCAAAAAATATGCTACAGGAACTTTCTGAACCTTATCATAAGAGGTTTTAAATTTCTTATTTATTGTTAATTTTGTTACAAATAAAACTTTATTTGAAGTTTAAAAAATTGGTAGAATTCTTCCATTTCAGATTTTTTCATAACATACTGTCAAAAGGTAAGAATTTTACTTGTAATCTTATAAGGTTGACCACTTGAGGATATTTTTTTAACATTGTGTATTTGATATTATTTTTATATTATTTGTGTGTTAAAACTTTTTAGCATCAACGAGTTATTTGGAAGCGATAATAAAGTCATTTAAAAAGCGAGAATGCATTTGAATCCAATCACATAAGAAAATTCAGTTTGTTTATTGAAAAAAAATCCCTTACTAGTATAAAGAAAAAATCAGACAGCGTTGAGTTAATTATAAACCTTTTTCCAGCGTTGTTAATTATGAATTATAATTTTTTATTACAGATTTCATTAAACAGATCTGGAGATCTTGAAATTATAACTTATGCTTGTCCAAGGGAGATAAAATGTCACCATATTGGTACTTTGGACAGGAAACATGCCAGTAAAAATGTATCGAGGTGAAAATGAGCCAGGAAGAACTAAATAAAATAAAAATGAAATTAAGCGTAATACTGTAGGATTTATTAAGTTGTGGCAAACAGATACTACAGCAGGGGTAAGTTATAAATTTACCCATTATTGAAGACAATCTTTCTCTGATGGTTTTGTCAATTCATCTGACAAAATTAAATATTTGCCATTAATTCTGATATCATTAAGAAAATTGTAAAAGTTGACACTAGTCAAATTTGTAATGAAAATTGGTAGCTAAAAACAAAGTTCACTTAACTGCGAGCAATTTGGTGACCATTTTATCAGCTTGTCTAGGGAATCGATATCCTGATGACCTGTTTAAAAATCTTATCGGTATATAAGTATTTAGTTAGAAATTATGAAACATAAAACCTTTTTGTTATTTTTTATACTACTAACATTTAACACTTCCTTTGTTAATACAGTTCAATATTTTAGGTTTCTACAATCTTTGTGGTATCAAATCCATTCAGTGGAGAAGAACCTATAGTAAAAATGCCATAGAGTTTCCTAAAAAAAGTATTAAATTTAAATGTCAATATGAACAAATACGTGAAAATCTTAATATTTAAGAAAAATTGAAGTGTTACCTCTGTCTCTGAACATTAAGAGAAATAACAGTACTTATAGAATATGATACTTCATGAAAAGAAAGTTTAGTAATATTAGAGAATTTTTATATTCATCAGTATTTACCAAAACTTTTAGGAAATTAAGTAATTTATCAAAAAAGTTGTAAATAGATGTATATATTTATATTAATTTAAGTATTATTTAATTGTAAATATACTATTTTATCTATGGTTTGTTTATGCATATTTACTCATTATCATTTAATATAATCGCTTTAATATGCAATTATATTGATCTGTAATTTGCTAGGTTTAAGTAATAAATACATATTGTTTTAGAAGATGTTATTGTTAATATTTTATTTTTATATAAATGCCATTAAAGCGTTTTTATTTTGGATGTATCCAAATTAATGTTTTTTTTTTAATTGTAAAAAATAAATTAGTTTTTACCTGCAAAATTAAACAAAAATGTCCTAATCTTAAGAAATAAAACAACACCTACGAAAATATTGTCTTTTTATTAATACTTAAATAAAATTATATGATTTACTAAATATAAAAAACAGAAAAAAAATATTTATAATTTGGAAACATTTATTTATTCAATAATATTCCCCATCTTCTTTTATTAGAGAATACTGGAAATTAAAACACATAAATGATATTGAAAAATTCTACGAATAGCTCTTTCAACATGTATTTTTACCCTTGCTATAGTTTGTGTTCCATACACTTTAAATTCTGTGGAAAATAAAAATAGTGAGATATTTAAGGAAGCCTGCAGGAAGTAATTCCTTGATCAGGAATCATTTATCAGCTAGTATAAGATCAGTAAAAAATTATTTGTTTCAAAATGTTCTATAACTTTTTTGTCCGACATAGATTCTGGATATGCCTTGCTCACAAAAATAATCATTTGGTGATACACCTTCGAAATCTTTCTGTGTTTATAGACTCTGTAAGTCTTCCTTGGATTTTCTAGGTTTGTTGGAAGCGATGAGTAAATTTCTGTGCAGTGTAATATTCTACAATTTCTAATTGTATAAAATGCTGTTGGAAACAAGCTTTCGTCTTCATTAATTTGTCGAAAAGAACTTGACGCGGTGCTATATTTGTTACTGTAGTACTTTACAACTAAAGCAGATGTCCCAAATCAAAATTTGATTAATATTTCATAGTAGTTTAATTTGCTATGCTTCATAATACATAATATTAATTATTTACTAATAATTAAGTGTTTATAGTTTTGAACAGTGTGCCTCTGAATTTCTGCTTACACTTTTGTATGTTGATGGCATATCTTCTACAATGGAATTTGCCCTTTTACATCTTGAAGGGCCTAAAGATTCAAAAACAATTGCTATATCAGGCCCAGCTATTATTATTGTTTTCCACTGTGGAAAGAATGACTTTGGCATCTGTTTCTTTCAAAGCTATTTTCCTGAAAAAAAGAAAGTATATAAATATGCAGTTCTCTTAAAAAAAGTAATACTATTTCTTAAAATTTCATTTCAAAATATTTTCTGTTATATTTGTAGATTTCAGCCAAAAAAAATATGATGAACAGGCCTCTTAAAAAAAAGTTTATATTTTGATATAGATACATACCGTTTCTCTGGAGAAGGAAATTTAAGTTTCCTTTGAATGTTAAATTTAAATATGTTGATCCATATTTAAATTTTCTTTGAATGTTAAATTTAAATATGTTGATCCACTTCTTTGATCCATATTTACAAAATGACAGTTGCATAGTAATTAATATTTTGAGGGTTCTCTGTCTTCTGTCCTACAAATTTGAATTTATATATAAAATTGTAATAAAATGTATTGCCAGGTTTCTTCTTCAACATATTTCCTGACATAAATGCTATTATAAGTAGATACCTTATTAAAGAAATCCATTTTTTTTTGTTTCTCTTGAATCTGCAGCAAATGCAAAAAGTTTCATATCTTATGGTCACTGTAATGCTTCCAGCCAAGTACAAAACCATTTTGGTGAATTTATAAAGCTAAAAACATAATAATTAATAAGGATTATCATAGAACCAAACACTGATTTTTGCATGCTATTTTTTGTAATGTAAAATGTACTATATTGTACCTACCTATTATTTTTGAAAAAACACGAGTCCCCACCTGCGATGAAATGCTTACGTCGTTTTATTTAAAGCCTTTTTTACAATTTTAAAAATATTTATGTTTTTCAGGCTTTGTGTTCCGATCTTGAACAAATCACGCAAAATTTATCCTTTATTCCTAGAAACAATGTTTTTGTTTGTATGTCAATCTTTGTCCTAACTTTTAGGTTATACGAGTCAAAATTTACAACAGCTTAGGTTGAAATTAAATAAGCTGTCAAGGTCAAGAGGTTAGTCGGTGCTAGACACGAACTTGAGATATAAAACGCCAGAACATAATTTTATTCCCGTTTTTGCTAAATAAAATGCAGGATGCCGCATGTTTCAAAAAAAAAAGAGACTCATGGATTGCTGATAATAATATGTGTCGAATTCGAAATCCAATAATAACTCTTAAAATTCTAAATATTATTCACTAAATATTTCTTTATTTTTTATTCTGCAACATTTTAGATTTAGTGCTAGAAAGTGACCAAAAAGTCATTAAATTTAGATATTGTAATGTAAGATGTAATCTTTGAGACAACACCGCCTTCATCAATGGAGATTTCTTAAATTGAGGATTTACTATTTTTTACGCTAAGAAATTTATTTCATCCATTCTGCATAAGGGTGACATCTAGTATAAAACAACGGAATTAGTTGTGAATGACAGATAAATGGGCAAAAATGGCGGACCTAATGCCCCCTTAACACAAAATATTGCACGGTGGAGTTAGAGTGAGTCCACACGATACCAAAAATTTCGGCGTAGGCGTATTACGCCCATTTATGTAAAAAATGTCTCGTCCACACGGGGAACTTGTATCGTGCAGTCGTGCAGTCGTAATGTTTTTTTTGTGGTAACCTAACTTTTTTCTGATTTTTTGATAATATTTATTTATGTATAAATTAAAATTAAAGAAAATAAAAAAAATAATTGCAGCAATGTTGTTATGTAGAAAAAGAAAACTAAAGAAAAAATTACAAAAGATAAGGATATTATTAATATATTCTTTATTAAAATAACGGAAAATTCGTTGCTACTAGGTCCGATCTGTTTTTGAGAAAAATATTGGAGAAAGGCTTGGACATACTAATGATTTAATTCAAGAAATGCGAAAAATTGATCCTGATTTTTTAAAAATTTTTTCCTGTTACTCTTGGTGAGTTTGAAAAGCTGTTGTTGGGCCAATAATTAGGAAACATGCTATGGAAATGTGTACAGCTATACACTTATTACTAGGTTTGAAAAAACATTGTGATATTTAGCTGATGAAATCAGCATGTGAAAGCAACAGTGCGAATTCCGAGTCAGTAAACAGTGTTTTTGAAATTAGTCATGTTACTTGTGCAATAATATGAGACTCTTTAAAACAAGTTTTATTTCCGAAGTTTGCCACTTCTGCCTGGTAAAGAATTGCCAAGGAGTTCAAAAACGAGAGTTTCAATATAAAGTGTCATTTTAACAATTGTTTTAATAATTACAATTGTTTGTAGATTTTCGAAGAATATATTACGTATAACACTAATTGGATTTCTGTTATTAAATTTCCATCAATGTTAATTTTTACTTTTTAATTGTTTATAATAGGTTTATATAAAATTTGCTAAGGGTAGGGTTACTAGACTACAGGAATTTTCCTGACATGTCTGAAATTTTAGCCCCTTGTTAGGAAGAAACAGGAAAAAACTGTAATTGTCCGTATTTTTTTGAAATTAAAAGAGGAAAATATAAGTAATGAAAAAATATTTATTAATCATTCTAGTGAGAAAAAATAAATTGATTAAACGTTAACAAAATGAGTGAATTGTTAATTTAGTATATTAATAAATTTAGTTTCATACTTTTTATTGTTTGATGTTTCTTTTGGCAATTGCTGGACTTTTACAACTATTTCATGATATTCTTCACATGATATGTTCTTTAAGTTAAATTGTGTCTAGAGTAGAACCTTAATAGAAGACATTGTTGTAAACCAACTATTACTACAAATTATTAATTATTAAATTAGTATATATATTTTTAAGTTACTCTTATAGATTAATAGATAATTATAGTCTAATATTTAATACTCCCTTAAGAAATAGTTATATCTTAAGTAAATTTATGTTCTAATAGGTTCAAACAAAAGCATGCCTTAATCTCCGAAACTCTAAAACTTTACTTTTTACAGAGACCATTAGTTTTGTTCATATTGTCATCGTCCCATAAATACACACTTTTTCATTTCAGTAATCATGTAAATAAATAGTTATAAGTTATATTTGTTAGTACGCCTATGACTGTCAAATATATAATGTAGATTCAGAATAGAATGTAACTAGGACATGAACATTGAAACGAGAGGAACTAAAATCAAAAAACTACAATAGTAACATTAAATTAGTAAGTAAGAACAAAAACTGTTGTTACCTCATGATTTAGTGAACATTATAATAAAATATTAAAAAAGTAATATTAGAAGATTTATTTGAATTCATCGAACTAGCAAAGTTATAACATTGATGGCAGCGAAAGGCAAAGCTTATAACAATATAGACAGTCTGTCTCTCCTTAGTCCACTACGCTCCCATTAATGAGAAGACTCACTCGATATTGGCATTTGATGTTTTGATTGCAAAAATTTTGAAAATCTCACTGCCTTAACATACAACATTCAGATAAAATGTCCGGATATTTACAGAAACATTAGGGATATTGTCAGGAAAACTCATTATTTGATCTGGTAACCATAGCTAAGGGCATGTCTGTGGATTAGCGTCTCGATATCACAGATTGTCGTTGAATAGAAATTGTATTATATAATGGCCTTTATTTCATAAGCTTTAATTTATATAATGAACACCTGTATTATTGCTATTGTTATAAAATTAATAAAAAAATGAACAAAAATCGTTTTTTTTTTTTTTTTGAGGACCAAGCAGTAATGATCTTCGGTAACAAGCATTTTTAATAAATTAAAACAATTTAACATAATTCATAAATATCTATTATTTCAAAACTCGCTAAATAAAATATATAAATAAAACAACAAAGTTTAAAAAAAAAACATAGGTTATGTTTTCATACAAAATATTGAAAATAAACAGTTTCCACCATTTTGAAAGCAGTCCGCTGAAAAGTTAAACATGATTTGGCGTAATGACCTTGGAAAAGGCGGATTTAGCCGGGAATCTTCGGTCTTTGTCTTTTTTTAAATCTAACAAATCACAATGCTTGAAATTTGACATATGTCTTATTACGCTACGCTGCCGCCGAAATTTTTGGTATCGTGTGGACTCACTCTTACTTAACTGTGGGAGTTACGTTTCGATGTTCTCTTGTCTGCCTGTTACGCACCTTTACATAAAATATTTAAGCTTTGTTTACATGAATAATTTATTATATTTTAACACTGCTTTTATTTTAAGCACAATTGCATATCAACAAAGAAACCTTTACAAAGAAAAATTGTCGTTTAGAAATTCTGTATTTTTGAGTTACGTTACGATGTTTTCTTGCATGTCGTGTACGTACTTTACATGAAATGTTTAAGCTTGATTTATATAAATAATTTTATCATATGTTACTACTGCTTTTATTTTGAGCACAATTGTATATCAATAAACAAGCCTTTATAAATGAAAATTGTTTCTTAGAAATTCCCCATTTTTAAGTTATGTTAACATGTTTTCTTACAATTCTTATACGCAGCTGTCCATAAAATGTTTAAGCTTGGTTTACATGAATAATTTTATTATAGTTTACCACTGCTTTTATTTGGAGCATAATTCAATTATTGCCCTCGATTCAAGAGTTTTAAGCTCAGGTGCATCAAACCCTGAGTAACTCCGTGCATATCTGAATAAAGCGGTTAAAGTGTTAATTTGAACGCTAAATAACCTCCAAATTATTTTTTTTTCGAATTTGTGTTTATAATATGCATAGCAAAACATATTGAGGACAAAAAGGGAAAAATGTTATTTTATTACTTATTAGTTTTGAGTTTTGTCTGGTGTCATGGCATTTTTGGCAATAAATATTTCGCAATTCGTTAAAAAACTATGAACACAAGTCCGATATCTTATGAAATAATCTTATTTTTATGTCTGCATTTCATGTATAAAATGTTTTTTACCCAAAAATAATATCTAAAAATGATAACTGATAGCTGTTAGGGCTTTATACACCAAATATTTTTTTTGGTGCTTGAGGGGTAAGGGGAAAGCAATCTGACAATCGCCGAGGCATAACGCACTACTTGAATAAAGCAAGGGCTTCTTGCACCTGTACAGCTCCGAGCTGTTCATGCCAATGAATCGAGGGCAGTAAATATCATTAAATTAACCTTTAAAAAAATATTGTTGTTTAGAAATCCTGTATTTTTGAAATTTTAGGAAGGAAAAAGGAGCGAATCTGAAGAAATGAGTTCTACATCAATCACCTGAGGTAGCAAATGCGGCGACACTAACAACATGCAATATTTTGCCTGATCACTTATTTCTAGATTTAGGATATATTGTACTTTTCATGAACGATTGCATGAAGTAAGTAAGACAAAATTTTGCCCCTTTACCAAAATTACAAAATAATATTATAATATAAATTGGAAAAATTAGTGCCAAAGTTGACTATTTAAGAGATTCTACATATATATATATATATATATATATATATATATATATATATATATATATATATATATATATATATATATATGAAGTAAAATGCAAACAGTAAATGCAAACTTCGTTCCAACCATATCATTTCCATGTTAGAGGTTGCACAGTTTGAACAAATTGCTAAGGAAAACAATTTATCCTATTCCACCACCATCGAGATGATGGTCTACCTGTACCACCATACCGAAAAGAGAGTCAAAACTTACCCTCCCCGCCACAGTGATACGGCAGAGGTACATGTTTCGTCTCTATTAGACTCATCAGGGTACCGACATGCACCTGGCTGTGCAAAGGATAGATCGGAAGGAGGCATGCAAATACTGAACGCGGCTTCGCCGACCTCTCGCCGGATGGCGTATATATGTTTATGCGGCTTTCACGGATTCCTCCGTGTGAGATGCAATAGCAGTGGATATATCCACATTATGCCGTTGTAGTGCTGAAATCCCATTCAGCAAACGTACAACTATATGCAGCTCCGTGCATGAATGAAGTAAAATGCAAACAGTAAATGCAAACTTCGTTCCAACCATATCCTTTCCATGTTAGAGGTTGCACAGTTTGAACAAATTGCTAAGGAAAACAATTTATCCTATTCCACCACCATCGAGATGATGGCCTTCCTGTACCACCTTACCGAGAAGAAAAAAAATATATGTATATATATATATATATATATATATATATATATATATATATATACACATATATGTTGTAGGAAAAGGAGGTATTAAATCTTCTCACAGGTGCGACAAAATTTGAAGTTGAATGGTCCAATTTTTGTGATCTTGCTTGTCTCACTACTCGCTATATTACACTAGAAAAAGTGTTAAAATGAAAGAGATTGTCGCGATAATACTAATACTAATGATTAAAATTAAAAAGAAATACTACAATATAGTTATCCATTGACAAAAGTAAAAATAAAAGTCCAAATAAGCATACCTCTTTTTTTGTAATTATATTCTTTAAATTAAGAGAGGAAAAGCTGATTTCATTTTAATAGAACACATTTTTGTTTTTCTTGTTGTTTATCGTTTTTCAATGACTTGAGAGAACTGCAAATAAAATATATTTTTTTGAAACAAATAAAAGACGAAAGAAAACAACATAACGAAACGTACACCCTGAAGTTAGGCTAGAAATTTATTTTTGACGGGTCTGGTGAGGATGAAGTAATCTGGGGCGGTATTTTTTCTAACTTAAATTTCTCCCAGTGTAATACAGCGGGTATCGAGGCAAGCAATGTGGTTTTGGCGGGAAAGCTTTTTGTTGCTTCTAGGACATAAAATAATTTGTGGAAAAAATATAGTGTTCTACTTTCATGTAATGAATATTACTTATGAAAATTGTGGACATGAGCCGAAGGTGATGGTCTTAAATCACCCGAATACCACCATTACATGTTCTTTGAATAATCCTCTATGTTTTGGTGTATTGTGATAGAGTTCGCGATTCTTTCTTATAAATATTTATATTCCAAAAATAAATAACCGAAAATAGGGCACTTTCAAAAACGAAATTAACTCCCAGGAAAGCAACTATCTGGGCGCAATAATATAAATAAATAAACCGGCGCCGACGCGTAGAGCTAGAGAGTCCCATATCAGAGGCAGGCCAGAAATCGATAGAGCGAAACGTCCGAATCCAGGCCGAAATAGAGGTCTGAAAACCCAGTTTTCAGGAAAAGCGATTTTGCAATGATGCTGAAAATTGAAAAAATGGTTTCGTAAGTTGATGAACCGGTAGTGTGGTGCGGGAGATTGATTCGGGAAGAGGCGGTTGTTGGTTTTTCAGTAAAAAAGTTCGAAGTTCTGTTAAAAGTTGTAAATTTTTCAGGATTTTAAATTGTGTTAAAAATGTTTGAAATTGATGAATGATTTGTAAGTTGGATATTCTTTTTTTATTCAGTAAAAAGGTCAATGTCCCGCGATAATTTAAAAGTACGTTATAGTACTATAGTAAAAGATAAAGGTATCAAAGCTAATTATTTAAGGTATCATTAAATAAATGTCCCTAGTATTTACAATGCGTATAATGGGAAGAATAAGGTTTATATATATAGATGGGTTTAGAAAATCTGCGAAATCCATCATATAGAAAGTTAAAATAATGTACAATATATTTAAAGGGCCCAAGGAGAGTGATAAAATATATAAAGTTGCTTTATATGTGTTATTTATTTATTTATTTTTTGGAGGGGGAAAAGGTAAACAAATCAGACGGAAGGCGTCGAAAGAAAAAATTGTAGAACATATAAAAATACATAAATTTTTAATTTTAAACGAGGTAAAAGGGGTTTATATACTTTTTTTGATGAAAAAATTTTTTTCCATGAGTTTTAAAGATTTTTTTATAAATATATAATTACATATATCATTTTTAAGATAAAGGTGTTTCTATACTTTTATTTCTAAAAATGAAGTTTACACTACTGAATTTGTACGTTCGTCATACATTTCTTATTTTTCTCAAGCTAAACTAAATTTTATTAAAAAAGAAATAAAAGAATTTTTGAAAAATATATCTTCATTTTCTTTCTTCTGATTCTAAACCTTAACATCCTATTATTTTTCTTAATATTGGGGTGTCCCAAACCAAAATGATAGGAAGAAAAACAAAATTTCAGCAACAAAAATGGTGAGCTCCCAATTTTTTTTTTACGAACAATGTTGTTAATTCAAAATTGATTTTTGTTTCCTAAAGCAGTCGGCCAAAGTAAACAAAAAAAAAAAATAAATAATTCTGCAAAATTAATTTTGTTGTCTCTTTTAACCACTACCATATCAATGTAATTTTCATATTTTTAAAATACAGGGGTCACTTGAAAATTTGCCTTTCTGAAGGAATTATTTTATAAACTTACATAAAATAACACACTAATGAGCCCGTTGTCATAGTTATGAGCGAAGAATTAGAAAAATACTTTTAATTTTATTGTATTTTAAGGAAAACTTTATTTACTTTTAAATAAAAATAATTTTTTGAGGAAAAGCTTATACTCATAAATTAAAAATGCATTAATTCACATTTCTGTTTTATTTGTTTAAATTGGCTCACTAGGAACTGTAAACCAACTTTAAATTAACTTTTTTTATAATTTCGTCGGAGTCCTACTAAAGATATTATTAATGGGTCGAAACTAGAATGGAGAAAAAGTGAAAATCACAGCGAATAAACTGTCTGTCCTCTTCTTAATTAACGGCTTATAGAGCAAAGACCACTTTTTCAAATACATAAACTCATCATTTATATATATATATATATATATATATATATATATATATATATATATATATATATACATATATTGTGGGAAAACTATAATTAGAATCAACTGGCTTATTTTAAACAGAACACTCTATATATTGTTACATTTTTGATTTCTATGTAAAATTCTCGGCATATTCGATGTATTATATTCTATACTAAAGTCTCACCGTTTTGGACATATTTAAATTAACTATAAATTTTTCCTGTAAGAAAGTCTTTATTATTTAATTTGGGTTAGTTTTCTTGTAGACAGAGATCGACTTTAGTAGTCTTTTTATGATATTTTGAAAATTAATGGTACAGAGTGGTCAAATAGAAGAATAAAAATTATATTTAAAAAATCGTCACAAGTCAATTTTTTCAAATCGGAAGCCCATATTTTTATAATTTTATCTAATTAAGCATTAAAAATAAGGGTAGCTTTGTTTAAGGTTATCCATTCCAAAAATTTGTAGTTTTTAAGATATTGGCAATTCAACATTTTTCTATTACAAAAATGCTATACGGCTTTTAAGTTTTGTTATTAGCTGGCCATGACGGCGCGGCGTGGCAAAAATAAAACAATCGAACCCTACAGAATTGTCACCATTTTTTGCCATTTGACATTCATTAATAATAATCATCAAGAAGTTTATTTAAACTTTTTTATTATTTATGGAGAATGTGATAGAGTTACTTCAAGAACATGCGATATATTTGCGATCCGATATCCGCAGAAACAGAAACCAACACCACCAAGTGTTAAAAGGATTATAAAAAACTTTAAGAACTTTGGATCCATAAAAGCAAAAAAGAAATAAAAATAAACCAGTTGTTAACAATGAAAATATTGAAATTAGAATTTTAGGATTTTTCGCCGCATATCCGATAATATCTACAAGGCAAGTAGCGTTAGAATCTGAATTATCTCAAACATCAGTTTTAAGGATTTTATGGAAACACAATTTTCATCCTTATGTATATTCCATAGTACAACATTTCAAAGGCACTGATTTTCCACGAAGGGTAGAGTTCTGTCAATTTATTTTACTTCGGTCACAATGCTGTTTTTTTTTGGATAATATCATTTGGTCGGACAAAGTCAAATTCACAAAAAATGGATTGTTTAATCGATGCAATTCCCACTATTGGAGCGACTCAAACGTACATCCATTTAGAGAATTAAATTTTCAAGAGTCCTGACAGTTTAACGTGTATTGTGCTATAAGAAATGACGGTGTCGTCGCTCTAGAATTCAACCAAGATAATCTGAATGGTAAGTTAGCCATTTTTGAAGACTTCTAGATACAAAATACGTTTTTTAACTTATAGGTGAGCGCTACTTCGACATTTTGAGAAATTTGAAAATGAACTATTTAGATAACTTGCCGCTGGTTGATCATAGAAATCTATTTTATCAATATGATGGTGCGCCTCCACATAATAGTCATTTAGTTAACAATCATCTGCAAAACTTGTTTTATGATCATTGGATAGCCAAGAATGGGCCACATCTTTGGACACCTCGCTCCCCCGACCTAACAGTACTTGATTTTTTATTTGGGGGACAATTAAAAATAAAGTACATAATGCCCCATTAACCATTATGGAAGATTGCATGCAGTGCGTCAGAATAGCATTTGAAGAACTTAATCCTCAGTCAATAAGAAGAGCCACCCATGAAGAGTTCCTGGTTAGGTGTGAATGATGTTTAGAAGTTCAAGGGCGTCAATTTGAACATTTACTCAAATAATTTTTGTAACTTTATTTTATTAACAACTGGTTTATATCCATTTCTTTTAGCTTTTATGAATCCAAAGTTCTTGAAGTTTTTTATAATCTTTTTAACAGTTGGTAGTGTTGGTTTCTGTTTCTTTGGATATCGGATCGCGAATGTATCGCAAGTTCTTGAAATAACTCTGTCACATTCTCCATAAATAATAAATAAGTTTAAATAATCTTCGTGTGTGTAATTTGATCGCCCCGGCATGATTATTACTAACGTATGTCAAATGGCGAAAAATAGTGACAATTCTGTATGGTTCGATTGTTTTAGTTTCGCCACGACTCGCCGTCATGGCCAACTAATAATCAAACTTAAAAGCCGTATAGCATTTTTACAATAGAAAAATGTTGAATTGTCAATATTTTGAAAACTACAAATTTTTGGAATAGATAACCTTATACAAAGTTACCCTTATTTTTAATATTTAATATGATAAAATTATAACAATAGGTACTTACTATTTGAAAAAATTGACTTTTGACGATTGTTTAAATATAATTTCTATTCTTCTTTTTTGACCACTCTGACTACCCAAAAGAATTAGATAAAGTTCAAAGGATTAAAGAAAGGGGCGAGCATAATTGCCTTTGCAACAAAATTAAAAGTATCAAAACCACTTTTTCCACTTAGTGACAATTATATATGTTGCCAGAAATAGCTTAACAAAATAAGCTATAGCGCTAATACCTGTAAATTATCTACGGTTTATTCTATACTTTTGCATGAAAATTATTCGAATTATTTACTCTGAGACCTCACTAGTTTTTGCTTAACAGATACGGATACAAATATATTGTAAATGTCCACCTAAGTATCATTCATGGGAGCATATGAAACGGTCAACGTCATTGCCGTTCGAACTCTTAGCTTCTTAAAATCAGTAAAATATCCAACATACAACTTAAATGTATCAGAGTCTTTCAAATAGAGGAATCAACATATATTACACCAACACTATGCTAGCTACGTGATTTCAGTTTGGAAAACCTAAACCATACGGGAACTACCTCAAAAAAACTAGTCTTATGATTTTGAGTACTATCCAGTATTAGTCAAAATGACTAGTACCAAAATGAACGCACTTATAGTGATGCTGTTTGTGATAATTTTTAATTTTGAGTTTTGTAAGTTACAAAAACCGAATGTAGACGCGAGAAGGCATGACGTTTACATAGCTGGATTCTTCCCATTTGGAAAAGGAGTTGAAAATTCTGAAACAGGTATGTTGTACACGCAAATAGATGTAGTAAAAAAATGTTGAAAACAGCTCATTTTACATGAGTGGAGGAGTTTGGTGTTCAAGATTCACGATTATAAAAAATGCTTATTACACGCGTTACACACCAAATCTTTTTTATAAATTATTTTTACTGTAAATACACTTTTTTAAAGGTTTTGTTTAAATTCTAGAATTTTGATTAACACCTGCCTTGTATTATCAATAAAAAATAATTGAGATTGGTTTAAAGCGTCGTATTTTTGTTTGGCTAATAGATAGATAGCTAAGCCTTTGTCTGTTTTTAAAGTAACTATCACTTACAAAAGAAAATCATAAGGGTATGGAATAGTATCAGAAAAAAAATCACTAACCATAATTAATATTAAAGTAAAAATTAAAGTTCATTCTCAGCTTTAGACAAAAAGTGAAAAAAAGGATAAAAAACCGCAACAATATTTATACAGTTTTATTTTTCTTTTTTAATTCCATCAAATTTATGTAGCAAAAATAAAATAATTAAAATTTAAAATAAAAGGCAGTATTATAAAAGAAAAAAAATTTAAAAACAAATAAAACTTATATACACACATTTACGATGTAACGATATAGCTAACAATAAAAATAGTGTTACGAAACAATGCTGCTTTTATCACACTCGTAAGTCATTTAATGCATAGAATGCTTTCGTATACAAAAATATTGCTTTCTTACACAAAAATATTTTTTTGACACGGTAGCGGTAACATATGCGCATTTTTGTTTGTTTTATTTCTACTGATATAGTTATATTTAATAGACGCATCTTTAAAAAAATCCTTGTTATCAACAATAAACACCGCTCTCTCTCTCTCTTGCTCTAGCAGCCCAGTTTGGTCCCCTTTGGACATAGGCCTCCTCTAGTCTCTTCCATTCAAACCTATTTTCTGCAATTCGTTGCCAGTTTCTACTCGTTTTCCTTTTTATGGCGTCTATCCATCTTTTTGGGGGTCTTCCGATACTTCTTTTTGACGACCTGGGTCTCCATTGCAATATATGTTTTGTCCACCTTGTAAAGTCTTGCCTAGCGACGTGTCCCAACCAGGTCCATTTCAAAGTAGTAATGCGTTTTATCACATCCTCTACTTTCGTGCGTCTTCTCACTTCTTCGTTCCTTATTCGGTCACGTAATGATATTCCCAGCATGATTCTTTCTATTGCTCGCTGTGTAGTACGCAGTTTATTAGCTGCTTTAACTGTGGTTATCTCCATTCCATAGGTTATTACTGGGAGAACTCACAAGTCAAATACTCTTCTTTTCAAATTAATGGGAATATCGGGGTTTTTAAGAACGTATCCCAATCTTCCAACGGCTGCTCATGACATTCTAATTCTTCTATTTATTTCTGCTTCTTGGTTTTCTTTCCCAAGTCTAATTAGATGGCCTAAATAAACATATACCTCGACTCTTTGTATTTCGTTGCTTTCTACATAAAGTGGCGTATCTTCTGGCGAAACTATTTTGGTTTTTGCTTAGTTAATGCTTAATCCAACTTTCTTTGAAGTATTTTTCAACTCAGAGAGCATTTCCTGTAACTTGTCTAAATTTTCATTTATTAATACCACGTCATCTGCGAAACATAAATGATTGAGATATCTACCTTCGATGCTAATATCGATATGTTCCCAGTTTAATTGCTTAAAGACATCTTCCAGTGTTAAAGTAAAGAGTTTAGGGGAAATCGTACCTTCTTGTCGCACCTCTCGACCAATATTTATCTTCTGTATTTTTGCTTGCACTATGACCTTATCGTAAATATATTTAAGAAAATTTCTGTATCTGGAGTCAATCCTTGCATTGTCTATTGCTTGAAATATGGCCCATAGCTCGACAAAGTTAAAAGCCTTGCTATAATCAACAAATGCTGGATGGATCTGAATATTATATTCGGTGCATTTTTCAATTAGTAATTTGATGTTTTGTATCTGCCCTGTTGTACTAAAGCCCTTTCGAAACCCGGCTTGTTCTGAAGGTTGACAGGAGTCAAATTTGTCTGTAAGTCTATTAGTTATAATCTTTGTAAGCAATTTGTATGAATGTGGCAGAAGACTTATGGGACGAAAATTTTCGATGTCTAATTTGTCGCCTTTTTCGTACAGAAGAATGACTCGGGCGTTTTTCCAGTTAACAGGGATTTTACCGTTTTGAAGACATTTATTCAAAAGAATACTCATAGAATCTAGCGTTGCAGACCTTCCGAGTTCCAACATTTCTTTAGATATACATTCACCTGGGGCACGATTAGATTTCATTTGTGATAAAGCATGTTTTAATGCTTCGACCATAAACATTACCGAATCCAAAATGTACATACTTATACCCGTCAAAATATTGTTACAAATAAAGATATTTCAACATTTATCCTGTTGTTTCATTGCAAAAACATCACAGGAATTACCCCAAAATATTATTTCTAATTCTCTCTGAAATAATTCTAAATGCAAGACAATACTAAGATATTTTAGAGGCACCCCAGTCTAACCTTCTATAGAAGATTAGTCCCAAAACAACAGCACTTTCTACTGATGTTATTGTTTTATCCTTATATGTTAATGTGAATTGCGTATTTAATCTAGTACCCAAAGATAATGCACTGTATTTTGGAAAATGTCCATCATAGATTGAACCTTCATCGTTAGCAACTCCCTCGTGTCTTCACTTACTATAAGTGATGTAGCAGTAGCATATAGTACAGTCTGCTCTCCCGAGATTTCGGGCAAATCATTGGTATAAAGAATATACAAAGAGGTCCAAGTATTGAGCCCTGAGGGACGCCTCTCTTCATGTTAACCCTCCGAGACTGTATAGCTCTATCATGGAGATTAGACTCCATCACACATTGAGTTTTGTCACTAAAATACGATTTTATTAATTCCAGAACATTCCCACTTATACCATACATTTCAAGTTTCAACAAAAATTTTTATGATCTACAACGTCAAAAGCTTTAGACAGGTCCAAACACGTGGCCAATGTTTGTTTTTTGTTATTTAGTTATTTTTAGAATTTCTGTTAATGCTTGATACAAACTCTTTCTGTGGATTTCCCTGTTCTAAAGCCATTTGGTTTATCTGATATTACAGAAAACTTATCCAGAATTGTTATAATTCTCTGATTTAAAACTTTTTCAAAAACCTTGCTTGCAAGATAGCTCTATAATTTTTTTTCTTCAGATTTATCCCCTTACTTATGTTCGTTTGCACAGACACAACTTACGTCTGGCTCATGAAGGCTAGAGTTTTAAAAAACGGTTAAAATTTTAAAAAAATGTTTTAAAAAGCTTTTGTACATCCAAGGACTTAATTAATGATTCTATTCAGCAAATATTTGATTTTGTAAAAAAGTATCCATCATTCACTAGAGACAACCCCACATCTGACACCAAGTTAGTCATCTCTCTCTCTCTTTATATATATATATATATATATATATATATATATATATATATATATATATATATATATATATATATATATATATATATATATGGGGTGTTCGGATAATGCATCAGAATATTCTATGTTAAAATAAAATTAAAAACAAAAAGGATATGGGAATAACAAATTTTGAATATCAGGTAAAGTGACCTCTAGTGGCACAGAAAAGAAACATTTTTATAATGGAATAATAGAAGTCATTAAACGTTATTACTGTGCCAAATATCAAGTTAATAAGTTAAATATTGACCCCAAGAAAAAAATTCTATTTTTATAGGCTGTAACTCGAGAAGTATTGGGTTTTCAACTTTTTATTATATGACTTATTACCTTTATTTTACCATGTATCCTGATGCATTATACAAACACTAATATATATATATATATATATATATATATATATATATATATATATATATATATATATATATATATATATATATATATATATATTTATACAGGGTGTTCATTAAACATACGGTAAAAATTGAAGGGGTTATTCCCTGGACTATTCAAAGGATATTTTGTCCTTTGATGATTTGTGAAAAGGCGTTTTGTTTCGTAAATACAAGGCGAACCAAATTTTCGACAAATCTAATTCATTTTTTCAAATTAATGGCTTACTACACTAGACTTACGAAGTAATAAAAAATTTATAAAAATGCGTTGTTATCTTTTAACAAGATATCGATTACTGCAAACGATTGCAGACATTGAATTTGAATACGTGATTGATCATTTTGTAAGTGTCGAATTTGTTGAAACTGATTGACGTTTGGCTATTTGATGTGTATTTTCTGTCTTTAATACTGAAAATGTTGTTAGTGACGTCTTCTATCATGCGTCGCTATACGAAAGCCGAGATGGCTGACATGCATTTTATTTATGGACTTGCTGATGACAATTCATTAGAAGCTAGGCGGTTGTACCGGGTGAGTCAACGATTGGATGAAGTAAGTTTGTGCCTTTTCGGTGAAATTAACAAAGAAACTATATTTATTGTTTGATACAGTTTATTTTTACGCAGATTTTAAAAATATTTAGGACTCTACAGGGTGAGCCAAAAAACTAGGACAGCATAAAGTTGTATTTTTTTAAATAGTACACCCTATATACGAATCGTATTTTCGATTTAGCTTATAATTTTAAATCTTTTTTATTAAGGGTGTACTATAACAAAACTTTATAGTTTCTGAGATAATTAAGTTTAAAGAAAAAAAGTCATATTTTCAAGCATCAATTCAATCCTAAATAACGTTTTCAATTTTGTGACAAATATATTCAAATTTGGAATTTAGCAAGGCCAAGGACAAGTTAACATAATTTTTACCTAATATTTGCAATAAAAGCTACAGGGTGTTGAACACATCGGCTCAAATTTGAACAAGTTTAAATGAATAAATATCTTTTCTTTTAAATGGTACAACCTGTATATTTTCATGTTATTTAATAGAGTAATAAAAACCCTAAAAGTTTTGTTCAATATATCCTATACCTATTTATAATAGTTTTTGAGATATTTCAGTTTTTCTTATTTTCCATACTTTTTTACAGAAATAGTCTTCATTATCATAGTAGCCATGGCAAAAAAAATGTAAAAGAACATTTTCCTGTGTGTCAAATTTATAACCGCAATCGTTTCTTTTGGTTTTTATGTAGTGTAGTTTGGTTTTTTTTGCATTCATCTTATATTGTAAAATTAATTTTCCAAAGAATGAGTTAATAGATATGATTTATACAATAGGAGAGGCTCAAAAAAATTGCCTTCTTGCTCAAAGAATTTACAAAATGAAGTATCCTGATCGACGCCAGCCTAATACCCATACTTTTCAAAACTTAATGCAAAGATTTGATTCTTCTGGTACTGTTGATTATCCAAAACGTAAAGTGGTCAACAAACCAGTAACTAATGAAGAAAAAGAACTACAAGTATTGTTAAATGTTCAGGAAAATCCTTATATTGGTAGCCGTGAGTTAGCAGCATTATGTGAAACATCACAATCCACCGCTAATCGTACTACCAAGAAATATAGGTATCATCCATATCACATGGAATTACACCAAGAATTGAATGGACAGGATTTTGAAAGTCGTGTAAACTTTTGTCGTACAATAAATGCGGAGATTCAATTAACTCCAAATTTATTATGCAAGGTAATGTTTAGTGATGAAGCTACTTTTAGAAGTAACGGTGCCGTAAATAGACGCAACATGCATTATTATGCCACAGAAAACCCATTTTGGATTAGAGAGGTGCAACATCAAAACCACTGGTCATTAAATGTTTGGTGTGGTATTCATCATAATCGAATTATTGGACCCCACTTTTTTAATGAACCACTAAATGGCCATAGTTACCTGAACTTTCTATAAGAAGAACTACCCCAACTGCTTCAAGGTCTCAATAGGGATGAGCTCGACAGCACGATGGTGCGCCTCCGCATTACCATCGTGAAGTTTGTGCGTTTTTGAACCAACGATATCCGCAAAAATGGATTGGACGTGGGGGTTTCATTGAGTGGCCACCAAGGTCTTGCGACATCACCCCATTAGATTTCTTCCTATGGGGTTATATTAAAAATAAGGTGTATGTTAATCCACCAACAACAGTGGAAGATATGCGAAACAGGATTAGGGATACCTGTAGAACAATAACGCCACTAATTTTGTCCAGGGTCCGAGAAAATCTGCAAAAAAGACTAAATTTGTGCATTGCACAAGAGGGTCGTTTATTCGAACACTTATTAAAAAGAAATAATTAATCTCAGTATTTAATCGGTAATTTTTTTGTTTCAATTTAGTATAAAAGTAAATATGTATTTGCCTTGTCGTTATTGTTGTGTTAATTTTTTCACATTATGTTTAATTAAACTATTGCCGTTGTAATATAACGAATAATGTATTTCATCATATTTAACCACATTCTGTTTGTTTCTGTAGTTTCTTTTTATTATTTTACATGACAATTTCTGTAAAAAAGTATGGAAAATAAGAAAAACTGAAATATCTCAAAAACTATTATAAATAGGTATATGATATCTTGAACAAAACTTTTAGGGTTTTTATTACTCTATTAAATAACATGAAAATATACAGGGTGTACCATTTAAAAAAAAGATATTTATTCATTTAAACTTGTTCAAATTTGAGCCGATGTGTTCAACACCCTGTAGCTTTTATTGCAAATATTAGGTAAAAATTATGTTAACTTGTCCTTGGCCTTGCTAAATTCCAAATTTGAATATATTTGTCACAAAATTGAAAACGTTATTTAGGATTGAATTGATGCTTGAAAAAGTGACTTTTTTTCTTTAAACTTAATTATCTCAGAAACTATAAAGTTTTGTTATAGTAAACCCTTAATAAAAAAGATTTAAAATTATAAGCTAAATCGAAAATACGATTCGTATATAGGGTGTTCTATTTAAAAAAATACAACTTTATGCTGTCCTAGTTTTTGGCTCACCCTGTAGAGTCCTAAATATTTTTAATATCTGCGTAAAAATAAACTGTATCAAACAATAAATATAGTTTCTTTGTTAATTTCACCGAAAAGGCACAAACCTACTTCATCCAATCGTTGACTCACCCTGTACATTGAACGATTTCCTAACCCTAATAATCCTAATAGAAAAACTTTTCAAAGTATTCATCAACGTCTTGGTGAAACAGGAAGATTGAAGCGAAGTGGATGACCAGGAAGGTCAATGACAGTAAGAACGGTAGAAGTAGAAGATAATGTGCTGGTACTTCTACTCGAAAAATTATAAATACTTTAAACGTAAGTAATGGGACTGTTTGGAACATTCTTAGGGACTATTTATTGTACCCATACCACATACAACGCGTTCAGGCACTTACTCCTGCAGATTTTCCACCACGTATTGCATTATGTCAATGGCTTTTGCATACATTTGTTCAAATTCTTTAACTACTTACACTGATTCTTTTTACCGATGAACCCAAATAGCACACTTCAGTCCACTCTTTTAGCTCGACGTTAACACAATAATGGACACAAAATATCTGAAGGGATATTTTGTGATAATGGCAGGCCGGCGGGTTAAGAAATTACAATTCTACAGGCCGATATTACAGTATCCGATTTTACCGACAACCCGAAATTTAATTAATGGACGTCTGATGAACTTACACTGGACATCCAGATATGGACGTCCATATAGATTACAGGTCATCACATCTAATGGACATCCATAAATGGTCCATGGACATACAGGACATTATATGTACCTATTCTGGATATCCAATGGAAATCTTGTGCTATCTGGGAAGCCAGTTTCTAAAGAAATGCAATAAGGAACTTCCACAATAAACACGTGTGGGCTGAAGAAAATCCACGTGAGGTACTTGAAGATCGTTTTCAACATCAGTTCCCGTTGAACGTTTGGGTTGGAATTGTGGGTGATTTGTTAATTGGACCGGAATTTCTAGCAGGGAGACTTACCGGCGAGGTATACCGCAACTTTTTGGAATAAATGCTACCTTACCTTCTGGAGGAGGTATTATTGGCTACAAGAAATGCAATATCGTTTATGCACGATGGTTCACCAGCACATTTTAGTGTGGTTACTCGGGAGTTTTTAACAGTAACATATGGAGATCGCTGGATTGGTCGAGGTAGACATCACTTATAGCTTGCTCGATCTCCAGATTGGATTATTTCGTATGGGGCCATCTAAAGTCACTAGTTTACATTACTTCAGCGGAAGATGTGAAAGATTTAAGAAATCGGATAATTGCTGGGTGTAACTCAATAAGAAACGACCCTGGTGTTTTTGAAAGAGTTCGGCAGTCACTTAGAAGAAGATTGGAATTCATTCATCAAAGCTGGAGTCAGGGGCGTAAATAAAGATCCCGCAGACCTCGCGGTGCGGGGGGCGCAGCCAATCCAGGGGCGCCTTCAAGTCTCTTGATAAAAATAAATAAATACGAAGGATCAAGATGGATGCAAAATAGTAGTGCGTATTCAAAAACTGCGGGGGGCTCACATACTCTTAGTTACGCCACTGGCAGAAGGTAGTAATTTTGAACAGTTTTTGTAGATTAAGAAACGTTACATATAATTATTGGTAATTAATTGTTTTTTTTGTTGAAAATTTGTTTCGCCCTGAATCTTCTAAATAAAGCTTCTTTTCACAAATCATCAAAGGACAAAATATCCTTAGAATAGTCCAGGGAATAACCCCTTGAATTTTTGCCGTACGTTTAATAAACAGCCTGTATATATTCGTTAATATTAGGATTTATTTAATTATTAATATTACAGTAATAAAATGATAAAACCACTGGTTGGTCATTTTATTATCTCATAAAAGTGAATATAGAGTCTTTTTCAGTTTTAGAACATTTTATAGGCCGAGGAGTCATGCCGAGTGTCAAACTGGCCTTGGATCATGTGAACGAGCACTCGCAAATTCTCAGAAATTATCGACTGCATATGTGGTGGAATGATACTATGGTAAGAATTTGTCTTTTTTTTATTGGTGGGGTCGTTCATCCCGTTTTTATTAGTAATATCGCACGATTTTCCTGTAACAATTCTCTTACAAGGAAGGTACTAGAAGTGTGCGACTCCGATTTTAATGAAACTTCAATATGTTGTAGAGGGTACAAAAATGAGAGATAAATATTTCTTTTTATTTGCGGAGATTCATTTTAACGGGATGAAAACTGCCCTTAAAGTTTACCTCTCAAAAGAGTATTTTTGAAATATTTCGGGTTCTAAAGGAGATTGATTAAAATGTGGTTGTCGGAATTAGATTGTTTTTATTTTTGTATTTATTTTTACGAAGTTTCTGACTCAATGTTTTGTCTTAAGACTATGTCCATTGAAGCGCAAAGTTTCGCTTCATTGTACAGGGTGAGTCAACGATTGGATGAAGTAAGTTTGTGCCTTTTCGGTGAAATTTACAAAGAAACTATATTTATTGTTTGATACAGTTTATTTTTAAGCAGATTTTAAAAATATTTAGGACTCTACAGGGTGAGCCAAAAAACTAGAACAACATAAAGCTGTATTTTTTAAATAGAACACCCTATATACGAAACGTATTTTCGATTTAGCTTATAATTTTAAATCTTTTTTATTAAGGGTTTACTATAACAAAACTTTATAGTTTCTGAGATAATTAAGTTTATAGAAAAAAAGTCACATTTTCAAGCATCAATTCAATCCTAAATAACGTTTTCAATTTTGTGACAAATATATTCAAATTTGGAATTTAGCAAGGCCAAGGACAAGTTAACATAATTTTTACCTAATATTTGCAATAAAAGCTACAGGGTGTTGAACACATCGGCTCAAATTTGAACAAGTTTAAATGAATAAATATCTTTTTTTTTAAATGGTACACCCTGTATATTTTCATGTTATTTAATAGAGTAATAAAAACCCTATAAGTTTTGTTCAATATATCCTATACCTATTTATAATAGTTTTTGAGATATTTCAGTTTTTATAATTTTCCATACTTTTTTACAGAAATAGTCTTCATTATCATAGTAGCCATGGCAAAAACAATGTAAAAGAACATTTTTCTGTGTGTCAAATTTATAACCGCAATCGCTTCTTTTGGTTTTTATGTAGTGTAGTTTGGTTTTTTTTGCATTCATCTTATATTGTAAAATGAATTTTCCAAAGAATGAGTTAATAGATATGATTTATACAATAGGAGAGGCTCAAAAAAATTGCCTTCTTGCTCAAAGAATTTACAAAATGAAGTATCCTGATCGACGCCAGCCTAATACCCATACTTTTCAAAACTTAATGGAAAGATTTGATTCTTCTGGTACTGTTGATTATCCAAAACGTAAAGTGGTCAACAAACCAGTAACTAATGAAGAAAAAGTATTGTTAAATGTTCAGGAAAATCCTTATATTGGTAGCCGTCAGTTAGCAGCATTATGTGAAACATCACAATTCACCGCTAATCGTACTACCAAGAAATATAGGTATCATCCATATCACATGGAATTACACCAAGAATTGCATGGACAGGATTTTGAAAGTCGTGTAAACTTTTGTCGTACAATAAATGCGGAGATTCAATTAAATCCAAATTTATTATGCAAGGTAGTGTTTAGTGATGAAGCTACTTTTAGAAGTAACGGTGCCGTAAATAGACGCAACATGCATTATTATGCCTCAGAAAACCCATTTTGAATTAGAGAGGTGCAACATCAAAACCACTGGTCATTAAATGTTTGGTGTGGTATTCACCATAATCGAATTATTGGATCCCATTTTTTTAATGAACCACTAAATGGCCATAGTTACCTGAACTTTCTATAAGAAGAACTACCCCAACTGCTTCAAGGTCTCGATAGGGATGAGCTCGACAGTATGTGGTTCCAGCACGATGGTGCGCCTCCGCATTACCATCGTGAAGTTCGTGCGTTTTTGGACCAACGATATCCGCAAAAATGGATTGGACGTGGGAGTTTCATTGAGTGGCCACCAAGGTCTTGGGACATCACCCCATTAGATTTCTTCCTATGGGGTTATATTAAAAATAAGGTGTATGTTAATCCACCAACAACAGGATTAGGGATACCTGTAGAACAATAACGCCACTAATTTTATCCAGGGTCCGAGAAAATCTGCAAAAAAGACTAAATTTGTGCATTGCACAAGAGGGTCGTTTATTCGAACACTTATTAAAAAGAAATAATTAATGTCAGTATTTAATAGGTAATTTTTTTGTTTCAATTTAGTATAAAAGTAAACATGTATTTGCCTTGTCGTTATTGTTGTGTTAATTTTTTCACATTATGTTTAATTAAACTATTGCCGTTGTAATATAACGAATAATGTATTTCATCATATTTAACCACATTCTGTTTGTTTCTGTAGTTTCTTTTTATTATTTTACATGGCTACTATGATAATGAAGACTATTCATGTGTTCTATTTAAAAAAAATTCAACTTTATGCTGTCCTAGTTTTTTGGCTCACCCTGTAGAGTCCTAAATATTTTTAAAATCTGCGTAAAAATAAACTGTATCAAACAATAAATATAGTTTCTTTGTTAATTTCACCGAAAAGGCACAAACCTACTTCATCCAATCGTTGACTCACCCTATACACACCTCAATGATTTGATGTTACAAAATAGTGGTTACCAAAGATTCGGTATCTCAACATTCGGTTTACTGAAGATTCTATTATTGTTTTTAATGTAAGCTGCTTCTATAAATTTTCTTTCTGTCATGTTGGGTTCCATATATATTGCCGCAGCCTCGGACCATTTTATATGGTGTTGTTTATCCCAGGCTTTTCTGCAATACCTGATCTGGACGTTTCCCCTTTTTGTGAGTTTTATGTTCCTTAATTCTAACTTCTAGTGGTCGTTTGGTTTCTCCAATATACATTTCACCACACTCACATGGAACTTTGTAAACACATTCTTTCTTATCGGCAGTTTTTGGTTTTATTTTTGTTAAATGAGCTCAAAGTGTCTTTCCTGATTTAAAGGCTGTTTTTATATTATAACTACTGGCAATTTGTCTTATTTTCTCCGAAGTTCCCTTAATGTGAATTGCGAAAAAGGACTGTGTTTCTTGCTGTCCAGTGTTCGTTGTTCTAAAGTTATTTATAACATCGTCAATTAGTTTTAAAGGATAACCATTCTGTTGTAAATCGGATTTAATATTTGCTACCTCTTTTTCCAATGAATCGGCATTATTGCATATAGATATAGTGCGATTATAGAGGTTGCGTATAATTCCCCGTTTTGTTACAACAGAATGAATAGAACTATGATTAAGATATTGTCCAGTATGTGTTGGCTTTCTGTATACTGAAGTTTTGATAGTTTCGTTTGAACGGTTCACCATGACATCTAGGATATCTAAGAGAGATATTTTTACAAAATAAAATCAAAGTTACTTGTTATTTGGTGTTGAGTTATGGTATTTTCATCCCCAAAAATATTATCCCGTATTTTTTATTAGGGTAAACCATATATTTACGCACTTAATCTAATTCTAAAAATGACGAAATTTAATTGAATTGTTTAAAAACATTTTTTTCACGAATAACATAAGTAACTTACGTTGACCGGTTTCGGTATTTCTAAAGATAAACTAGTAAAAGAGGGTGAGCCACCCTTAAATACGTTTTTTTTTTAAATTTTAAGTTCTAATTGAGATATCTTTACAAAACAAAATGGAGATTACTTGTTATTTAAAATAGTGTTGAATTATGGTATTTTCACCTCGAAAAATATCATCCCTTATTTCTTATAACGATAAACCATCTATTAGCGCACGAATTACGAAATTTAATGAAATTGTTTCAAAGTTTTTTTTTTACGAATACTATAATTAACTCAAGTGGACATGTTTTGGGGTCTCAAAAGATGAAGTAGTTTACCCTCAGAAAGAATAAGGGACGATATTCTTGGGGATGAAAATACCTTTTTCCAACATCATTTCAAATAAGAAGTAATTTCCATTTTTTTTGTAAAGATATCTCAATTAAAACTTGAGATTAAAAAAAAATATTGAGGTGACTCATCCTCTTTTACTAGTTATTTTAGAAACCCCGAGACCGAGACCCGTCAACTTAAGTTACTTATGGTATTCAGGAAAAAATATTTTTAAACAATTATATTAAATTTAGTAATTTTTAGAATTAAATTACGGGCGCGAATAGATAGTTTACCTTTATAAAAAATAAGGGATGATATCTTTGAGGATGAGACAACCATAATTTAACATCATTTCGAACAACAAGTAATTTTTATTTTGTTTTGTAAAGATATCGCACTTAGAACCTGAGATATTTCAAAAATACTGTTTTCAGGGGTTAACTTTAAGGGCGGTTTTCACCCCTTTAAAATGAATCTCCGCATTTAAAAAAATACGTGACTCTTATTTTTATACTCTTTATAACATATTAAAGTTTCCTTAAAATCGAAGCTGGACACCTCAAGCACCTTCCTTGTTAGTAGGCATAATAATTGTCTGAGCATGGAATGTCAAAAATTTCAGAGCTTTACGTATGTTACATTTTAGAACACAAAACTTAACAAAGTTAGCATTATATGGAAATTAATTTTATTATTAGGTTATAGGCACGCATATATTAAAGTTACTGTACTGATCGTCTAATAATCAGAAAATGTCCGGACCATGCTATGCGCCATTTTGGGGAAAGTGAAGTTATAACAACAGTAAATACGCTGTCGCCACTGAAAAATTATACCGACTAAACGTAATTGTTTACCTCCAACTGACAAGGTTAGAAGCAATTTGCATAACTTTCCGAAATTTCATGGACATAAGTAGTTGAACGAAACGAATAGTAGAAAGAGATAAAATGACAATATTACGTTATAACCTCACCCAAGTGATCTAGTTCGTGTCAATTGATTGTAATCTGTCATTAAAAAAAGCAATATGTTGATGAACCGTTTCTGCAAAACGTTTTATTTTTTGAAAAAACAGTTGAAATGTTAATTAGGTGGTACCCTTTCGAAGTATTTTCTAATTTTTAATTAAAATATCCTTAGAAAGTTGAATGTCTCGCAAATTTCAACTAAATTTGAGATTACAGTCATACAAAATTATTACACTAAATTCTGTTTATATCTCAATAGTATGAGTGTGCTGTTTAAAAATTGTTTTTCTACTGCTAGTTCTGATTATGGATTTAACATAAACATTTGTGTCCATATGTACATAAGAGCCAAGTATCTTACTTTAAAACAGTTAAGTCTAACATAATTAATTATTTTCATCAACACAATTTGTAAGATATTTGAAACTTTTATTTAAATAAGTAACATTAAATTTTATATTCAAATAATATTAAATGTAACATTTTACTTCTTTACGCTGTGTTAAACACGATACTACACTACAATTCAATAAATATTATTATGATTATAATTTATTAGGACATATAAGTTTGAATCCTACAGGCCAACCAACGAGGTCCTTCAGAATAAAAACCTTATTTATAATACATTTGAGCTTCAAGTCCCTACAAATCTATACAAAATAATAAAAAATATATATATTAAAGGTTGAATGTGACATCTGCCAGTATCATTAATGGAGGTCTTCTGGCTGGCCTATGGTTTCGGTCCCTGGTCGCACACAGTTCCTCTATCACTGGTCAAGTTTCAGGTTTTCTTTCAAACTTAGTTGTCAGGACAGGAAGTCCTGCAGTAAGAGGCTAGATGTTTAATGAATTCACACAATAATTGATTGGATGGTTTATGTAGTGGATTGCTAGGATGATGGATTTTAATCATACTATATAGAGCTGCGGTTTCAACCATTTCAAAATTTATCACTGCTGGCTTCCTGCAGTTACTGTGTGTGGGGGCATGTATTCCAATTAAAGTCAGTATATTGCTTTGTATATATGTGTTGTTTTTCTTGATATGCCTTTTTCTTTGTATATTAGACTCCTAAAGTATTGTATACATTTTTGTTTAAGAGCTCTAAAGTACCAATTTAAGATAATTTTGCGGTCTATATTTACACCTTAATATTTGACTGATGCCTTGATGCATATTGCTTGGTTGTTAAGTAATATAAAATAAATTTAACCAAGGGAAAAAACAAAGATTTTAATGACAATCAATAACTTCACAACAATAATAACAACTCCATAACAATCTGCCATCCATTTTATTTTAAGATATCCGTGGTTATAGGTAACAATTGACAACATATTGTTTTTGTTTTCGAAGAACAAATACTTCTTATATGTGAGCAGTTTCAAGGCTTTATTATAAGTGTCACATTTGACACTTATAATAAAAAATGCCGAAAAATCTGTTTTCCGATTGTTGTAGCGTTGCTATCGCAACAATACTATCACATTCCACTTTGAGCTTGAAAAAAAACATCATTGCGGTACTTGTTTCAATATCAATTCATAATAAGAATAAATGGTGTGGTGGAAATTAACAATTTTAATGATCGTCCGTTAAAACGGCAATCTTCATTTACATTTTTTATAGGTCTTAACCTTCATTATTTCCCTTGTAACAATTACAAACGGGGAAAGCTATTTTTTCATGTCATGTTATTAAAATAACCCTGCCGTGCTTTAGAAACATAAATATATGTCGCAACAACCATATGTTGAGTGGTTTTAATTATTCAAGTAAATAGCAAACTCTTTAATATAATAACAATACGATACACAGGGTGTGAGTTTCAAATGGATGTAAAGAAAAATGTTGGTTCTTGATATTTTGTTCGATACTAGAGCGCATAATTTTCCATAGTTGTGGTTGTGGTAGATGATTAGTTACTCAACGGCATGTGACTATTGTTTGTTTATAAATCAAATTCCGTAATGCTTTGCAGGTGAAAGTTTCAGATTTTAAATTTTCATTTTAAGGGACTAATCGGTTTTCTCCATACTTTCTTCAAACTTCGGATATTCATTGCTGATATAAGACTTCAAAATTTCAGGTACCTTACCCATTTATAGTCGAGATAATCAATACAAAAATGCAACATTTAATAAGGGCTGTATGGGAAGAGCCATAGTTTAGGTGACATAATCATACATACTTTAAAAACCTCTTTATATATGTTAAAAAAAAATGAATATATGATGTTTAACATTATAAGGCATGATATACTACAAGATGAGGACGCCCTGCCATGTTGTTAATTCATAGTTGTGAAGTAAACTTGGTTATCTAATAATATTTCAGGCACTCGTCTCGTGGAACTCATACTAAAATGGAAAAGTGGCAACGCTATAACGCGAGTAGGAGAGCATTTTTTATTGACGTTATCATCTTCTCGTCATCAGTTGAGGTTTAAGCATCGATGGTATATAATGATGTGTTACTAGCTCTTAGAGTGGTTACACACGATAAAAAAAATGTGGGCGTAAGCGTAGCGTAATAAAACATATGTCAAATTTCAAGCACTATGATTCGTTCAATTTAAAAAAAGACAAAGATCGAAGATTTCCCGCCTAAATCCGCCTTTCCCAAGGTCGTTACCAAAATAATGTTTAACTTTTCAGTAGACTGCTTTAAATATGGCAAAAACTGTTTATTTTTAATATTTCGTATGAACATAACCTATGTTTTTTTTAGAGTTTTGAGATAATGGATATTTATGAACTATATTAAATTGTTTTAATTTATTAAAAATGCTTGTTGCCGAAGATCATTACTGCTTGGTACTCAAAAAAAAAACAATTTACTTTTTTATTAATTTTATAGAAATTGCAATAATACAGTTGTTCGTTATATAAATTAAAGCTTATGAAATAAAGGTCGTTATATAATAAAATTTCTATTCAACGACAATCTCTGATATCGAGACGCTAATCCACAAACATGCCCTTAGCTCTGGTTACCAGATCAAATAATGAAATTTCCTGACAATATCCCTGACTTTTCAGTAAATATCCGGACATTTTATCTGAATGTTGTCCGTGGTATGTTAAGGCAGGGAGATTTTCAAAATATTTGCAGTCGAAGCATCAAATGCGAATATCGACCTAGTGTTCGCATTAATGGGAGCATAGTGGACCAAGGAGAGAAATAGGCTGTCTATATTGTTATAAGCTTTGCTTTTCGCTACCACCAATGTTATAACTTTGCTGGTTCTGCTTTTGGTTTATCACTGGTTTCGATGAATTCAAATATATCTTCTAATATTACTTTTAATATTTTATTAAAATGTTCACTAAATCATGAGGAAACAACAGTTTTTCTTCTTACTTACTAATTTATGTCACTATTGTAATTTTTTAATTTTAGTTCCCCTCGTCTCTATGTGCATGTCCTTGTTATATTCTATTTCTGTATCTAAATTATTATTTTACAGTCATAGGCGTACTAACAAATATAACTTATAACTATTTATTTATATGATTACTGAAATAAAAAAGTGTGTATTTATGGAACGATGACAATATGAACAAAGCTAATGGTCTCTGTAAAAAGTAAAGTTTTAGAGTTTCGGAGATTAAGGCATGCTTTTGTTTGAGCCTATTAGAATATAAATTCACTTAAGATATAACTTCTTCTTAAGAGAGTATTAAATATTAGACTATAATTATCTATTAATCCATAAGAGGAACTTAGAAATATTTATATATAGTAATTTAATAATTAATAATTTGTAGTTAATAGTTGGTTTACAACAATATATGCTGTTAAGGGTCTACTCTAGACACGTTTATCTTAAAGAACATATCATGTGAAGAATGTCATGAAATGGTTATAAAAGACCAGCAGCTGCCAAAAGAAATTTCAAGCAATAAAAAGTATGAAACTAAATTTATTAATATACTAAATTAACAATTCACTCATTTTGTTAACGTTGAATTAATTTATTTGTTCTTACTAGATTGATTAATAAATATTTTTTATTACTTATATTTTCCTCTTTTAATTTCAAAAAAATACTGACAATTACAGTTGTTTCCTGTTTCTCTAACAAGGGGCTAAAATTTCAGACATGTCAGGAAAATTCCTGTCGTCTGGTAACCCTACCCTTCGCAAGCTTTATATAAACCTATTATAAACAGTTAAAAAGTAAAAATTAACATTGAAGGAAATTTAATAACAGAAATCCAGTAATGTATTCTTCTAAAAACTACAAACAATTGTAATTATTAAAACGATTGTTAAAATTACACTGTTATATTGAAATTCTCGTCTTTGAATTCCTTGGCAATTTTTTACCAGGTAGAAGTGGTAAACTTTGGAAATAAAACTTCTTTTAAACAGTCCCATATTACCGCACAAGTAACCTGAATAAATTCAGAAACACTGTTTACCGACTCGGAATTCACACTGTTGCTTTCACATACTGATTTCATCAGCTAAATATCACAATGTTATTTCCAACCTAGTAATAAGAGTATAGCTGCACACAACAACAGCGAAGAGCTCTTCAAATTCATCAATAGTTACACGAAAATATTTTTTTAAAATCAGGAATATTTTCACACATTTCTTGAATTAAATTATTAGTATGTCCAAGCCTTTCTTCAATGTTTTCCTCAAATGCAGACCGGACCCGGTAGCGACGACTTTCCTGTTTTTTTTTTTTTAATAAAGAATATATATCAATAATTTCCTTACATTTTATAACTTTTTTTCTAGAAAAATATTGCCGCAATCAATGTTTTATTTTGCTTCATTTTAATTTTTAGATAAAATATAAACAAAAATCCTGATAAAAGTTAAGACAAAAAACCATACCGCTTATGACCGCGTAAGGAAAATGCCCGTGTGGACGACACAGTTTTAACGCAAAAGCGCGTAACACGCCTACGTTCAAATTTTTCTTATCGTGTGGACTAACCCTTACACATTATATATAGAATATATGTATGTTTGCCGGACTACGACGTACGGTATTAGATCAAGATAAAGGTTAAACAAAGATAACATGAACTTGGTAGGAGAGTTATTATATATCGGGTCCACAGTGTTGCCGAATCATCGCTTCGTTATTCATACACGATTCGCTAGTATAAGAGTGTATAGTCAGCGTCAAAAATTTAGAAGGAAGCAGAGGCCGTTCGTATATATCCGATAAACTATCTTAAGAAATTCTATTCATTATATCAAGTGACCCAGTTTAACACTGGTTTACACTTAACATACATGAAGTGTTATTTTTCTTTCTGTGTAGGATGTAAGCAATTTAGCATGCAATTGGCGTGACTGTTTCAAATTACGATAAAAAATTTTAATCATTACAAAGTGCAATATGATTTATTATGGTAAATGGCAGGGTTTTAAAATTATACCGTCTATTTTAAACCACATCACGTGACAATTTTAATACTAGGTTATTATGCGAATTAAGCACGGTTTTTAAAGCTGTTTATTAAGAAAGTAATCTGTACTGTATTACGTATTACGAAACTGCATTCAAATTGGATGCAATGAAATATTCAAATGCATTTATTTCCAAAATGGTTGAATTTTTTGAAATCAAAAATTACCTTTTTTTCTAAAAGATATCAAAAAATTGATGTTACATTTAAAAATCTGACTGGCTTTAAAATTTAGTGAAAAAAATAAATAAGGGTACAGCACCCCAGACTCACCTGACATGTAATAAAAAAAATGTTAAACTATTCTAATGGTGTTCTTTTTTTTACAACTTTGGCCAAAATTGTATTACATTGTATCAACCGGAACAAGAATTATTTAGAGAAAACTACATTTCACATCTTCTCTTTGAGGGTGAACATTCCGAATTAAACAGAAAATTATGTGAACACAGGCGCGGATCCTAGGGGGGTGGTGGGGGCGATCCCCCCCCCCCCAAGTGCTTAGATTTCAGGAAAATACACCCGGAAATACACCGTTGACTTGTTTGTTCTTGCGATCGCCCCCCTAAGAGCTTTATGTTTAGGAAAATAGACCCGAATATGGCTCTTATATTATACTAGGAATGTGTATGCTGTTGGCTTCCACTCCCCCGTTGATAACTTGTTTTTTCTTGCGATTGCCCGCCTAAGAGCTTTCAGTTTAGGGAAATAGATTCGATTCTGGCTCTTATATTAGGAATGTGTATGCTGTTGGCTTCCACCATCCCGTCGACAACTTGTTTTTTCTTGCGATCGTCCCCCTAAGAGCTTTGAGTTTAGGAAAATAGACTCTATTCTGGCTCTTATTCTAGGAATGTATATGCTGTTGGCTTCCACCCTCCAGTCGCCGACTTGTTTTTTCTTGCGATCGCCCCCTCCATGATCTCTCAGTGTAGGAAAACAAACCCGATTCTGGCTCTTATACTAGGAATATGTGTGCTGCTGGCTTCCACTCCCCCGTCGACAACTTGTTTTTTCCTGCGATCACCCCCCTCAAGAGCTTCAAATTAAGAAAAATAGATCCGACCCTGACTTTTATATTAGAAATAGGAATGTTGTTGGAGTCTCTCTCCCCCGCCGACAACTTGCTTGCGCTTGCCATACTGTACTTTTGCGATATCATCCCCCCTCCCCTAAAGAGAGAGGCTGGATCCGCCCCTGTGTGAACATATGATGTTATTTACATGTAGACAATACACCGTTGAGAGATGATCCACATTTTCTAAATCATCCTATATAGCGGATGTAGTAGATCAACTTCTGATCTCCAACCACTAAGCACAGAAGATGCCAAATGTGATTTTGGCGAAACGTCTGCAAACTTCTACAGGAAACCAAACGAACGAACGCATATATATATATATATATATATATATATATATATATATATATATATATATATATATATATATATATATATATATATATATATATATATATATACATAATAAAATATAATAAAATATTGGCGAAGCGGACGTGAAAATTTTTGTCAATCTACATGATTCTCGTGTTAACAAGTGCGGAGCACTCCAAAATATGGAAAAACTCCGGGTCCGACAGATGGCGACAGCGCTGTTTCGTCCTAATATGGGACTCGTCAAGCCACCGCATTCGGTACAAACCATCATCTCGCCTTTGCATCCTATATACCTGAGTTAATAATCAAAAAACAGCAAACAAGATGACAAAGGCGACATCTCGATGGTCCACTTGATAATACAAGAACCACACAGATTAACAAAGTTTGTAAAAGAACCGCCATATGGTGGCGCGACGGTGAATTAAAACAGAAATATGTAAAATCGAGTACACGAAACGCGCTGCCCAAAGGATAGGGGTCGCATTTTTCGGTACTGGCAAGCAAGCCTAACGCTTATTTTAGCAGCCAAAGCCACGTGTCGTACCAAACGATCCCACCATGAGAGCATCGTTTAGCGTGTTTCAAAGCCAAACAAGTAAATAAATAAGTAGATAAGTTTTTGTCCGTGTAATTTAAAATAAAATAGAATAAAATATTGGCGAAGCAGACGTGAAAATTTGTCAATCTACATGATTCTCGTGTTAACAAGTGCGGAGCACTCCAAAATATGGAAAAACTCCGGGTCCGACAGATGGCGACAGCGCTGTTTCGTCCTAATATGGGACTCCTCAGGCCACCACATTCGATACAAACCATCATATATATATATATATATATATATATATATATATATATATATATATATATATATATATAATGTGTGTGGCAAATTTGCTTTAGGAAATTTTATAATAATAACAAAGTTTTGAAAATATTTTCTTTAAGATGCTTATTTTTCTAAATATATATATATATATATAATATAACTATAATATATATATATATATATATATATATATATATATATATATATATATATATATATATATATATATATATAATATAACTATTATATATATGTATATATATATATATATATATATATATATATATATAACTATTATATATATGTATATATATATAACTAAAGGTTGATTCATACCTCCAAAAATTAACAACTGAGAATTTCCACTAAAGTAACACTTCCACTACAGAACAAAAATAGATTGTTCATACTTAAAATTTAACAATTAGGAAAAGTTAAGGATGACCAATCAAATTTGTCCTATAATATTCTAACCTTAAAGTAAAACGTAAATTTTTTGCTCTTGAATTCTGGTTGTTTAATTTTATTTTAAAATGTTTTGACTGTTTTAAAACACATTTTTATTAAGTTTGATTTGTTTATAATATGATTTTCTATTTTGATGTACTTGTCTATTAAATGTTTGTCAACTTCTTAGTTGGTAATCGTTAATTTGGACAGATGAAAGTAAAATGTATCATTTAACTTGCAAGTGAAAATTGTTAATGTAAATTCTCAGTGTTAGATGTTAATTTTTGGAAGTATGAATCAACCATAAAAGCGTTTGACAGATTCTAGAAAAATAATTATGACAGATGATTGCTTACTTGATTTTGATCTACAAGGTTGATTAAAATATTAAGCTTAAAAGAGTATTAACAATTTAAAAGTGTCAAAGTAAAACTAAATGCGTTTGACAGGTTCGGGAAGACAGTTGCGGCGGATTGTGTATTTGAGTAAGTCCCCCTTCTGTCGTCCCAATCTTGTTAGACGATAGTCAACGGAAGTTATCTTTAGATATCCGAAATAATATTGAAAACGGGTTAACTGCGAATGTGACTTTGATGCCGAGGTTTCGGTACCATTATAACCATGTTAATTTCTAAAATCTTTTTCCGGTCTAGGTCTAGGAACAAAACGTATATATCATTTGTGAACATTTCGTTCAAGTGAAATTATATGTGACACCTCACTTAATATAATTAAAAATAGAAAAATATTGAAGATCCTTTTCTAAGAAGAAAAAAAAGCAAGTTTTATAACGTTTGACGTACACACATACAGCCACCAATACGGTACGAAATCTTAAAAATCAGAATATTAAAATTTTGTTTTCATATTATAATTTCACAATATATAACAAGAAAAAAAATCAATAGAGAATATATCGACGTTGCAACCTAAATTTTATTTTAAATTATGGTACGTATGTTTAGTTTACAATAAAAAATAAAGCCGACATCGACGCGGCATAAAGTAGCAAAACTTGTTCAATTGAATAAATTTAAAAGCTCTGTGACACCCCAACACCTGACACCAAAAATTCTACACGCGACATGTTGTATTTCTGAATTGAAAAACATCAAAGAATGAATTTATTTGTACATTTTTTGTGCACATTTTTTAGGTTGTTAAATTTTTACAATTACCTGGCGTGCCTTCAAACACAATTTGGTATTAAAAAATTATAACAAACGTAATCAAACGCATATAGAGTGAACGGCAGAATTGTTGCATTATTAGGAAAAAATTTGTATTTAGCTTAAAAAAAATCAAAATACATTAGTTTAGTTTATACATGTACATCTTAAATCTAAAACACCCATTTGTAGAAATTGGAAAATTTTACTGTACACAGGGCCGGAGTAAAAAATTTTACTCAAGAGCCCTAATTTTAAAAAATACAGAAAAGTTATTCCGAATTTCCCTGCTTTTCGCAGAAATGCAGCTGTGTGAAGTTATCACTATGCACTCTCCAATAATCCTATAAAAAATCAGAATAACATCGTTTTCTTTCATATTTAGGACGTATGAATCGCTTTTTGGAATAAAATTTTTTATTTACAAAACAAGCTGCATGTCACTCCAAATATTTGGACAAGTTTTTTTTTTAAATGTACAGAGTTTTTTATATTTAGTGCCATATCTAGAGGCTTTATTATAAAAGATGGAAAAAAACTTTAAATACGAAAATTCCATATTATTTCTTAAGCCGCGTTCACATTAGTAAAAGTTTACGTTGTGTGTGGCATGCAGCAAAAATTTGGACGTTCATATACAATTTATGCGAGTGTGGACTTTAATTTTAGAACTATTTTAAAGGCTCTAAAAGAAATTCCGTTAAAATGTAAAAATAACGAAGAAAAATCCGGAGCAATCGGACTTAAAAAAAGTTTTGACTATTTATCTCTTCTTATATTGTAAATTCTTCATTCTGTAAATATAGTGTCTAAAGTTCTTCAAAGTAAAAAGTCTAATATTGCGCAAGCTTTCAATTTATTTAAAAATGTGTACCAAGAACTGTCTAAACTGCGTCACAAATACCATCAAATTCGATGTGAAGCTTCTAATTTAGTAGCAAACTAGGATATTAACGCTTTTTTTACTGAAAAGCGACAAAAAAATTTCAAAAAATTTTTTGAAGAACTTGTCTCCGATACAAAATTCACAGCAGAAGAGAAATTCAAAAAAAAAAATACATTTAATAATATTTTGGATATTTCGTCATATCAGTCAAAAAATTGACTCTCTGGTTTTCAACATGTGATAGATTTAAATTCCTTGATCCTTCATTTATGACTACCGCTACTGATACTGAGTTACACAAGCAGGCGCGGATTCAAGGGGGAGCGGTGGAGGCGATCGCCCCCCCCCCCCCCCCCAAGAGCTTTGAGTTCAGGAAAATAGACCCGATTTTGCCTCTTATGCTATGGTTTATTCAAGAACTAAAGATAGTAATAAACCATTTTTTATCCTTTTTTTTTTCTTCGCGAAATGTGTTAGACACATATATTTTTCATAGGAATGGGTTAGAAATTTTATAATCAAAAATACCGGTCTATAATAATGGACTATTTGGGTTGGATAACAATAGATATTTGGAAGTGTGCAGTGTTAAAAAGGATTTTAATCCTTGTCATAGGCGTCGAAAGGACGTTTATTTTATCACTAAGTATTTATGGTATAGAATATTATTTCGGTAATAAACTTTAAATAAAAAGTTTTTATAATACTATTTTATTTCTTATGATTGCTTAATAATTTACATACATTAGAAAATATAGATAATTTTGACATATTTAACACAAATCACAACTGCATTTTTATTATTTTTAATTTTGGCACAGAAACCGTTTTTGGCACATTCAGACTAAAACGTAGCCTTATTCTCGTTAAAAAATTCTAAGTTATAATTTAAATACTTACAAAATACGCATTGTCAAAAATACAAGAAGGTAAACCTATGCAAAAAATAAATTCGTCCATGTAACATAAAAATTTTTTTTGGGTCTTTTTATTATTAATTAAAATCATTTTTAGGACATTTGACGTTTCAGTTTATTTATTTCTTAAACTATCTGCAAAATTACAATTAAACACTAAAACGGGATTCAAATGTAATTAATTTTTATATGTTACAGTTAAAATTAGACCTACTTATTTTTATTTCTATTGCACTGACATCTTAATTTAATTTACTTTATTATATGGAGATCAGATAGCCACAAAAAATAAAGTAAACATGTTAATTCTACACGCTTAAGAAAAATACACAAATACAATAATAATAAAATAATAAAAAAATTACGGCTAATTGGAATTAAATATATATCAAATTAAAGAATGGGACACACTAAAATAAAAATATATAAAAAATATGTAAACAACATTAAACAATAAAATACAACAAAAACAAAAATTTAAATATCAAATTATGTTTACACTGGTAAACATTACGTATCTAATTTGTGAGCAAAGTCACTGAAGCTATCTTCGCTCAAATTAATTATAATTGGTTCGTCTATCTCACCGATCATGAGATTGAATTTCCACATTTTTCTTTTATTCTTTAATTATATGGATTTTTCCCAATTTTTGCAGTAACTTTATTAAAAAAAATCTTTCAAAAGTTCAGTTAAATTACTAATTTTGTAAGTTGTGTTATTTCTAGCAACTCTACCTTTTACTTGAGAGACATTTCCTTCTCCAACGGACATTTTCCGAACGATCTATAAGAACTGATTTCCTATCTGGTTTTTCCCAACAAAGTTAAGTTCTCTGAGGAATTTCCAGAGCTCAGTTCTTTTAGTTTCAGGTAAATCCCGATCTTCATTGATTTTAGTTAGAATTTTGTCGACGGTTGGGATCTGCTTCTCATAATAAAATGTATGTACAACTCCTATTATTGCACTTTACATCTCTTCTTCCAACGAGGTTTATCTTCTGCCTGTGATCGAATGTGGCTTGGGAGTACTAACAATTTCAGTCGTTTTTTTCTCCTTCAGTATTCGGTACATAGTAGATTTTCCAACTCCTGTCATGTTGGAATACATCTCAACAGAGCTTTTAACATTATTATCTGGATATTGATATCCTAAGGCATCATAAACATTCATCGTAATAAGTTTTTCGTTGAGGAAAAAATGCCCTGGTTTAACGATTTTGCAATAAATCTAGAGGTGGAAGCCATATCTTTTGGGTATCTCACTAATCTTAAATAATATATAAAAACAAGTACAAACAAGATAAATCACTAAGGACACCCTGTAAGGTGAACTTTGCTCACCGACAGAAATTAAATTGAATTATCGGAAATTTTATTGTTGCAGTAAATTTATAAAAGCTTATAATACTTAAATATAATTAGATTTACGACAGTCCTCAATTACCTGCGACACTGGAGCAGGTACGTTGGAGGTTTCGGTAACAGTTTTATTACTCTCTCTAGTTCTTGAATACAGTATAGGAATGTGTATGCTTGCAATCACCCCTCCCCTTCCCAAGAGCTTTGAGTTCAGGAAAATAGAACCGATACAGCCTTTTATATTAGAAATGTGTATGCTGCTGGCACTCCCCCCCCCCCCCCGTTGAAAACTTGTTTTGCTTGTGACAGCCCTCCCCCCAAAGGCTTTGAGTTCAGAAAAATAGACCCGATTCTGCCTCTTATACTAGGAATGTGTATGCTGCTCGCATCCTCCCCCACTGTAGGCAACTTGTTTTTTCTTGTGATCCCCCCCCCCCTGTCTAAGAGCTTCAAATTCAGAAAAATAGATTCGACCCTGCCTTTTACGCTAGAAATAGGAATGTTGCTGATGTCTCCCGTCCTCCCCGTCGACAACTTGCTTTCGCTTGGCATATCGTACTTTTCTGATATCACCCCCCCCCCCCCAAAGAGAGAGGCTGGATCCGCCCCTGTCCACAAGTGGGCTGAAATTTTGAGAAATAAATACGAAGATGACTTATCTGATAATCTTGCCGCCGAAATTCTCAGTTTTTTCTCAGCTTTTCATGAAAATTTAAAAGAATTGTCTGCAATGGATGAGCTGGTTGATTTTATGTTTTGTAGAAATCATACCAGCTCATCAAGTTTTCCCAATATGTGTACCACAATAATAAATTTTTTAACTCTTTCTGTAACTTCCGCTTCTACTGAGCGATCATCAAAGTATTTGTAAAAAAAATTGGTGGCTACGAAAAGCCACTGGGTTGGCTCCCCGACTATAAAGCAAAACCTCAAAATTTATTGTTGTAATACGTATATTGTCTAATAACAATTACACAATATCTTCTTTTCAACCTTTGTAGTTATTTATATATATTTTTTGTTATCGTTAGTCTATGATTTAAAAATAGGTAAATTTTGGCGCTCTATTATTAAGTTTTTTATGATTCCGATCCCTGCTTATTAAAGAAATAAAATTATACACTTACTGTTATAAATTAGTAATGAAGGGTATAAATTAGATTTTCGTAATATATTCGGTTTTTCATTCAACAATAGACGTTAATATTAGGTAATACAATAATATTTATTTTTTTGTATTAAAGAAATTTTTTTAGTTTTTACCGATTTTTTCCATAACGTTTTCTTTTAATATTTTGTTTCTACGTAAGTAGTTTTTTGGGTAGAAATTTATTTAATTATTAAAAAACCTGCACTTTTGTCTTTAGGTTTATTGAAAGTATGTTCCTTTAAAATTTCATTGCAGAAGATAGGCCCTTTATCGAATAACATATTAAAATATCAGAGATTGTATTTTAAATAATTTTTTTATCTCACTAATTAGTGAATGTTACTTAATTTGAAGGTCATCAACAACGATGTTTCTTCCGAAGTAGTAGATATCTGTCGAACTTCCAATGTCTTCATGTTGTTGTTGAATATCATGATGTTTCTGTTAGTCGTTATCTCTAGCCGTTTTCAAGCGAATTCGAACAAATTGTTAAGTTACATGTTACATTAATGAACGTGTTTTGCTGCTAACGACTTTTTGTATTTCAATTTTCAAACCATTTTTTATGTTGCTACGTTTTTAGCGAAACGTCAACGTCGATCGTAATTCTCAGATTTTCCATAGTAACGCGGCATCCGAAATATGGTTTTATTTTTCTTATTATGTTTTTCATTGATTAATTTGTCACATAGATGAAAAGATCATTAAGGTTCACACGAAGCAACAGTAGAAGCCCTTGGTGTTAAAGATGGAACGAAACAAGAATTCTTGGTGGACAGACGATTTAACTCAATTGGAAGAAGAAAATAAAAACCTATATCTTAAGCAATTAAATACAAAAGACGATGACGACAGAAAAAACTATAATCGATATAAATATATAGTGAAAAAAGAAGTTAAAAAAACAAAAACAAAACATGGAAAACAAATATGCTGAAATTAGTTCAATAGTGGGAGGATCTTGGTCTAGAGAAGCTTGGCGAACTGTAAACAGTCTTAAAAGAAACGCAAACGAAAGAGGAATAATAAATCCTATAAAGATAGAACAGTGGAAAGAGTACTATAACAATCTACTGAAAGAACAACGTGGAGAGTATTTAGACACACAACTACTATAGACGAAACAGGAGTTAACAGAGTGGATACCATTAAATTAGAAGAAATAAAAACAGCACCAGGACCAGGGGATTTACCTATCGAGTTAATTTAGCACGCCACCACAAGAACATATGAGCTGCTTTGTGTAGTTTTTAACAAGTGTCTGGAATGGTAAATGATTCCAAGAGATAGGAGGAGCTTTTACATAAATTCCAGTTATAAAAAGGGAAATAGGAGCGACTGCAGTAATTATCGGGGTATTAGTATTACATCGCCCATTGGAAAACTTTAAGAAAGAGTCCTAACAGCCCGAATAGAAGATGAAGCCACGGAAATGGAAGAACAAAGTGGATTTCGATCTGGGCGATCCTGCGTGAACAATATATTTACAATAAAACAAGTGGCAGAAAAGAGACTAGCAAGAGGAATGGAGCTTCACACTACTTTTATAGATCTTCGTAAGGCATTCGACTCCGTCCCTTTGCAGAAAGTATTGATCGCAATGAAAGAAGCAGGCATAAATTGTTTATATATAAACGCCGTAAAAACACTGTAGAGAGAAAACCAAGCAGTTGTTAAGGTCGGAAATCAAACTTCAGAGGCTTTCTCACAAACAAAAGAGGTTAAACAGGGCCCCTGTCTCTCTCCAACCCTGTTTAAAATTAAATTTATCGTAATTTATCTTATGTGTGATTCCTAACAGAAGTCACGGGGGGTTGTGCCACCCCTCGCCTTCCTTCTCGTTTCACCGGGATGGGAGGGGTTGAGTGAAGCTTAGATTTCATGAAATATTTTATTTTCAGGAGACGTAAGGAAAAAGGGCCATGCTTATTACGTGGAAGAGGTTATCACTGTAACACTCAACCCAGATTCAACAGATTTTATTTCGCTTTATTTTCAGGGTTCATGTCATTAGAGCTATTTTCTTATAATAATTAAGGAATTATTTAATTAACGCTATTATTTACCATAAACACTATTATTAATTATAATAATAATAAACGCTTAATGATTATTTATTATTATATACAGGGTGGATCGTTTTGGATGTTTTTATAGGCTATCTGGGACACCGTAAAATATTTTTAAAATCTCTCTCCGAACTCTTTTTTCGGAAAATTATAAGGTGAAAATAAATTACAGCTGTTGCGATCGGTTTTGGATTTACAGGGCGATTTTAGAATTTTCTAAAATGCCCTGTATTTTATTTATCAAAGCAACTTCGATAAAACTAATGAGGCAGTCTTGAAGTACTATTTTCTGTAGAATTCAGTGGCGTAGTCAGATTTTTAATTTTATTTTTTATCCTGGAGATATAATACCAAGTTTTAGTTTTTTAAATGGAACACCCTGTATTTTTTACATCATTTTTTGCGTTTGGTATTTTCCTTAACATAATAAAGTTTGGGATTGTGCGAAGGACCTATTTTTAAATTTACGTCTCCTAGATATTATTGATAGTAAAGCTTAGGGGGTTCCTCCAATCTATATTTGGAAAATGTGGGCTTAGGAAGAAACAGTGTGTGTCCATAAAAGTCAACAAAAATAACAAACAATTTATTAACAATAAGTGTTGAAAATGATTATACACAAATTATTAAAATAATGTACTAAAAGGTTAGTACCCTTCAATCGAAAACTGTAACATAACCTGTGTAGTCAAAATTAAAAGTATTTCTTAACAGGTATCAAAAAAAAATCATAAAGAATTATTTTTGCACTAAGCCTGTAGTATCTCGAAACGTAAATAACTTTCCTTTCTATAACCTTTTGAAATTAATAAGAACATTCAGAACTTAAAGTGTGTAATATTGACAAGATAAAATAAGAAAGTTACAATAGTAATAAGAGAGTTAAGAAAGTTGCAAAATTAAACGAGAAGAAACTTGGTCAAACATTAGCTGAATACAAAAAAAAACAATTGTACGTTTTAATAGATACAACTTGGTCTCCCTTTTGCTAGTTAAATCAAATATAAACCTAAAGATAAAAAGGAATTAGAGATATGATTAGGTAATTAATATAAAACCTGTTGCGTCAAGACAATATATTGTTAAAGAAGTTTAAGATAACTTGTCTTAGAATAGTCGAGTTCCTTAAATTTGAAACAGACCTGCAGGTAGAGTCAAAATTCTACAGATAAGCTATCCTTTTCCATATGGCTTTGGCCCCATTCTGCTTCATAGAGTGTTTGTTTGCCAAGTTCCCTCAGATAGGCATTCTAGTAGCTCAGGAATTCGTACATTACACAATGGCAAGTATCTTTTTGGAGCGTTTTATACTGGTGATAGTGCTAAAAAATATAAAACTTAGATAAATCATAGATACAGATATGATCTCTTACAAATGACATGACATCTGCATGCCCACGTACAAAGATGTTCAACCATGAATTGAGAAAAATCTCAACAGAATAAAGAAGCGTACTTCGGTCTCCCATCACAGAAAAACTTTCAAACAAAGAATGTTTGACAGACTTTTAAATTCTTCTATATTTTTTGAAGAAAGAACTATTTTTCACCTGAGTGAAATTTAAAATTTTACTCTTACCCTGTATACGGCAGGTTTTTTCAAATTTATTTTTTGTGTATTGTGGTTGCAGGACATTGCAGATTGTCTGCTATATTTTGATTTTTTTAAAAGTTTTTTACAATGTTTCCTGATATAGTGCAAGATCTCTGCTAGTCCCTGTATACTCGACATAAAATTGACAAAATCACTTTTCGAGATTTACCGTCTAAAGCTCCCTAACACATTTTCTTTTTCATGTCACAATATAAGTTTTCAACTCTAAATTCAATTTCAAACCGAAGAGAAATGTAAAAATTTCCCTTGCCTTCTATAATCGAACCATTTTCCAGAACATCGAGAGAAAGCCGATATAAAATAAATGATGTAAAAAATGGAAACAGCTATCAATTTACGTCTCGGATTCGCCCCATTTTATGTATTAAGAGACGTGAAGGAATGGGACTGAGCATTAAGTATTGATACATTTTTAAATTTTTTTCTTTAAGATTAAAGATTTCTGATATTTAACCACAGTGCAACTAAAATACCCAGTAAGTTAACTTAGTTTAGCTTCCATTTTTTTAAGTGGAAACCTTGATTTCTGAGCTTAGAAATAGAATGAAGACTTTAAAGGGTCATTTTGAGGTCAAGTAAGTTACGACTGTAATGGTTACCAACAGAAAATGTGAGGAGAAAATGTTTTAGACAAAGATTGTGCGGGTCACTACTTACACTCAATAGTGACTCTGGCTTTAAGTATTTCCGGGTCAAGTTGATGGAGCTACTAAAAAATTAACTTAATCTTGACATGCTGAAGGTCAACATCAAGGTCACTATTGAGCGTAACTACTGACCCCTATAACTAATAACTATATGTTCTTAACAACATGCTTTTTCGGCTATATGGTCGCAAAAATGGCAAATATCGTCTTTTATATTTTAGGAATGCCAAATAAGAACAAATATTTATCATTGAGAATGGTTTTATCGTTTTTAATATATTTTCAACAATGATCGATTTTTGAAGGCCTAAATAATTTCTTCTAGCGTAGAATGACGTTAATTTTGGACGATTTTACGCGACTCGTCCGTAAGCGAACGACGGCCACGATTAAACTTACTAATCAAACCAGCGAGGTGCTTCATCATCATATAAAGATGAACTCTCGTTGAGATAAATCACATTAAAAATTACGAAAAATAATCGCACGAAAATTTTCACGAATTAATTCCATTTTTTGACCGATGAGAAACAATACAAATAGCGTCCGTATGTCAAACGTCACACTTTATAATAGATATGTCAGATGGCACCTAGCAACGCCTGTGTTGCCAATTCACAAAATATTAACGGCTATAAACTGCAAGCCAGCGGACCAAACTCCTTTAGGCCGATAACTAGTGAAATGCTTCAGAGAGTTGTGCCACGAACCCTCGTGAACGTCAGCTGCGGCTCCGTGGGTGGGTTGAGCAATAGCGGCCCCCATCCTCACTGATGTAGAAAAAAAATATTTTTAATCATCTCCTTCCGATTGAAAATTTGTCAGATGATAGTTGACACAATACTTTGAAGAAAAAAAGTCAGCTGGCTGTACCGTGGTGGATTATACGTCAGCTGGTCACACGAACATGTGAAAAATATATGTTCAGAGATTTCCTCTCAGATAAAAACTTGTCAGATGATAGTTTATGTGCTACTTTGAATAAATAAAAAAGTCAGCTGGCTGTATCTCGGTGGAAAGATTGTCAGCTGTTGCAGTGAAGGGTGTAGGACCAGGGCCAGGCGTGAGCGTCGATCGTCTATTTAAATACACCAACTGACGGGTTTTCCAGCTGAATTTTTTTATTACTTAGAGTATTATGTCAGCAATCACTTGACAAATTTTGAACCAGGAAGAAATAACGTATTTAAAGTTATTCGACATCACGCTTCTTACACTCGCAAAAAGAACCGTTGGAAGGATGATATATATATATATATATATATATATATATATATATATATATATATATATGTATATATATACTTTATTTTTGTATCTTAAACCTTTTGTTAAATATTTTTTTATAATATTTTCTTGGGTGTAGAGAAACAAAGGACAACAATTTTTCTGATGTTTCGCTCTACATAGTGAGCTTCTTCAAAGATCTGGTATATTTATTTTAAATCTACAAAATTACAAATTTTTTTAATAAACATATATCATAGTAATTAAATATTACATTTACATTTTTAATTTAATTAAAATTAATAAAAATAAAAACAGATTTTACAACAGTCTTAAAGTTTAAAATTTAAAAATTTAAAACAATACAACAGGTTAAAATAGTGAAAATTATAAAATAGTACATACCTTAAAAGTAGCTTTATGTTTATGTTAAAAATAAATTCAATTATGATACTTGGTATGCAATTGATACATATAGTGTATATAATATAATAATACAGTGTCTATAGTTTGTTTGAAGACCGGCCGTCCGGAACAATATATATATATATATATATATATATATATATATATATATATATATATATATATATATATATATATATATATGGATAGATTACTTTTTATAGAAAAGCAAAAAATAGGAAAAAAGATTATCATTTCTTTTTTAAAAACGTTCTTTCATTTGCATGAGTTTATACGAAATCGTCCCAAGCATCATTACATTATTTTTCATATTTATTATAGAGTCGCTTCAAGTATGTTATATGAAATTATCAAATTATAGTATATCTGACTTAAGTTTTTGACATCTTGCTTGTCATTTACAGCACTTTTATCTTTTTTTATGTGTATCATTTCTTTGATAACTAATTTGTGATAATTTATGTCAGTATCTAAAATGTGGGTGTTTTTAAATCAAATTAATGCTTAGTTGTTTGCACATGTTTATGTAAAGATTAATTCTATTTTCAATATATTGTGTCGTCATGCCAATATATTTTTTAAAACAGTTTAGGCATGAAATTGCATATATTACGTTAGATCTTTTTTTGGTGGGAACTCTAGTGGCACAGAAAAGAAACATTTTTATAATGGAATAATAGAAGTCATTAAACGTTATTACTGTGCCAAATATCAAGTTAATAAGTTAAATATTGACCCCAAGAAAAAAATTCTATTTTTATAGGCTGTAACTCGAGAAGTATTGGGTTTTCAACTTTTTATTATATGACTTATTACCTTTATTTTACCATGTATCCTGATGCATTATACAAACACTATATATATATATATATATATATATATATATATATATATATATATATATATATATATATATATATATATATATATATATATTCATCTTACTTTACTCCGAGCGTCCATACATTTTCAAATTGCAATCTTCCAAGCGTCCATCTCTTCCAGGCGTCCGTATATGGACGGTTGGAATTTTTCTATTAAATATGGACTTGGAAAATAGCAGATTTTAAATTCTGTATATTTTTGAATATTTTTAGTTGTTAGTTAGCCGCGACACTATAGGGTGCTCCGCGTACTGTCATTAGGTCTGTCCGGGTTCCGCATAGACTATACGGATAATTTTTACTACGATTTTTGAAGAAATTATGTATATCTGTTTTCAGAAAAACCTAGTTTGCAAATCGCTTTAGTCAGTTGGTTCTTTATTATTTTGGGATTTTGATTTTAATTTGAACGTTAGTTATATTATGCAGAATAGTTCAAAAAATTTCTACAGTTTAAAAATTTACTCCCTAATTCACTATTATGGTCTAATTTAAAACCGGTCTAAGTTGTCAGTGAAGGATTAAAACTAATAAGTACAGCAGTAACAATTTTGAACCTTAAAAATACAAGGATAATTAATAACTTTATTTTATTTCTAAACCGAAAAAACTAGAAAATTCTGTTAATTTTCAAGTAACAACTATAGCTATTACGAATTTTTAAGTTTTGTCTCTGTATCCTTGATAACCTTATATAAGCATTTATTTGTTGACGCATGTAATATAAATTATAAAATTATCATAAGAAAAACAACACTGACCAAATAAAATATCTAACTTTCATGGCAACTAAACCAGATCTAAGTATTTTTTTTCATGTTCATGTTACCAGCTGACATATAGTCTACCACCTTACAGCTAGCTGACTTTTTTTCTTCAAAGTATTGTGTGAACTACCATTTGACAAATTTTCAATCGGGAAAAAATTATTAAAAATATTTTTTTTCTATGTGAGTGGCGGGCCGCCACTGCTCAACCCAACAACGGAGCCGCAGCTGACGTTCACGAGGCTTCATGACACAACTCTCTGAACTATTACTATCGTATTTACAAAAAAAAGTATTTAGAAAACATCTCATTTTTAGTGCAATGCTGCTGTCGGTGTCAAAGCGTTCTTCGACATGATGCACAGTGGACCACATAAGCTCATGCTTTTCGGAGCCGCATGTACTCACGTCACAGATCCGATCGCTAAAGCATCTAAACACTGGCACCTGACTCAGGTAAGTCGAGAATTCAGAATACACAAAAAAATACGCCTATCATGATTTAAGAAATTATAAAGAATAAAAAATTTGGCAAATCACACTTTCATCAATTATAACTTCACATAATAACAATGAAACGGTTTTCACATTCTATAATAATAAAATTGCCCTTTGTTTCTATAGTTACACGCTTCCCAAACATTCTTTTAAAATTATATTATTTTATTTTTAGCTTTCCTATGCCGACACACATCCGATGTTCACAAAAGAAAATTTCCCAAATTTTTTCCGAATAGTACCGTCAGAAAACGCGTTTAATTCACCCAGGTTGTCATTATTGAAAGAATTTAACTGGACTCGAGTGGGTACGATCTATCAGAATGAGCCAAGGTACTCCTTAGCTCACAACAGGTACGTATATTATGAACCTAAAGTTATTGTTATAATTTAAAAAAATAGGTGAATATTTTTCTTTAGTTTCTTAAGGAAATACTCATCTAGAAACACTAACAATTTTTTTGTAAGTTTGAAAACATGTTCCAAAGATTAGAATTATCCTAAAAGTGTTTCAATCACCTTAAAATCTCATTAGCAAGAATGAGATCCACAGAACATTTTGAAGTTATCGTACTGTGTTTCGTCGGTAAGATATTATACTTATCGATTTGATGCCAAACTGTAAAACATTAACCCGACATCTAAAAAAGGCCTGGGGCAGTAGAAAATGTTTTTAGATGAACTTGCAGGTCCCTGTTAAAACCAGATGTCGTTGGTGGGTTGTTATTTTCCAGATTGGCATCAAATCAACATGCATTATACCCTACCGAGCAATGACGATATATGTATTTTTAAGGTTGTCTCTTGTCGCAAATAGTCATGCCCCTGATGGTAAGAACATATGACTAGCGCTCTAATTTTCGACCACCGTAAAATAGATGACTGGATGTTTCGTCCCGGTGCCAGTCGTAGGACTCATCAGTGGGATTCCGACTGATACCTTTTCCCAGACATCCTGTTTGTCATGCTCAGGGCTGTCAATTTGCCAGTAATTCCTGGCATTTGCCAGGAATAATTAGCTGTGCCAGTAATTTTGCCAGGAATACTATCATGCCAGGGATTTGCCAGGAATAGATGTCTTGTACTCAGAAATTGATAAAATATTAAGGCGAAATGTACATACAATTGGTGGCAAGTATATGAAAATCGATAAGATGCCCCATCTTTAAAATTAAATCTCTCTAGCATCTCTTTTTGCTTCTCACATGTAGTTATTTTTTTTATTTTATGGTTTTGCAGTCTAAAATTTAAGGGATGGACAATTTTATTATCATCTGTCTTTCTCTCATATTCAGTTTAATTGAGCAATATCAGCTTTTTCTTACTACACGCATTTGCCAGGAATTGCCAGGAATAAATATAAAACTTGCAAGTATTTTTCTGTGGAACATTTGACAGCCCTGGTCATGCTTTCTACAAAACCCAGACTCCTATTTAGTCAAGATTTGTCGGTAAATGATGGTAAGATGATAGTTTCACAATATGCCCCCTCTCCTAAGGCATTTGCTTACCCGACTTTGACTACAATAGGAAGTCCAAACCGTAGAAAAGCACATGCATGAGAAAGAATGTGAAACGAACATCCTCGGTGGCCTTCCAATGGTCAGGCCGGGCCTTGTCCTATATCCACATCTATGGCGTATCCACATCATTTGCGGTTTTGGACGTGTCATATATCCGCTTGTCCCTACTCGAGCACCATGTCGCAAATAGTCATGCCCTTCATGGTAAGGATATTTGACTAGCGATCTAATTTTCGACCACCGTAAAATGAATGACTGGATGTTTCGTCTCGATATCGGTGGTGGACTCATCAGTGGGATCCACCGATATCTTTCTCATACATCCTTTTTGTCATGCTTTCCACAAAACTCAGACTCCTACTTAGTCAAGTTTTGTCGGCAAATAATGGTATGATGTTGGTTTCATAATATTCTATACCGGGTTATTTACCCTATACGGTAGGGAATATTGCGGCTAAAATACGTAACTTCAAGAAGTTTTACTTTTGGGATATATGGGGTCTAATATAGTTACTTTTTAAAATTATTTTCATATTATACAGGGTGTACCAAAAGCTCTGAGAGTATCAAAGTTTTTTTTTAGATGGGACCCCCTGTATATTATTGCATTTTTGGATTCTCCGATCAAAATGAGTGCCTATTTTATAAGGTTTATGGTACCTAAACCTTAAGGGGTTTTTAAATAATTTGAATTTTGACAAAGTCTAACCTAATTTTCATGTTTAAAATACTTAAGAAGTATTTCAGTTATGTACTCGAAATTTACAGTAAAGTGTAACAATTAATCATATTTTATATCCCAATTATAATAAATATGCTATATTATACGGGGTCTCCAAAAATTAACTAATTAAATAAACTAATTAAATAAGAACTTTAAGTGGTTATAACTTGATTACTTTAAATAGAACGCTATACTTTTTACCTTACCAGAAAATATACCTTTTAAATACCTATCGAATGGTATAAGTGTGTTCTAAATCTTCGCCTTTTCACAGAATATACCAAATAATCGTTTTCTTGTGTTTTTTGAATAGATGTTCTAACGTATCTAGTTGTCTATGGCATTTAGAAACGTCAGATAATTCATTTAATCTGTCAGTTTAGTCTGCAAAGCCTGTTGCTATAATAGCGGTATTATATTTTGTAACTGTCAAACTTCATTTGTTGAATTGAATTATTAGAATATTGTTATGTTATTGCTTTGTCAAAATGAAGATTTATCCAAAGGAAGAGCGTATTGATATGATTTTTATCCTTGGAGAATGTCTTCAAAATTGTTTATTGGCTTCTCGAGTCTATGCTCAAAGGTTTCCTGAAAGAAATCATCCTAAACCAGACGTTTTTGTGACTATTAAACCAGTTTCGGAAAAGTGGAAGTGTCAGTTATAAAAAACCTGTTATAAGAAAACCTGTCACTGAGGATGAAGAAAATGTTTTTACTGTACTTGGTTCAGTGATCGAAAATCCAAATATTAGTCAGAATCATATATCCGAAAATACTAATATTAGCCAAGCAAGTATTTCAAGGATTCTTAACAAATACAGATTTCATCCTTATAAAATCCAGCTTTGTCAAGAGCTTCACGGAAATGATTTTGACAAACGAACTGAATTCTGCTTGTAGGTGTTAGATAAAGTGGCAGAGAATGAACACTTTTTTGTTAATGTGTTGTTTAGTGATGAATGTACTTTTCATAACAATAGTTTCGTGAATAGACACAACTCCCGTTACTGTTCTGATTCAAACCCAAAGAATACAGAGTTATGAGAAACTAGAATAGGTGGTTGGTTTATGTGTGGGGAGGAATACTGGGTCCATACTTAATAGGACCTTAATTTTTTGAAGGATCTTTAAATTGTTTGATGTTTCACGATTTTCTTTTACACCAACTTCCAATGTTATCAGAAGATGCCCTTTTAAAGATTAGAACTATGTGGCTTCAACTGGATGGAGCTCCGCCTCATTATCATCGCGAGGTTCGGCAATTTTTAAATTTTCCAAAACTTTCTAAACAGGTGAATTGAGAGAGACGGATTTCAAAATTGGCCTCCGAGATCTCTGGACTTAACTCCACCAGATTTCTTTTTATGGGGATATATAAAAGGAATTGTCTACAATACGACCCCGACAACACCACAAGATATGAAAATACATATGAGACGTTTTTCAAACTGTAACCCCGCAAATGTTGTCTAGAGTTAGCAATTAGCAAAAATATGTGAGTGTTTGGAAATGGTAAGTGACATTTCGAACATCTACTATGAATATTTTGTTTCTATTTTGTGCTATCATCAATATGTTATTACCATTATTGCTGTTATAGCCTGTTGGACGACTATAAATCGTGTTCTGAGTTTCTGAACATTTGTCAAGATATTCCTGATTATTATTCTTATAGTTGTAAATTACCTGTCATTTCCAAATGCCATAGGCAACTAGATACATTAGAACATCTATTCGAAAAACACAAAATGGTGCAGAAAATGATTATTTGGCGTATTCTGTGAAAACGCGAAGACTTAGCTATAGAACACTCTTATACTTTTCGATAGGTATTTAAAAGGTACATTTTCTGGTAAGGTAAAAAGTATAACGTTCTATTTAAATTAATCAAGTTATAGCTACTTAAAGTTCTTATTTGATTAGTTTTAATTTTTGGACACCCTGTATAATATAGCAAGTTTATCATAATTGGGATATAAAATATGATTTATTGTTACACTTTACTGTAAATTTTGAGTACATAACTGAAATACTTCTTAAATATTTGAAACATGAAAATTAGGTTAGATTTTGTCAAAATTCAAATTATTTAAAAACCTTTAAGGTTTAGGTACCATAAACCTTATAAAATAAGCACTTATTTTGATCGGAGAATCCAAAAATGAAATAATATACAGGGGGTTCCATCTAAAAAAAAGCTTTGATACTCTCAGAGCTTTTGGTACACCCTGTATAATATGAAAATAATTTTAAAAGTAACTATATTAGACTCCCATATATCCCAAAAGTAAAATTTTTAAAAGTCACGTATTTTGGCCGCAATATTCCGTGTATACCTCTACGATGGATGAGGCCATGAACAGGACGAAACAAATGTATAGAAAGAACCAAAGTGAAATTCGAATAATGCAATTTTCTTAACTATTATATCTAGTTACCTTTTTAGTCTTAAATTATTTTTCCCATCTCCAATAACATATCAGTAATTACTATTGGATAGAATAAGAATAACTATGATTTTTGTCATTTTTAGGTTAGTAGCTGAATTGGATGTTTTAGGTTATCAAGTAGTTGAAACGCAAAGTTTCACTAATGAAGTTACAACTGCTCTTATGAAACTTAAGGAAAAGGACACGCGTATTATTTTAGGTAAGCTTTAGTAAGTGCTTTGGGAGATAATGTATTTCCCTTACTCCCTTACATCTCATATTACAATAACTTTTTTAAAAATATAAAATAAGGTAAAGTATGTTTATATACTGAATCGCAGAAATGTTGCATTACATAGGAAAATTTATTTTACATATAATATATACGGAAATTTCATTCCAGGCAATTTTAATGAAAAATGGGCCAAACATATGTTTTGTGAAGCTTACAAACTCGAAATGTACGGCAGAAAGTACCAGTGGCTCATTATGGGTACCTACAGGTTCGAGTGGTGGAAAAAGTACGACTCTGACTTAAACTGTACCCTGGAGGAGCTAGAAACTGCTCTGGAACAGACCATTTTAACAGATTTGTTACCGTTAAGTACCAGTGGAGAAATTACCATATCGGGAATAGTAAGTTTTAGCGTTTAGAAAAATTAATACTCGTTATAACTCTATCATGTTCGATCTATACTGAAAACCTTCCCCCGGCCATACGTATTATTGGCGAAGCAAAAATTGTGCACGAATGTGAGGAGCGGCCTTATAACGAAGGGATATAAATGTAAACAGTAGGGGAAATATATGCACGGATTGCTCAACTATTGCGTCAGAATGGGAGAGGGGGCTACAATTCTCAGAATTTCATTCTCCTACCCCCCTTATATGGGGACTTATAACGCGACTGGTGTGTATTAAATTTTTCTCGCTTTCTTTCAGACTGCCGATGAATACAAAGTAGAATACGATTCGAGAAGAGGACATGAATATTCTCGCTTCCACGGGTATACGTACGATGGTATTTGGGCTGTTGCCTTGGCTATACAGAATGTGGCGCACAAAATTAAATATTTCAGAAGGAATCAGACTGTCAACGATTTCAGATATAGAGATCCATTGTGGGAGAGCTTGTTTTTGGATGCGTTGAATAATACTAGTTTTGAAGGTGAATATCTTTCGACACTGTCACATTTGGTTATTTTTTAAAGCTTGTCATAGTCTTTCCAAAATAATCCCGAACTTCCACCATTTTTAGGGAAAAGAGTTTGCTTATTGTCTATGTAGAATAGACTAAATTAACAATTCCAAATTATTCCATATTATTTTATAATCCATAGGTGTTACCGGTCCTGTAAGATTCTACGATAACGAAAGAAAAGCAAGCATTTTACTAAAGCAATTTCAAGAAGGACAAGAAGTGAAAGTAGGGGAATACAGTGCAGCCATACAACATCTGGATTTGACATTAGGGGTGCCGCTAAAATGGACCGGAAAGTATGCATTATATATTAGCACATTAACTCATTAAAAAACTGAGATAATTAAAATCCATTGTACCACCTACTTATTTTTTAAATAAATTTTCCTCTTTTTTATATCTGTGTGACCAAAATATTATATAAGTAGACACAAAACATTTATACAAAGCTCTTATTTTCTTTGTAATGTTCTATATTTAAAACTACTAACTTGATGATGCTATTAGAGAAACAAAACGAATGGACAAATATTTTCTCACTGATATATCCGAAATTATTCCTCTGCACTGAATGTTCCTATCAAATTTCGATTTATTCGATGAAATATGGCAGGTATACAATAATTATTAACTAATTCTAGGTATCCACCAAAAGACAGGACCGTACTTATCATTGAACATACCAGGGTGAACAAAACTGTCTACGCCATATTGGCCACGCTTGCTATTATTGGAATATTTATAGCGGCGTTCTTTTTGGCGTTTAATATTAAATATAGGAATCAAAGGTAAACAAATATATATATATATATATATATATATAATATATATATATATATATATATATATATATTAAACAGTTTCTTTATATATAAATAGGAACGATTGTTACTTTAATACGTACAATTGTTACCTTAACAAATTGAAACATTATTGCAACGTTAACTTTTTAGGTATATCAAAATGTCAAGCCCGCAATTAAATAACCTTATTATTATTGGTTGTATGATTACTTATACTAGTATCATATTTTTGGGGTTAGATTCTGGATTATCAAGTATAGGTAAGTACTGCAAAGTCTCTATTTACCAAGTCTTTTTAAACTGACTATCAATGTCAGGTTTTAATTATTACGGTATAAACTGTTTTAAATTTTTTAGAGGCTTTTCCTTACATCTGCACGGCCCGAGCGTGGACTTTGATGGCTGGATTCTCGCTCGCTTTCGGGTCAATGTTCAGCAAGACGTGGCGAGTCCACTCGATTTTTACCGATGTCAAATTGAACAAGAAGGTGATTAAAGATTATCAGCTGTTCATGGTGGTGGGGGTATTGTTGTGTGTCGATGTTGTGATAATGACGACTTGGCAGATCGCTGATCCGTTTTATAGGGAGACTAAGAGAGGAGAGCCCTATGTAAGTACTAGAAGTTCTAAGTATTTTGTTGTTCCCGATAGCCGTTGTTAAGTTTTATTGTCAAAATAACCTTTAACTTGACATTTGTCAACAAGTTAAATGAACTTCTCAAGTTCTGATAGTCTTCTGGCTAGGAAAGTTACTTTGGATCTTATATGGAGTTTTTTGATAACGAATAGATCCTGGAACATTCCAGAATAATTTTGAAGTAGCAGGGCGACAAAAAAAAAATAAAATCCAGAATCCCTCCATTGGCATATCATACAGGATATTATGAAAGTTGATTAAACTGAAACAAATTTGAGCAATTTGCTGTTGAGAAATTTGGAAAATTCCGACTACCTCCGAAGATATCCGTAATAAACCGAAAGTCACCTAATCGTTTTTATTTTATCCTGATTATTTCATGATATATTTTAATAGAGATAGCGTATTCTTATTGTCACATTTTCTCTTCTACAGGACGACATTATTAGTTTTTGAATCGGTCCCAAATTTCATGATCCATCATCAACTTCATTTTCTTAAATACGGACCTGGCATCTTTATTACATTTTTGAAATGCTTTTTATCTCCTAAGATTAGTGATAGTAGAAGAGAAATGGGAACAGAGTGTCACCCCCTACTTCTGATTCTAGCCGCGCTCTCATGGCCTTGACTTTTACCTTCACATAAGTATGATTATGCAAGTGTTCTTTGTTAGACCATCAAGTATATCCTGGCACTTGAACACTGGTCTTGAAGCTACATTAGACTCTGATGCCACTATTGCTGCCCTAACGTCTAAACATATGTTTATAATCTTATTCCTGTTTATGTTGTTCTCACATTGCAGAAGAGCATATATTTTTGCCTGACAGGCCGCTGCATATCCGAAAGACTAAGACTTTCTGACTCCCGTACTCCTACCAAATAGTCCAGCTTCAGCTCTTTCATCCTGACGAGAAGTCTGGAGCTTATATGTCGTTTTGGTAAGATTCAAAAGATCTTGAAACATTCCAGAACGATTTTTAAGAGACAGGGTGATCAAAAAAACAAAACTTCAGTAAATTCCAGGCACTCCTCCATTAGTATACTATACAGGATGTCATAATTCAATATTTAGGGACCTCGGCAACTGTAAGAGATACGAAATCGATTAAGCTGAGACAAATTTGAGCAATTTGATGCTCAATTAAATGCTGTTGTAAAATATAAGGGAAAAATCTCCAATATTATTTTTATTTTGTTCTGACTGTTTAAAGACCTCCATAGACCGTCATCATTAGTTCTTAAATCAGTCACAAATTTCATGGACCATCAACAACGGACTTGACGTTTTTATTACGTTTTTGAAAAGCATTTTATCTCCCAAAATCCCAACAACGGACCTGACGTTTTTATTACGTTTTTGAAAAGCATTTTATCTCCCAAATTTAGTGCTAGTAGAATTGAAATAAGAACAGGACGTCACCCCCCCCCCCCCCTCCCAGCCCTGATCCCGATCTTAGCCACGCTCTCATGGCCTTCACTTTTACTGTGAAGACGCTAATCTGATTACGCAATCGATCTTTATTAGATGATCAAGTACTTGCACACAAACACCGGTTGTAAAGCTACAATAGGCTCAAATGCCACTACTGCCACCTGTTGCAGTAATGTCCCTGATGGAAAGAACATATGATTCGTACTACGAACCCCCCCTCTAAGGCACTTGCTTTTGTGTATTGATTTCGCAGCAATCCCATGTTATAGAAGCAAGGGCCTGATCCAGAAATTGTAGAACGAACACCCTGGATGGTCTTTTCAAGGTCGGGCACGGCTTTAAATCAAAGTCACGACTTGACGCCTTTCCGTCGCATCGTCCCTGCTTGGACGCCATCTTGCAATAACGCCCCTGGTGGAAAGGACATATAATTCACAACTGATTGCGACTACCGCTAAAAGTTAGGATGTTTCGTCCTCGGTAACCGGCAGTGGATTCATCAGTGGGTCCGCCCACACTTTTCCCAGACACCCTTGTCGTGCTTATTATAGTTTGAAACTTCTATTTGAAGTCATTTTGCATCGGAATTAACCGGTAGGATGTTTGTACTACGATACGCCCTACTGTCGAAACATATGTTTAAATGTCTTATTTCTGTTTATCCTCTTCTATCATTGCAGAACAAGATAAATTTCTGCTTAAAAGACCATTGCATTCTATCCGAGAGACTAAGACTTTCTGACTCCCTTGCTCCTATTAAACTCTCCGGCTCCAGCTCTTTCATCATGTCGAGATTCGTCTGTAAACCATCAGGATCCATTTCTCATAAGAGTAATTATCTTCTTTCCAATCCTCTCTGTTTAGAAAAAGTATCTTAAAAGAGTGGTTATGTTTTAAAATCGAGCCATGTCGTCTGTTCGTATAGAGAGTGATGGACATTGGCGTAGCTAGGGAGTTTTCGTAGAGGAGGCAGCTGGACAGTAAAAAACCTTTTTCTCAAGATAAAAACAGTATATTTCTTCAATATTATCGATTTTTCTAAGGTGGGCAATGAGTTTTGTAAGGTGGGCAGTGCCCACCCTTGCCCCCCCCCTAACCCCTAACAGCCAAAATGGTAGTCATACTAGTCATCAATGCAATAAGAGGTTTTCTACTTTTATTTGATCACAACAAGAAAGCTAAAATACATTTTTTTATATTCGAAATTTTTTTCTCACATATGAAATTAAAAAAAAGACAGAAGTAAAAATATTTGTGATAATTTTTTGATTTGCTTCCTTTTCAAGCTTAAAGTTTTTTTTAAGTTGATTTTTATCGATTCTAGCCGCATCCTTCAAATGAAGACGAAATAATCATACCCGAGAATGAATATTGTACTTCTGGAAAAATGACCATATTCATTTCTTCAATTTACGTTTACAAGGGACTTTTAATGGTAAGAAAATGCCCTTTATATATTGTGAGTTGTAAAATTACTTTTTTGTGAATATCGTTTTTTGAGGACACAGTAGTTTTTCATTATTTACAAATATTTTGCTTACCTTATTACTTTTATCTATTTCGTTTCATACATAAAATTATTTTTTTTTAGATTTTTGGGGCCTTCTTAGCTTGGGAAACACGACACGTATCCATACCTGCTCTAAACGACAGCAGATACGTAGGTTTTTCAGTGTACAACGTGGTAATCATGTGCATTCTAGGTGCTGCAGTCGCACTGGCACTGGTAGACCACCAAGACGAAATGTTCTTACTAATAAGTAAGTAGACCATCAGTATTGTAACATTTCAGACTATATTGTCAACTATTTTTACCTTGGAAACAGTCTGTAACATTGGTTTCCATGCCCCACTAATATAAACATTATAAAGTAGCATTTTTTAGGTTCCTTTATAATATTCTGTACAACCATCACTTTATGTCTGGTTTTCGTTCCTAAAATGGTAGAATTGAAAAAAGATCCAGGTGCTTCCATAGATAAACGCATCAGAGCCACCTTGCGGCCGATGTCAAAAACTAGACGAGATTCGAGTGTGTCCGAGATAGAGACTAAAATGAAAGATTTAAAGGAGCTCAATTCCAAGTATAAGAAAACTTTGATGGACAGGGAGGGTGAATTACAGGTTAGTGTGAATATTTAGTGAAACAAATTGCCTTAAGTATAGTGGATGTTTTTTTAAGATGCTAATAAGGCAACTTGGCAACGAAGCAAAAGAAATTTTAGAAAACAAAACTGAAGATTCCATATCGGATACCAATCGTCTTTCAGTTCCACTTTTACGTAAAGAGATGCCCAGCGCAACGGAAACCAGCGATTTAACTTCGCTCTGTAGTCTTAGTTCACAAGCAGAATATACGTCACTTCATCATACGGATAGTCAAAAGTAAGATGAAAAGAATTCTGAATAGTATTATCAATTTTGCATCGAATATAAATGTCATTGTCACTTTTTAAATTATAACGTCTTTTCCAGAAGGAAGAAGCTACCGACAACAAACGAAACATCGCCTAAGAAAACCCATAATTCCCCTAAAATTAGAAAACCAGATGATCAATACAACCAACAAAAACCACCTCAAAATCTTTTAAATCAACCCAGACCGAATCAACCGCAGCAAGTCAACGGAACCGTTACCAAAACGTCGAATACCGTCAAAATCGATCCTAACGTTAAAATTGATAATACCGTTCAAAAGGAAATTGCTCCTAAAGTAGACAGCAATTATAATAGTGTTAAGGAGCCCAACAAGTTGGTTGCGATTACTGACAAGTTAGAGATGCAAAAGTGTGAGACACAGGTCAGAATTAATAATATTTCTGTTTATAGAATATATATATATATATATATATATATATATATATATATATATATATATATATATATATATATATATATATATATATATAATTACCTATTTTTTTCTTCTAATTTTCTACTGTCCTAGGGGTAGAGGAGATGCAGATAAAAAAAGGGAGCGGGACGAGGTCCTAAAGTATTTACTACTGCGTTTTACTTCTTGACAACTTTAAATATTCTTCAATTTTTTAATAAACAAAGTTAAATTAACAAAACGCTCACTTTGCTGCTGGTTGCTATAGTTAATAGTCCGCATTTTTCTTACTCATACGTCGCGGCTACCCAGGGAGAGAACAAATTTTTGCTTAACCCATTTTAAAACCCCGCAAGAACTTTTTACTAGCCTGCGAAACACACTTCGAGTTTCGCTTTAAGACTTGCAGATAAAACCCTTTTTAAGACATTTTTCACCGTATTGCGAAACACTCTGAATATACTCTTTGAACTACTTCTTAACTATATTTCTTAACTCATGTTTATAACTGTCGTTCTCAACCATTCATAGCGAGATTACTTGTATTTATATATAGCCTGCCATGACGTTTTGACAAAAATCCAGGTGTTTCCAATTCAACTTGTTTTTTCAGCCAAAAGTCGCCTGATCGAGGGTCTACGTGACGGAATCTGTCGATAGTTGTTCTTCATCAAAAAGCCCGTGCCGTGGTTCTACGTAAGCAAGTAACATTCCAGAACAATAATATGTCACATATGATCTTTTGAGATAACTAGATAAGGTGTAAATTCCATTTTCCATTATCGTTTCAGAATAGTAGGGTTTTTTCCGCTCCTGGACCAAGTGTATGAAAAGTTAACACTCATTCGCAGGATTACCTACCAAGATAAATAAAATTTTATATAATCTTCCCCACAACAAATTTTTTAGTTGGTCATATATCTCTTATTTTCGAGGATTCATAGATGTTGGTCCTACTTCGGAGGTATTACAGAAAATATAAAATGTTTCTTATCATCGTAAAATTTTTCTTCTCCGGTTAGTCGTCGCTAGAGCACTAATTATTTGAAGGCTTGAAGCGGAGAAAAGAACACCTCTTTCCAGAATTTTATCTCTAATCATTTTTTGAAGAGCTATTTCTCTTTCTCTGAAATAAAATGTTCAAAAATGATCTAAGTAAAAACAACTCATTGCTACATATGAAAAAATTTTCATCTGGATTTTACCCTTCTTTATAGCCATAATAAACATTTCGGTGATCAACGGCCGCCATATTGGATACGCCATTTTAAATTTCGATATTCTGATGCGAGATTCGTCATCAGCAATGTCATAAACCCCCCGTAACCGAACTTTCAAGTAGGTTGTACCCTTCCTTATAGCCATAATATGCATTTCGTGGGTAATTGGCCGCCATATTGGGTTCACCATTTTGAATTTCGATATTCTGATGCCAGGTTCATGATCACCGCAGCCAAATACTACAAATTGAGCCTTAAAAGGGAATATCTTGCCGTCAAAAAACTTTATGAATTGTTTTTCTTTGCGTTTTCAAAAGTTTGTTCTTTGGAAGTACCGTATTGGATCCGCCATCTTGATTTTTCCAAAAATGCCACCGTTTAAAAACGCTACATAAGAGTAGCTTCAAAATGAGCCCACATAAAATTCTCTATGTTGCATCAAATTTTGGACAAGGGAGGTGATCCATTTGATAACAACGGCATAATGTGGATATATCCACTGCTATTGCATCTCACACGGAGGAATCCGTAAAAGCCGCATAAACATATATATATATATATATATATATATATATATATATATATATATATATATATATATATATATATATATATATATATATATATATTCCAAACTAGGGATATTGGGGATGCAGTCTGTTCAAATTTGTAGGCCATGGTAAGGAGAAAAACCCTTTTTTGATTCTGTCAAGCTTTCCAGAATTTATGTATCTCTTCTTCAGGGCATCTGTACACTTCTTAATTAAATAGTTAGAGTATTAACCTAACTTATAATTCTAAGTAACTCACCAATGTGGTTTGAATATTAAAGAAGTCCACGTAAACATGGGAAAAACCCAATATTAGTACTTTTAAACTGTATTTAAAGCCACATTTTTGATGGAATTGCAAAAATTCTAGAAAGTTTGAAAAAGCTAAACGTCCTGCTTGACTATTTTACCATTTTATAGTCACACCTATCGTGTGTCAACCGGGAAGTGTAGTGGGTGATGTAAGTAGTGGGGGAAATACGGATACCGTAAATAGTAGTGTAGTCAAGCAAAAGATTTAGCAAGAATAGAAAGATAATGTTAAAAAATTACTTGTTTGATATTTTTTACATAATGTAAGAGAATTCAACAGAAAACCTATTCGCTGCAAAAGGCACTCAGACCTTTGCTGTCATTTTTTTATTCGTTTTTGTCGGTTTGCCCTCTTGTGCTCTGGCTGAACATGTCTTTCATCAAGACCATAATATTAACTGGGATGGCACTGAGATTCTGGAAAAAGTTCCTACTTATCACAAAAGGCTCTTCCTTGAAATGGTGCACATTAACCAAGAAAGTAACACCATGAATAAAAAAAGTGACACCGAGGGACTGAGTGCCATTTACAGTTATGTTTTAAAGTTGGAAAAAAAAAGTATTTGAGCCTTCTGGACAGTCCATCTCCAGACGAATACGTTTTCTATTAAATTCTCTCATATTATGAAAAAAATATCATACAAGTAATTTCTTAACTTTATTTTTCTATTTTTGCTTGACTACACCACTGTTTTCGGTATTGGTATTTTCCCCCACTACTTACACCACTCACTACACTTCCCGGTTGACACATGACAGATGTCACTATAAAATGGTGGAATAATCAAGCAGGACACTTGGCTGTTTTCGAACTTTCTAGAATTTTTGCAATTCCATCAAAAATATGCCTTTAAATACAGTTTAAAAGAACTAATGTGGGTTTTTCCCCCTGTTGTTCAAACGTATACTTGTTTAATATTCAAACCACATTGGTGAGTTACTTAATAATTATAAGTTAGGTTTACACTATATATATATATATATATATATATATATATATATATATATATATATATATATATATATATATATATATATATATTAAAACCTCAAACTGAAATATCTCGCTATTTTAGACAAAATGTTTTGAATAAAAGTGTTGTTTTCAAAAGGGGCTATTTAGCAGTGATCTTGAATTTGACCTTGAGAGTGACTTTGAAGGTCGATTTCTTTAAGAGAAAAATCTTTTTTTTTTCAGTAATAAAAAGCGTAGAAAATTTTGTATCCAGTAGTATAAATAATATGGAGATTTGGTTGTCATCTAGAGATCATTTGAAGCTCAAATTTTCATTGATCTAATCTAATTTTCATCAGAAATGCCCTTTTTGGAATAAATGTTTCCTTTAAAAATGATTCAAAGGGAACATTTAAGAGTTATTAAATGTTATTTCAAAGTTAAGTCGGTTTTTTTTTTTAAATTGGAGCACTTATTTTATATTCCAAGAATGGAAAGAGGATACAAGTCCGCAATGAACGGTATAAATAATGTGGGAGTTTAGGTGTAATCCGTCGTGTAAAAAAAACGGACTTTGACATAACCTTCAATATCACTTCCAAAGTTAAATTCAAGGTCATCGATAAATGGATAAAATAAACATTTTTATTTTTGAAAATGCGTTCCTGGCGAGTTATTTGAGGGATCAATAAAAATTTGACCTTTAAATGACTTCCAGATGACACCTAAACCCGGACATTATTGTTCCTATTTTCCATTTTTGAAAAAAAAATCGACTTCACTTTGAAATAATCTTCAAGATCATTCTCAAGGTTAAATCCAAAGTCACTGGATAAATTGCCATGTTAACTATATTTATCCCTTTCCTTTTGTAGATTAAACCTATCCCATTTGAATCGATAGAAAAGGAAAGAGATTCAACATTAAAAAGACAAGAAGAGAAGCACAGAAAAACGCCCACTCACGAACGAAGAGCGTCCAGGACAGTGGGCGCTGTAGACTCCATTGAAATTCAGGAAAAAAGGAGGAGTAGTATTAAAACTAGTGGGAATATTTTGGAAGAAGAGACGATTAAAGGTAGTCAAAAAAATAGTCATTTTGTAAATATATTTTTGTATATAAGTTCATGAACTTTTTGAAATATTTTTCTACACGCCCAATTTTACGCACACTTAACAGTAATTAAAACAACAATAATTTGATTCACGTATTTTACACAGCACTTGCTTTAAAGTAAGACAGAACGCTTCCTATACGACTTGTAAATAACTCAAATCCCATTCTGTCCATAAAAATACACACATGCGTTCAGCTTCTAAATACACTTCCCGTTCCTACCACTACCGCCCCCTATTTCTCTTCCAGAGGTGTCCTGTCATAGGCGTACGAGCATTCAGAGTAACACGCGCGGCACCCCCAAGAAAAAACCCGAATGCGGCACTCACGTAGTGGCTAAAAGCGAGCTTTGGGACACGGGTAGTCAACATAGATGTCCAAAAGCACATCAGAAGAGTAGTAGAGTTAGTATATCGCAGCCAGATGAAGGTAGGATATTATAGATAAGTTTGTACATGTTTAGTTATGATTGGCATTGTTAACAGGTAAAAATCTGTTGAATTAAAGATATCCTGATCACAATCATAATAGGAATGAAACAAATAAATTTTTTTTTTGCCGTGTTTAAATAGTTCCATATAGAGGGTGTGGAATATGTCGGTGGGATCACATTTTTTCGAAAAATGACCTTGGCCTTTTAAGGCCCTTTAAGGTTTTTTGAAGGTCAACTTTGGAATTTTAAATAGGACTCCCCAATTTCGACCCCAGGAATGAAAAAGGCGAAAACTTTGACCATCAGATATAATCTTGTTCTCAAGACCAAGGTCAAACATTAAGGTCAGTTCAAGGTCAAAACAAAAAGATCGCAGTATTTCGTGAAATGTTTCGTACAAAAGTTATTGGGTGGCACGGGGACCAAGTGCCAGTGACCTTGGAAATAACAGTGGCCTTGGCCTTCAAGGTCATTTGAAGCTCAATTTCAAAATTTGATAAGGAAACCTCCAATATGACTTCCGGAAATGGAAAGACCGATCAGTTTCGCAGTAATTTCATCATCAGATATGACCTTGACCTCAAGATTAAGGTCAAGATCAAGATCATTTTAAGGTCAAACAAAGACCTTCAACGTCATTATTTTATAAAACGTTTCATACTAAAGTTGTAAGTTTGGAAAGTTGCTATAACATTACTTTAATTTCGATCTTCAAGGCTATTTGAAAAAATGCATTCGTTCAGAATTGTTAGCAAAAACTGTACTTAGTACTATTATGTGCATGATTATTTACTTTTAGCACTACCTAGGAACAACGACGTGTTCGTAGTAGTTTTTGTTCTCTTCGAATGCTTGTTTAAGGTAAGTTCCCTCGCCTATCACCATCTGGGCGCTTGTTTTCGGTGAGTCATCTCGCCTCTCACCATAGAAGTGCTTGTTTTCCGTGAATCCTCTCGCTTCTCACCATCGGGGTGCTTGTTTTCTATGAGTCCCCTTGTCCCTTATCGTTTTGTATGATTTAGTTGAAAGTTTCATAAGATTTTCTTTCATTAAGTGCTCAAAATGTTTACTTTCAACTTCAATACATTTATTGACCAGCATTTCAAAAGATTGCACATAATTGTGGAGCATTTCAGGTGTTATTTTGATACAAGCATCTCTGATTCGTTGCTTCATGTTTTCACGAGTTATTCGTACGTTTTTATAAACTTCGCTCTTCAAATAACGCCATAAACAAAAATCTTGTTGATTTTCTAAAATATCACGATATTTTGCGCCGTTCAAATTACCTTTTCAAAATTTGAAATTGAGCTTCAAATGACCTTGAAGGTTAAGGTCAAGGTTATTTTCGAGTGATAGTGACCACTTCGCCCCCGTGCCACCCAACAACTTTTGTACGAAATATTTCACGAAATACTTTTTTGTTTTGACCTTGAAATGACCTAAATATTTGAATTTCACTTTGAAATTAAGGGTTATATCCGATAGCAAAGTTTTCTGCTCTTTTCATTCCCCGGATCGAAATTAGGGGTCCCACTTAAAATTCAGAAGTTGGCCTTCGAATAATCTTGAAGATCATGACCAAGGTCATTTTAAAGGTCATTACTAGTTAGCTCCCCTGCCATCCTATAATTTTTGTATAAAACATTTTTCGTTAAAATGTGATCCCACCGAGATATTTCGTTGTCTCAAGATAAATGTCGCACCCTGTATACATTTATTCTACTTTCAAGTAGATAAAGGAAAGGCAATAAACTGTTTGTATATATTCTTTCCTTTATCTGTTTGAAGGGATAATACATATAGTGTCTCCTACGACGACCTGCCGCGTTCGATTACTCGGAAAATGGACTTTGGAAAATTATTACAATTTGGCAGTTTACTGAAGTCAATGGACTAAAATATTTTCAGGATGGTGGCACTACCGGTTACACCGCATATTTTAAATGGAACACCCTATATGTTATTTCATTTTTAGATTTTACGCAAAATTATAAACACATTTCATGTAAAGGGTGTTTTTCATAGAAGTATAAAATTTTAAGTTGGCAACACTTTTTTAACTGACAGCCATTTTGTCAGCTGTCAAGTGATTTATGTTTAGTTTGGTTTGGCATTTCAACATGAATAGACTGACGCCTGAACAACGCTTCCAAATTGTGCAAATTTATTTTGAAAATCATGGTTCTGTCGAAATACGTATCGCGCACTACGTCCATTTTACGGTCAACATAATCGTCCATCAGAGCAATTAATTCGATTAACTATGGAACGTTTTCGCACCACGTTTACTCTAAATGATAATACGCATCCACAGAGACGTCGTACAGTGCGTACAGAAGAACTCATTGCTGCTGTAGAGCGTAGCGTATAAGTCTATCCGCCATCGTGCACAAGAATTGGATATGTGTCCATTCACTATATGGAAGATTTTGCGGAAAGATCTTGGTTTGCGTGCTTACAAAATCCAACTCGTGCAAGAATTGAAGCCACACGATCACCTAGCAAGGCGTAGATTCGGTGAATGGGCCCAAAACAAGATTGCCGTTGATCCCGATTTTCATAAGCGAATTTTGTTTAGCGATGAAGCTCACTTTTGTTTGAATGGATACGTCAATAAACAAAACTGCCGTATTTGGAGTGATGATAATCCTCAAGTGTATGTTGAGACACCGTTACATCCAGAAAAACTGACTGTTTGGTGTGCTTTATGGGCTGGTGGAATCATTGATCCGTACTTCTTTAAAAACGATGCTGGTCAGAACGTTACAGTTAATGGTGGCCGCTATAGAGCCATGATTACTGACTTTTTCGTTCATCAATTGAACAACCATGATGTGCAGGAGCTGTGCTTTCAACAAGACGGCGCAACATGTCACACAGCTTGTGCCACAATTGATTTATTGAAGGAAACGTTTGGTAACCGCATAGTTTCACGTTTCGGATCCGTGAATTGGTCTCCAAAATCGTGCGACTTAACGCCGCTAGACTATTTTCTATGGGGATATGTGAAGTCGCTAGTCTACGCCGATAAGCCCGAAACGATTGATCACTTGGAGGACAACATTCGCCGCGTTATTGCCGATATACGGCCACAAATGTTGGAAAAAGTCATCGAAAATTGGTCCTCCAGATTAGACTACGTCCGAGCCTGCCGTGGCGGTCATATGCCAGAAGTCATATTTAAATTATAATGCCAGAAGGTTATCTTTCGAATAAAGTAAATTTCATGTCAATTTAAAAAATTTATCTTTGTTTTATTCCGTTTAAAAGTTCTATACCTCTATAAAAAACACCCTTTATAAAGTCTAACTGTTCTTAACATTTGAAGGTCATAGACAACGATGTTTCCTGCGAAGTAATAGAAATCTGTTGGACCTCCGTTGTCTTTATTTTTGCTGAATATCACGACGTTTCGGCTAGTAGTTATCTCTAGCCATTTTCAAGTTTCACTTTCTTTTAAATTTTTGACGTTTGTAAGAAGAGTGATGCGTACGCATGGATTTTTGATATAAATAAGAACGAGACCATTTGTCTTGACCTTGATTTTCCTTTCTGAAACAACTAAAAGCTGTAAATTTTACATCTCAATTTATATGATCCATCTTTTGGGATTTTGGGTCGTAAAACGGTTTAAATTATTCTGATAATTGAATTTAATTATTTAGTTGCCTTATCTTTTACCTGTTTTGGTGTTTATCGAGTTTTTTTTTACCGGAATAAACTTGAGGACATGCATTTTAGCCTTTCTGCATGTTTCAATGAAGGAACCATTTTAACTTCAAATAAGAACTCAGGGGTTTTTTCTTCATTTCTTTTCCTGCTGGTTCTATCTTCTGGTTTTATGCCACTTGTTTTTTTTTTCTACTGGTTTCCGTCTATTGTTTCATTATACTGTTTTGTTTTATCTTTTACGTTTACTTTTGGTAAGAATATTTAGTTATTAGTTAACGAACACTAACATTTAACTATGACCTACACACCACTACCCAGTTGAGCAGTGCTGCAGCCTGATTTGTTCTAGACCACACAGCTATCAGTCTCACCATCGGAAAAATCGGCAAATTTAGAATTTTTTTTTGTAATCTTGTAAATCAAAGTTTATTTCTTTTTTTGTAAGGCGCTGCGCAATTATCCAATGTTAGCCGATGTGTTAAAAAAACTTGAAATGCCAATATGTTCTCCATGAATACATAAAATTTAACAATAAATAAACTTCTAAACGTAATTAAAGTATTCCATTAGTAACCAACATGTTTTCTTACTATATTAAATAAAACAAACAATAAATTGCCGAAAAAAGTTAATAAAATTCTCTCAAACTACAACAAACCAACCTGGCATAATCGTGACAGGCAGTGATACAGTAAATGAACAGAACGGTTATAAATGGTCCATTTAATTTTCACTTACGCTTACTGATTGGTCAGATTTGAGGTGAATGACAATATTGACAGTTACGATTATAACGCTATTCTTTTGAGTCATTATCAGTTTCACTTTTATCACTTGAAGTAATCATGATCACTTCGACCCAATGACAAGTAAATGCATATTCAAAAGAACATGAAGTTATCAGTTTCACTTTGTTCACTTTGATCAGTGATAATTTACTCAAAAGAATACAGCCTATTTCAGTCTAAGTTCCATAGGCCTGGTTTTCGGGCTAGAATTGGTCTTATACTTATGCACTATGATTTAGTAGCGCAATATTTAATACATTTATACCTGTTAACCATATCAAACAAGTACATAACCAAAATCGCTACAAATAATTTTTCAATATAATTCCCTGCTTTATTTTTCAGAAGACACTCACATACATCGCACAACTTCCGAACGGAACCGTCACGGTTCCCAGAAGGAAAAACGGGAGAAATCACCCTCGAAAACGCAACCTCCCGACATCACATCGAGCAATATATGCAACCAGCAATGCAACAAACTAGGATACTTCCAAAGTACGCCGAACGTCGCGGCGGCGATTAAGTCCAGTACGCACCCGCCCAAAAGGGACAAGTCGATGTACAACGCTACTTCCGAAGGGGAATTATTAGATAGAGAAATCTTGCCTATATTCCAAAAATTGCTGACCGAGAGGAATAAGAGTCAGCACAACATCGTGGACTATTCTTTCGGACGGTCGTGTCCTAATATTAGTATTAAGTGCGATATAGTTGAATATTTGTAAAAACAGGTACGATTTATTATAAATAATTATTTTAGGCAAGTGTAAATTGTAACGATTCATTTTCCATTTTGACGCCAGCGCGAATTCGGGGGCTTACGACTACAACAGCTACATCTCTCGTACTGAAAGTAATTTTTCAGGATACTTTATGGGACGTTTCTGCAAAAATGATTCTATATTAATTTTAGCGGATCTTGGTCTTCCAGAACTTTCCGCATCTTGAGTGCTTGTTGGTACCACGTTTGAACTCCGCGACCTCCGTTTTTACAGTTGTAAATGAAGGAGCAGACTCGCCCCAATAAAGCGCCCAATTTCTTCTTAATCTCCTTCGGAGATAAATCTGTATCAGACACTTAGGTAATACTGAAGAACGATTCAAGGTAGCTTGGTCAAAATGGCACTGCGTACATCATCTCTAGGCGAAGGAACATCTCATCCCATCATAGAAAAGTGTGTGGTGTACCTCGCAATATTTCCAGGGTTGCGGAAAACTACCCATTTTATTCAAAGTTGCAAACCACACTAAATTGAATAATAGAAAATTCTTTAATTCTGAAAATTCCTAAAGTTCCAATTGTAAAGCAAATTGTACCAAACAAATATTTAGTCTGTTGTAATAAATTCGCTATCTTGAATTTTAGCAATTTAATTCTAGATTCGTAATATAGGCTCACCCAAAACCACCAATACCGATATTAAAAATATCGAGTTTGAAGAAATGAAGATCCGCAATATCTGGACCAAAAATCCCCCAATATCAATTTTAGACAAAATCGGAAAAATTAATATTTTTAGTCCTCATATTGTATCTGTTAACTTCACATTAAAAATCATGGTTCTTGGGTTTAAACTGTGTCAAATTGGACTTCCCTCCACGGGATTAAATCACACATTCAGTGTTTCAATTCCATGGAGTAAAATACCTGAAGATGTCTCGTGCACTCGTAGGCGAAACGTCGGATAATAATTCCAGTTTAACACGGTCTAAACCCAAAAAGCATAATTTCCAACTTGGCCAAAACCGTAAAAGCTTTCATTCTTTATTAACTTCACATTCTTAATCTACAAGCCCGAAAACCCACTAATACAAATTTTGAAAAAATGTGAATAACATAAATTTTCAACCGCCGTATTGCATCTGTCATATTGATTTTTTTTAATGATTTTAACTTCGCTATTTACATCTCAGAAAACTTTGAACAAAATTGAGAGACGTAACATTTGCCATATTGGATCCATCATATTGAATTTTTCAAAAATAATTTTTAATTTGTAATTTACATTCCCCAAAAACTACCCAATATTAATTTTGGACAAAATTGAGATATGCAAAACTTTTTATACGCCCTATTTAATATTTTTAAAATAAATTTAGATTCGTTATGTGCGACCCCGAAAATTCAATCGTACCAATTGAAGAAAAAATTTATTTTGTCCGCCATATTACAAGCGCCATCTTGGATTTTCCCGAACAAATTTCGGCCAAAATGAAATAGGGCTACCGCAGGCAAAAGATTTCATTTAAATCGATGCGCCATTCCAGAGTATTCGATATACATATTAAAAAGTGGTCGAATTTAGAACCTCTTTCTTTAGAAGACGTTAAAAAATATATTTATATCATATCGCCGTATATAATTAAAAATAATTATAAAATGAGTTATACTTTTCTACAAAGTCACATTCCCTTATACAGAGTATCAGGAAAATACCTTATTTTAAACAAAAAAGTTCCTCTAAACATGTATCCAAAATACAACTATTTCCGCAGAATTTTTTGCAAATAAAATGCTTTTTGATATTTATTTCGCTTTAGCGTATATTTGTAAATAAAAAATAAGTAAGGAAGACTTGCCCATTATTGTCGTTTCTCGTCAAAATCAAAATTACTAACGCAAATTTTTCACACCACATTTTTAAACGAATCTCGTCACATAAAGAAACACATGATTTATATTTTTATTAAACTGAATGCTCAAAATATCCACTATTTTAAGTCTCTGTAAGATAAGTAGGGTTTTAACCAGTTATCCCAATTGCGTTGAAGAACTCCTGGTAGCAGCAAAAATACGTTGTCGTAAATGATTTTCAATAGATATTTCAGGCAAAAACCAGATTTTTCTTATAATTCCAAACGAATAATCCAAAGGATTACAAAATAGATATATAGTTTTAAATCACACACTATGGTCGGCGCTAATTTATTTACAAAATTATATAACAATTCAATATATCCACTTCCCAAAAAACACGTAATACTTCCCTGAAAGCAAAGAAATGAGAAACCTAACGCTACCGAATCTCTGTCAATTTATTTGTTGTCAAAGGACAAATCACGAATTTGTCTGTCTCAAGACTAATAACTACTGATTGTCAGCTCTAACTATTACGAATATTTAAAATGTTTGAGATATGTTACATCCTTTTTAGTTGATGTAGGTTTTTTTTAATTAAAAAAAAACTGTTTTAACAGAGTTAATTAGTTTATTTGCAGTTTATTCTCTAAATAATAACTAAACAGCAGACCTGCATCTATTCAATCAGATCAATGGTAATGGAGAAAAAGAAAAAACCGGAAAATTCAGAGTACAGTATAAATTTTACTCCCTTCGGCAACCGCACTGCCCCCATTACTCTTTTACTTTCACGCACTCCAGCATTTACGATCATGTTGGCTAGCATTTTTCACGTATTTCACAGACTTTTTGAGACAAAATGAAAATAAAGACTAGTAGAATAATACTTCTACTTTCAAAATCTTTTTACAAAATTAAAATCAGACAGTGTAATGCAGTTCCTACGGCTACTGATTTATTAATAAAGCAACACGACCGGATCCAGGCAGGAGCCATTGTGACAATGTCCCTTCCCCCCAAAATATGTACATGTACATGTTCTAAAAAATACCAGAAACCTTAAACCCTAAGCATCTTACATCATACATTATATATATATATATATATATATATATATATATATATATATATATATATATATATATATATATATATATATATATATAAATTCTAAGTCTTGGGATAGCGGTCCTAGGGCTGAATGAAACTCTGTTTTTTACAAACGCCAAGCTTTCGGAAGTTTATTATTTCCTTCTTCAGGGCTACAATACAGAACAGTTCTGTTAATTATAATTTTAAATTTTACAATGTATGATATTTAATAATAAAAAGAAAATGATTCTAAATTCAAAGACTTACGTGCAAATTGAGTCCATTTATGGCTTTTAGAAATTGAAACGGAAAATTCATGTGGAAACTGTTGATTTTTGCATAATTATTACATTTTATTATTAAAATGGTTTTTTAAAACACTAATATATAATTTTATTTTGTGGGTCATTTTAGTTGTACTGAATGTAGGTTTATCTGATAAGAAAATCCTTGAAACACTTTTTTTTTGGTAGATGGGATATGCCAGAAATGTCTAATTTTAATTTAGCGGTAATTTTGAATGTGGAATCATTATGTTTTACAAGAAATGTTAATTTCAATTTTATTTTATAAGTTAGGTATTTAATAATATTATTTTTCCTTGTATTTATATTGATGAGATTTATGTTTATTTAATGAGTAATTAAGTTCTTATGAGTATTGTTGCGTTTAAAAATTGTAATAATTGTAAAAAGGTAATAGGAAATGATTAATGAACATTATTTATATAGAACAAAGAAGGTTGGAAAACAGTCTTTCAACCTCTCGCCTTCTCAATATTCAAAATTGCAAAATATCTACTAGCAATGTAGTTGTTATAGGGAAGTGATAAAAATGCACTTACGTAATTTGTAGAAAACTATGGAGAAACCGTGAAGTCAAGAGGCTGGGAGACTTGTTGTCTTGTATTTTTATTATTTAAGGTGGACCAGAGATGAGAGTAGATTACACCGAGATTCTCAATATCTTTTCTTTTGTTGATACAGTTATCATCTATATAAATTTCTACCATCTCCAGAAAATGCCTTTTATTATTATCTTGTTCTTTGTTGATCACCTCAACACTGACAAAATCAAACCTGTGATCCTCATCGATTACATGTTCCGACAAGGTGCATGTCCTCTTTTGCAATCTACAATCACTCCTGTGTCTGATGATTCTATTTTTCAAAACAATTGATGTTTGACCTATGTAATGTTTGGCACAGTCTATACATTTTAGATGGTATACCACCCCTGATTTGTTAGGGTTGCTATCCGTGTCTTTCAGTCTGGAGAAGGTTTGGCCAACTGTTAATATGTGTTTACCACATATTTTTATATTATGCATAGAAAGAATTTTATTCAATTTTTGTGTGACTTGGTTGATGTAAGGTAATGAAAAATAATATGTGGGTTGGTTTTCTTCTAAGAGAGCTGAAATTTCAGGAGAAAAATCAGTGGTGTTTTGATTGGTATTATTCTCTATGTGTGAATGTGTTGGTGTTATGAAGGCAGATATCTCTGGTGAGACATTAAAATTTAGTGTAGTAGGATGACAAATTGATGTAATTCTTTTTTTTTTAATTAATTACTAGAATCTAGTAATTAATTTAATAAAAAAAAGAATTTAAAAAAAAATTTTAAAAAAATAAAAAGAAAAAAAATTTTAAAAAATAAAAAAAGGCATTTTCTGGAGATGGTAGAAATTTATTTAGATGATATATGTATCAACAAAAGAAAAGATATTGAAAATCTCAGTGTAATCTACTCTCATCTCTTGTCCACCTTAAATAATAAAAATACAAGACAACAAGTCTCCCAGCCTCTTGACTTTACGGTTTCTCCATAGTTTTCTACAAATTACGTAAGTGCATTTTTGTCACTTCCCTATAATAACTACATTGCTAGTAGATATTTTGCAATTTTGAATATTGAGAAGGCGAGAGGTTGGAAGACTATTTTCTTCTGTTCATTAATCATTTCCTATTACCTTTTTACAATTATTACAATTTTTAAACGCAACAATACTCATAAGAACTTAATTACTCATTAAATAAACATAAATCTCATCAATATAAATACAAGGAAAAATAATATTATTAAATACCTAACTTATAAATTAAAATTAAAATTAACATTTCTTGTAAAACATAATGTTTCCACATTACCGCTAAAATAAAATTAACATTTCTGGCATATCCCATCTACCAAAAAAAGGGTGTTTCAAGGATTTTCTTATCAGATAAACCTACATTCAGTACAACTAAAATGACCCAAAAATAAAATTATATATGTGTTTCAAAAAACCATTTTAATAATAAAATGTAATAATTATGCAAAAATCAACAGTTTCTACATGAATTTTCCGTTTCAATTTCTAAAAGCCATAAATGAACTCAATTTGCACGTAAGTCTTTGAATTTAGAATCATTTTCTTTTTATTATTAAATATCATACATTGTAAAATTTAAAATTATAATTAACAGAACTGTTCTGTATTGTAGCTCTGAAGAAGGAAATAATAAACTTCCGAAAGCTTGGCGTTTGTAAAAAACAGAGTTTCATTCAGCCCTAAGACTGCTATCCCAAGACTTAGAATTTTCCCTATATATATATATATATATATATATATATATATATATATATATATATATAGGAAAAAAGAATTTTTCCTTTCTAACTAGTCGGTCAAGAACTACTCTTCCCCTTTATATATATATATATATATATATATATATATATATATATATATATATATATATATATTTATCGTTACTTATATCATACACTGTAAAAATTTTAATATAAAACAACAACAACGAAAAAAGGAAAAAATTGCCAAAGGTTTCATTGTTATAAATCATAAAAAGGTTGAAACGTTGTGAAAAATAAAATTTTAATGACATTATAAAAATGTTGTAACATTTGTAAGAACTTTAGTCCAAGAATTAATCTACATATATTTTTCATGGCAACTAGATCGGGTTTAAGTCTTAAACCTTCTTAGTGGATCTGGCTGTTTCATTTTTTTATTTCAATTAAATAAAAAATTGAAATACTTCGAGTCAATGTGCAAACTAGGATCGGGTAAACTGCTTAGATGTAACAGGCAATATTTTGATGACACACCTTATCAAAGAAATTCAATTTTTAAATGCTTCTATCTTAAAAACTATAGTAAGCATATTACGTTTCATTAAAATGGGTCTAGAATTTTAGTAGGAATACAAAAATGATCTAATATAAGGGATAGCATTGTCTCCCAAAAATGAACTATATTTTCTATTTTTTTCCTTTTGGGCAATAATAGAAAATGCATTTTTTTATTCTTATTTTACTTATTACTACATTTGTTAATTTAAACCATTCATTGTCAACTTAGAATAGTTTTAAAGTTAAACTAAGTTAATTTATTTTACTTTTTCTATTTCATATTGGCAAAAAAAATTAATGAATACTTTGCAATTACCTCCTCTCCCAAGGAAAAATACTATTCCCAATACACTTATGTAAACATTTTTTTATGTTCTGAATATGCCTCTGAATACAGCTGATGACAATGAAACAACGTTTTATGTTTGTATTATCTTCCCATTTTATTTATGAACTTCTTTGGGTATTATTATTGGGTACCTATAATGTTGAATAGTGAATCCTTATATCGAAGCCAATAAATGTGTCATGTTTCTTTGTACAAAATAAAAATATAATGGAGTCACAGTCTCGACATACTTCTAATAAGTTCAGTACTTAGAATAATATCCATTTTATCAATATTTTGACTGTATATTATGTGGGTTGGTATTCAGTCAATATAATGAGTCAAAAAATTTGATGTAATATATTTCCTATGCCTGGCTATAATAATTTAATAAAAAACTTTATTGTGGTTGTGTTTTTATATTGTAGTCTGTTATGGCCATATTGTATATTTTCAAATTTTAGTGAATTGTTACCCAGAAAGAAAACCTTGTAAATATAAAAAATAAATCCTCCTACTTAAGAATTTTTTATTGTTTTCATCTCTTTCACCACCTGTAAATACAAGTACATTCCGATTCATTTATGTTTTTCCTTAAGGTGCATTATCAATAATAAAAAACTTGATAACAAAATAAATATTTTAATCGTACATAATAGTTATAACCAAAATAAATACAACAAATACTATACAAATAGTTTGACTTGCTGAAAGGGTGACACATACAGTTGACCTATGCTCATTTAATACTCTGTGGAATGATTTAAGCATTAATCCCTAAAAAAAAAATATTTGAGTTTAAAGCAATTTGTTAGTTCAACAATTAACAGGGTTTATTTCTAATATTCGCTATACAACGATTAGCACTAGGAAATTTCAATTTTTAAATTTTTTTTGTAATGTATCTTTATTTTTTGATCAATAATAATAATAAATGCTTTATTTAACCTAGTACAAGTCATAAAAAACTGGTACATCATTTCTGCATTGTTAATTATTTATAATATCACAAAATAAAAAGTAGGGGACTAATACTAACAAGCTTAATTACTCTAACTATTATGAATAAGTAAACTCTATTGACATATACATTAACAGAACGTTAAAAATATATACAAAATATTATACGAAATATGTAGTTTAAACACAAGTAATGCTAATCACCCTAAAACAATAAATAAGTAATTGAATTCATTTCCCTACACATTTGGGATATAGGACCGTTAATACCATAATTTGTTCAGTGATATATCACCTCAAATAAACCCTGAGCTCTAAAAGCTCTTTGAGGAACTGATAATCAAATATTATTGAGCAGTTTAGGAGTATCAATACAAGAGTTTACAATCTTATAAAGCATTACGAGGTCAAGATATATGCGCCTCACATACAATGGTAGCAACCTCAAAGCATCAGCAATATCATTATATACGGCTGCTCAAGCAACTCAAAACTTTTTTTGTACCCACTCTAGTTTTTCTTTATATGTGTATTATATGAAGGAACAAAGATGAATTAAAACATGTCTAATTTAGTCATACTTAAACAGAAAAAAACAATGGTGTAAGACTATTGTGTATTGCTTTAAGAATTACAACTTGAGCAGATTTCCATTTTTTATTCCGAAAACAATACGCTATATCTAAGGTTCAGTTTGTCTAATCTATGCGTATGTTCTCAACTGAATCCCCATTGAGATTATTAAAATTTAAATAACAAAAACTCACCTTTCAAATGATATCCAAATACATTGTTGGCACTTACATATAATTTATACAGAAATATATCTAAATTTGCTTAAGTTTCTCTAGAGTTTCATTCTGTGTTTCGTTTTTCTCCGGCATAACTATAGGTTTAATAAAAATAAATCCAGTGTGCAATGTTAAAGCGACTCCAGCGAGTAAGAGGAGTTTTTTTGCAGCTGGAGACATTTTCAAAAAGAAAAATACAAGTTGTATTATTTTTAAATTTTTTGTTTGAGGTTATATTACATAACCTCAAACTTTGACATTTGATAAAAGATCTACTGGTACAGTAGATAGAATCCATGGTAGGTATAACAATCAAGTAAATGCCGCATGTAGTTCATTAGGGCTATTCTTTTGAGTCATTATCACTTTCACTTCGATCACTTGAAATAATCATGATCACTTCAGCCCAATGACAAGTAAATGCATATTCAAAAGAACATGAAGTTATCAGTTTCACTTTGTTCACTTTGATCAATTGATAATTACTCAAAAGAATAGGGCTATTCTTTTGAGTCATTATCACTTTCACTTCGATCACTTGAAGTAATCATGATCACTTCAGCCCAATGACAAGTAAATGCATATTCAAAAGAACATGAAGTTATCAGTTTCACTTTGTTCACTTTGATCAATTGATAACTACTCAAAAGAATATAGCCAATATAGCCATTAATAATCCAGACAACTCGGTGAGAGAAAATGTTTGTTCCAAAATACTTTTATTTCTATATTTCTATGTGATTTTTTTCTGTGCTGTTGGTACCGATTGTGGTTTATGGATGGCGCTAGTTTTTCAATAATTTCTTTTTAAAGTAAAAAACAGTTTTACTAAAGCTAAAACCTTATTATTTTTTTCCTGTTGATATTTAGTTTTCTATTATATAAATATATTATATTTTACCTTATTGTAATAAAGCAATAATAGCAATTACACCTGCTTAATATGAAAGCCCAAAGTTATCATCAGCAGTTGTATCAAAAGATGATGTTAATGTTTTTATTTTATATTGTTTCTAGCCCTCTTCATCTCTCTTGAAGTAGTGTTATCATTTGATTCTAATACCTTCTATAGATAAATAAATATCAGTCTAGTCCAGTTGTAAGCTCAATCAAAAATTAAAACTGTGTAACCCCATGTACTCTAAGAAATATGACTGAAATAATTATCTAGGATATTATGTTTGTTTTTGTAAATTTAGATGGATATGGAGTCACATAATTAGTGTGTCAAGATCATTTATTTTAATAAGCCCGTTCCCATTGTAGCAAAATTTTATGGATCATTGCATTTAAAAAACTCTGGGGGGGGGGGGGGTCTCATGTGAGTGGGGCTCTTTATTACCACTCTGTAAAAATGGATAGTTCCATCTATAAGCCGAGTGGATTGGTGAGGTTCAAAATCATTATTCTTGACACATTGGCGGATGCGCCAATTAAAAAATAACTTAGCGAATACAATAAGGCTATTCTTTTGAGTCATTGTCAGTTTCACTTGAAGTAATCACGATCACTTCGACCCAATGACAAGTAAATGCATATTCAAAAGAACATGAAGTCATCAGTTTCACTTTGCTCACTTTGATCAGTGATAATTTACTCAAAAGAATACAGCCAATATAATTAATTCTTGACATTGTTGTTAATGCACCATTACCATTTATTAGATCAAGATTTATATTTAAATCGTGTTCACCTTATCAAGGCAGTAGTATCAAAAAGATTTATTTTCCCGAGAACACTTAGTTTTTTTATAATTAAACCCAGAACAAACAGAAACGAAATGCCACAACAGTCCATAACAAGAAAGCAGCAGAACCACGTAACTTGAGATCCGTGAGCAAACAGAACACGAAATCGGACCATTAGCGTCAGTCATAAATCAGATACTATAAGCGCAAAAGAGAAATGCAATTACTGAAAAATACGTTGCCGCCTGTAGGATATCACACGAACTAACTACTAGTTGATAAAACCGATACTTATTTTACCAACAGAAAAATGCTTTACAAATTATCGAAACTACTTTCTGCATGTACGGTTCTTGACAAACTAATCGCAAATCTAAAAATATAAAACAATATCTACTTTTGAAGTTATACAAATTAAAATATTTATTTAGAATAGAGATATAATATCAAGATATAAAATTTTTAAAATATAGAAAAAATAGAAAAAAAACTCCATTAAAAGACAGTATAATCGTCTGTTTTATCGGCAGTTACATTATCATATGTGAAAAGGTCACCGCGAGGTGTCGTGCTGTCAATCAGTTTGACAAAAAAGGTTATGGAGGACAGATGTACGATCGTTTCGTTCGATACAAAAAATAACGATGATGTCCTATTTTAAGTGAAAATAATTAGTATAGATAGACTAAATTAGTGCAAGTTTATACAAAAATGAAGGCGAAGCCCTCGAAAAGGGTTGCTGGCATGATAATTCGCTCCAGAAAATCTATTGCAAAAGATGGGGTCGTAACAGTAAGTTGACAATTTCATTGACATTTTTGTAAATTACGATTTCTTTACAAACAATCCAGGATTTTCCCAGGAAAAATAAGTCATTGATTTAATAGTAAACATATTTGTATAGTCTAAATAATTGTGGAACAAGATCTGTCTTTAGTTTTGATGTACACAGGGTGTTTAATGTTTAAAGAATCATTAATGGATTGAAATTTTTTGCATAAGCTGCGATTTTTGCCTTTTCAGATGGTTTTTATTGAATTTTTAATTAATTTGAGTGAAATAGTAAGACTGTAGAGACGATAATAATAATTTTTCGTTAATATCTCTATTTATTCCTTCTTAATTAATTCTTGGATTGACTTCTAACATATAAACTGATTTCTTTAACAATCATATTGTACAAAATACCATTAGTTTTAAATTAGAGGAAATATTTTTAAGCAAAATTGTTCCAAAAATTGATAGTTCTCATTAATGTTACAAATTCATTAAAAAAAAAATAACCTAGTATGCGTTGTTAGTTAACAAAGTTCATTTTTAAATTTATCATTGTGACAATCATTTTACAAGCGCACTTTAAAAGCACTTATTTTTCAATTCTTTATCTTTTGGGATAAAATTTCGAAAAATATATCTATATAATTTATTTAATCTCTTGTTTTGAGTACTGTAATAATAGTATTTTCAAAGCCAGTAAAAGGAATACAATATATATTGTTTTCTGTCTCAAGTTTTAATATCTCAATATTGGTATTGTTTTCTTTTAATATTTTTTTTATCATATTTCATGGCCAAAATACTAGTTTGTAAGACTAAAAACCACAGAAAAAAAAAATGAGAATGTACTGATATTTATTATTATGACAATATATTTAATAATTATATTTAGCATAGAAGTATATCACTTCGTTAATGTATTTAGTTATATTAAAATTTATAAGTATGGTTGGAGAACAGAAGTAACATTAATTTAATGACAGAAATCCAGTTATTTTTGTGATTTATGTTTACGATGTTGTTAAAATCCTCAGTAAATTATTAATGTTTTGTTATGACCCAAAAAACGCAAATGGGCGCAAGTTATATTTTGTTATGTTATATTTAAAATTGGTTCAGAATTGACTGAACAATCTAAAAATTAGATATCAGATTATTTTGCCTTTATTCCTAATATAATTGAAAATCTGAAATATTTTAGGCAGTACTTGTTAAAAAATTAAAGTGTTTACATAAATGAAAGTGTGTGAAAGCAAATTTTGCAGTTATACTAACACTTAGAATGTTTTTTTTGTGGGCGTGAAATTCAATATGTTGATGGAAAACAGATTTGGAAAAAGCCAATCTAAATTATATAGACTTATTGTTTATTTTCATCAAGAATGGTGGGAAACATTTACGCAATGAATAATTTTTATACAGGGTGTCCAGAAAATACGTGTATAACGTTTGATGACAGACTCTTGATGTCAAAATAGGTTGATTTAAGTCAACTTAGTTATATCTGATTCTGCTTCCTTTAGGCGGTGAAAGACGTTAAAGTTTTAAAAGATACTGATTTTTCCCAAATGTCTTGAAAACATGGTATCTGAATTTAATGATTTCTGGTATGCGGTCTAATACTATAATATGACGTTTTCTAGTGGTATAGCGACCAGCCATAAAGTAGTGTAAGTGTTATAAACGTGACGTCACTTGTAAACACTGTTTATGATTTATGCCATCATTTATGTCATGCCTAGATATTTCTATCAGATAATCACATGTATTTATTAACCATATAGATAAAAAATACCTTTAATAATGGTATTTCGAGGGACTTTATTGCTATGGCATTTAATAATTTGACAGATTGTCTCATCACTTTCTAAGAAGTCAACTAAAGTCAGATGAACACTTTAAATTTCTAAGGCTATTTTACTATTAAACATGGACAACTACATGCACTCCAAGAAGGTTGACATGCTCCTGGTGTATGGGTTTTGAGAAAGAAATGGGTGTCAAAGTTTTAGGGTTTACATGGAGAGATTTCCTAACCACCGAATATCAAACCATTAAATATTTTTCAATATTAGATAGTCTCAATAACTGTATTCAGCAAAATGGCGGCCATTTTGCACATTTGCTTAATTAATGTTTTCTTTTAGTTTAGGGGCCCTCTTTTTAACCTTATGAAAAGAGATAAAAAGTATGAAAAAAAAATGAATGAATATTTTTTCTAAGAAATTTCTCTATTTTTATTTTTTATCCGGGTGACTTTATTCAGGTTGTGATAAAAATCAACGATTTTTTTTCTAAGAAATTCATTACCAACTAATACAGTCATGAACATTAATTATGAATAACATTTAGTAGAAAGCCATCCATCTAAGGTTTTATGTGGAAGTTTTTTAAAAGTAGGTTTGATAGTGCTTATTTTGTAATATTCATAAAATAATATGTACTTGATACAAATTTATATACCATCAGTTGCATGTCCGTGGAGTGAAATTAATTCCCTAAAAACGGTATCAGTAAATTTTATTTTAAAGAAGAATTTTTTCTTGAAAATTGCATGGAAACGCAAGCTTCAGAATATGGTTTTGAACACAATAAAGTTGAATGAGGGGCTGCTTCATCTTGTTTAGGGGTGGAAGTGTACAAATTCATTTTATTCAATTAAAAATTCATTAGTTGTTAAATTGAAAAATTCTATTTTAAGAGGTTATATTTAGTGGCGATTTGTACTCCATTGACATAAATCAGGGCATGAAAAAATGAACGGGAATCAGAGAGTGACTTTTAAAACTTTTTTACAAAAAGCTGTGTAACAACTCTACAAAATGGTAGATTTTTACTACATACTACTCATACTTAATGTTCTTGATGGTTTGTTTGATTATTTACCATGAATTTATATATATATATATATATATATATATATATATATATATATATATATATATATATATATATGTGTGTATGTATATTGTATTTGTGTCATATTAATAATATTTATTCATGATATAGATACAAAAAGTATTTTTCACAAGTCAAATATAAAACTACATATTATAGTAAAAACATTAAGAAGACAGATAGTTTTTCATTTTGGACTTAAACTGCTGCGTACTGAGGTTTTTAAAACATTTGGAAGCACATTTAAAAATTTCAGTTCATAGTGGTTCCCACCATCCCTGGCTCTAGCAGTTCTACTGTAAGTTAAGGTAAAATAATTCCTATCCCTCATGTTGTAGTTGTGGTAAGCACTATTACAGGTATACCAATCAGCATTCTTTTTGATGTGCATAAGGCAATTCTTGATGTAGATAGATGGCAAGGTAAGGATAGCAAGAGAGATAAAACTGACCCTACAACATTCTCTGAATCCCAGACCAGACATAATCTATATCAACGCCGTTGCATTGCAAATACCCTGGAAACATGCATTGAATGTCCCCAACACAGGACAAAGTAACTAAGATGCGAGTTGATGTAACTGTAGTAAGCATTCATAAGAATATCATTAGACACTATGTTTTTCAGATTATGAATTATAAATGTATTTCTGCTTAGAATACTTATAAGATGTTCAGCATATTGCTGCCATGTCAGCTTAGGGTTAACATATATGCCCAGCAACTTTACAGCTGATTCATTCAGATTCAAAACCCTCAGCGAAAAATCTAATTGTCTGGGTTTTAGTCTCATTAAGGATTAATTTTTTAGCAGTAAACCATTGCTGAAGATCCGACCACGTGCTCCGTCTGTTGACTAAGATTTATCAGATCGTTCGCTCTCTCGAGTGCCGTTATATCATTAGCAAACAAAATAATAGCTCTACCCTCGTTTGAAATACATGTACTAATTACACTTATAAAAGAAAGAACAACGGCCCAAGAACTGAGCCTTGGGGCACTACGTGTATGACTGGATTGGGCTTGATGTCTCACCACCAAATGTTACATACTGGAGACAATTTGATAAGTAACATTTTGCAAGATTGATTATGCAATTATTAAAATTATATTTATAAAACTTTTGAATCAACAGATTATGCGACACCCAGTCAAAAGCTTTTGCCAGATCAAAGAAAGACACCCAAACATACATCGTTCTCTCAAAACAGTCTTGAATGTACGAAGTTAGATGGTTTATGACAGCTGTAGTTGACATGTTACAACTAGAACCAAACTGACATGGATTGAACAGACACTGGTCTTCAAAATGGTCACACATCTGATTTTTTAAATTACTCTTACAGATTTTACTAAATAGTGGCACTATTGAAATTGGTCTGTAGTTGGCAATATCATTACAGGCTCCCTTATTAAAAACTGGCACCACGCAAGCTAATTTCAAACATTCTGGAAAAACTGCTGATTTAATACAATTGTTAATAATTTTAGTTAGCAGGTAAATTAAAATATTCTTTATAGTCTTAAGTATCCTAATATTTAGACCAAAGCAGTCCTTACTAGCACTATTATTAAGGTTAGACATTATATCCTTCGGATTATTAAAGTTTAATGTTGGACAGGAGCTATTTGTATTTAGGGAGTCGAGGTAGCCAAGTGGATTGGAACTTGAATTCGGAATATTCTGCATTATGTTTTCAGCAAAATGTGAAAAGATGTAAAAATCGTTAGCATTTAACTTTTCAGTCATTGGCATGCCAATAATGGGGTTGTTGTTCTTAATAATATCCCATACTGCTTGCGGTAATCGAAGATTTTCGGGTATTTCGTGTGTGTGCCGAGTCCTTCTTAGGACTGCAAGACAGCTAACGTTTCGGCGAAACCTCATTCACCATTTTCAAAACTCACTGTACGACGTTTGTGGGCGAACAGAAAATGTAGTAGCTTCTCGTTAAATTCATTCTGAAAAATCTGGAACAAAATGAGTAAGGAAACAAAGGAGTAAAGAATGACTTTTAATGCAATTTAAAAAACAACTGTTATTATTAGAAAAGAACAAATACTCCTAAAAACTACTACAAAATGATTTATCGTTATTCCCTTCATATCTCGTTGGCCTTTCCAAATAGCCTATACGAAGACCGAATGCTTAAAATGTTTGGGGAATCTTGATGGTGCTGATTATAGCAATACTAAACAGCAGATTTCTGCAGAAATTGATTAGCGCATTAACGTATGTAAGACTTTTAATTGCTCTCAAAAAAACATCCGTTTTGCTTGATAGTAATGTAAATATCGTTATTAGAATTTGGGGTTAAACTAATAAAAGGTGATTACCCTTTGCTAGTGTTAATGCCGTCGCTTTATAGTTAAAATATTCATGTGTAAAAGTAAGTGGGTAGGTTTTGTCCTACTTTTTTAATAAATAGAACGTTTAAATGTGATTATTGATATATTCGAATGACTAAACAATTAGTTATTTAAAATAGTGAAAATATTTTACTACAGTCATCAATGAGAGTGGAATTAATTATCAAAAATTTGAATTTCATTGTCTTTTTATCTTGAGATTGTTTTATTTAATCTCATACGTAGAATATTTTTAACTTTTGAGTATTTCATACCAAAAACGGCAAAGCATTTTTATAACTGGTGTTACGGCACAATGGAAATTACTGACAAAAATTTGTACATTAAATTATTTCTTTTTCATAATTCTTTATATTATTCAACTAGCGACCCGCCCCGGCTTCGCACGGGTGCAATGCTGATACTAAATACACTACAGAAAAACTGTGACTATTTATTTTATTTTTACAACAATTATTACATCGGCCTCCGACGCGCTATTTATAGGCACGCTGCCGCCGCCCCGGTCGGCCAGTACCGCCGCAAGCGCTACTTCCCGCAATTTAAAATCTGTAATATCTTCGAAAATATTCATTTAAATCTTGTGCTGTAAAGGACCATATAGATCTATATTAAATCAACAATGTATTTAAGCTATTTAATTGGATAAGGATTAATGCTGTATTGGTTAAAATCGCTTCAAAATTTGCCATTATTTGTCGTAAAAATTAAATGACAAAAAAATGTTATTGTGGGATATCCATGAGAGATAGACATATACCATCGCGGAGTTTTCTGTAGACCTTTTCAATGTGTACAAATAATTAGTACATTATTTTGATAAATCTCGTAGGGTTCAGCCTGCGTTTGCAATGTAAGCGGAAAAAAATATGATAATTAACGACATCACATTAGAAACCTCAAAAATAACAGTATTTCTCCACTATTTAATGGATGTTATTATACATATAAACCTTCCTCTTGAATCACTCTATCTATTGAAAAAAACCGCATCAAAATCCGGTGCGTAGTTTTAAAGATTTAAGCATACAAAGGGACATAGGGACAGAGAAAGCGACTTTGTTTTATACTATGTAGTGATATATATATATATATATATATATATATATATATATATATATATATATATATATATATATATATATATATATATATATATCATTTTTCTTAATTTTGTATTTTCTTGGGTTTAGGTTCTATAATTAATAAAACACAAAACGATTGACGTTTCGCCCTTTATTCAAGGCATTTTCAAAATTTATTCCTAAAAAAATATATAATTAAAATACATCAATATAAAAAACATATTTTACATTTTGGAAAACAAACAAGACACTTAAAAACAGTAGTCAAAAACTTTAAAACATTTTAAAAATATTTAATTTCACCAGTACATACCTTGACATTTTGCTGTTCTGTTTCTAAATAAACTTTAAATTTTCATCGTTTACTGAGGATACGTGGAATGCGAATGTGTTTTATTTTTTTAAATATTTTTTATATTTTACAATGTATATAAAAAAAACAAATAAGGTATATGTTTGGTTTTATGTTTAAGAGGATATTCTATTTTTGATTCTTATTTGACCGGATCGAATACTTAATAGTTTTGTTTAAATTAGGTTTGCGTAAATGTGGCTCAAATTTCCTATATCTGTTCTGTCGTTAACAGTGTTTTTATCTTTTTTAATTTCAATCATTTCCTTTATCTGTAATTTTTGGTAATTCATATCTTTGTTTTTTATAATGGTACTGTTATAATCAAAAGTGTGGTTTTCGTCCTGTGTGTGTTTGTTTAACGCTGTTGAGGCCATTTTTTGTATATTTATGGCCATTTAATCTGTTCTTCAGTAATTGGCTCGTCATGCCTATATATTTTTTGGGACAATTTGTGCAAGGGATCGAATATATTATATTTGATTTATTCATTAGAGGAGTTTTACTTTTTAAATTTGTGAATAATGTATTTAATTTATTATGTGACCTGTGGCATACGATAATATCATGCTTTTTTAAAATGTATTTTATTTTTTCTGACAGCTCACTAGTGTAAGGTAATGCCACATATTTCTGCTGTTTATGTTCTATGTTTTTTGTTTTTACGTTGTTATAAAACTTATATGTTCGTTTATCAATTATTTTGGTGATAGTCTTTTCGTTGAAATTATTATTTATTAGTGTCTCTTTTACTTTTTGAAGTATTTTTGGTCGGAATTCTGGAGATGTTAGGGAGATAGCACGATCAGATAGACCGATTATAACGCTGTTTTTTTGAGTTTTTGAATGATTAGAGAAATAGTTTAGATGTCTACCTGACCAAGTTGGTTTGGTGTACCATTCAGTTAAAATTTTGTTTTTTCTGCGTATAAGTGTCATATCTAGAAAATTTATTTTATTATTATTCTCTGTTTCGGATGTGAACTGTAATTTTTCGTTGAAACTGTTAAACTCTTGGAGAATTTCATTTATTTTATTTTGTGGTACGGCTGCTATGCATTCATCGACAAAACGTTTGAAAAATATTATATTAAAATTTAATTTTTCTAAGACTTTTTCCTCTAAATATTCCATTACTAGCTGAGCAATGGTAGATGAAATTGGTGATCCCGTAGCACATCCATCGAGTTGTTTATAAAAGGTATTTTCATACTGAAAATAATTTGTATTAAGAACGAGGTCAACAGCATCCATAAAATTATTTTTTGATAGCGTTGTATGTTTTTTTAAAATTTCCCATTTTTCTGCTAAAATAGTGTGGACAAGTTGATTTGGTATGTTTGTATACAAAGATATAACATCTAGCGAAATGAGTCTGTAATTTTCAGGTAGGTTTACTTTATCAATAAATTTTTTTAAAGGCGAATGAATCTTTAATAAAAAAATCGTTTTTGCCTGTAATATTTGAAATGCAATCTGATAAGAATTTTGATAAACTATAGAATGGCGATTGTATACAAGAAACAATAGGTCTTAGTGGTATATTTTGTTTATGTAATTTTGGTAGGCCGTATATTTTTGGTGGAATAGCATTGTGAATGGTTAGCCTTTTTGCATCTTTTTCAGTTAGTTCTTTTACATTGAGCAATTTTTTTATGAAGGTATTTTTGATATAAGTTCGTTAGATCACTTTTAATATTTTTATATGTATTTTCGTCCTCTAGTAAGTTGTGCATTTTTGTCTCGTAATCTGCCTTGTTCATAACTACTGTTTTATTGCTTTTATCAGGCCTTAGAATAATGATTTGAGGATTGTCTTTGATAAATTTTTTTGTTCGATTTAATTTCTTTTTTAACTTTTTTTGGAGGTTGTTACTTTTTATTGTTTGATGTCTTATTTTGATTTTATGATTAGTTAAAACATTTGTTACTTCAGCTCTAATTGTGTCCTTCTTGTCGTCTGACTCATTGCTAATAACAGACTCAATAGAGGCTATATATTCGGTTATTGGAATATCTTTTTCTTTTGTAACATCTACTGAGAAATTTGGACCATATGATAAAACTTCATTAACTTCGCACGGTATCGGGGTATCGGATATATTTTCGATCCATTTGGACCTGTCGTTGTTTCTCATTAGATGTTACAAAAGAAAAATATATTCAGAACAGATTAAATGGCCATAAATATACAAAAAACGCCTCAACAGCGTTAAACAAACACACACAGGACGAAAAACACACTTTTGATTATAACAGTACCATTATAAAAAACAAAGATATGAATTACCAAAAATTACAGATAAAGGAAATGATTGAAATTAAAAAAGATAAAAACATTGTTAACGACAGAACAGATATAGGAAATTTGAGCCACATTTACGCAAACCTAATTTAAACAAAACTATTAAGTATTCGATCCGGTCAAATAAGAATCAAAAAAAGAATATCCTCTTAAACATAAAACCAAACATATACCTTATTTGTTTTTTTTATATATACATTGTAAAATACAAAAAATATTTAAAAAAATAAAACACATTCGCATTCCACGTATCCTCAGTAAACGATGAAAATTTAAAGTTTATTTAGAAACAGAACAGCAAAATGTCAAGGTATGTACTGGTGAAATTAAATATTTTTAAAATGTTTTAAAGTTTTTGACTACTGTTTTTAAGTGTCTTGTTTGTTTTCTAAAATGTAAAATATGTTTTTTATATTGATGTATTTTAATTATATATTTTTTTAGGAATAAATTTTGATAATGCCTTGAATAAAGGGCGAAACGTCAATCGTTTTGTGTTTTATTAATTATAGAACCTAAACCCAAGAAAATACAAAATTAAGAAAAATGATATAATCTATGGTTCAAGAATCAAGAAAATAAATATATATATATATATATATATATATATATATATATATATATATATATATATATATATTTATTTATTTATGTACTTGTTTCTTTATGTAGGCCGATTACTCCGGAACAGCTGTACCGATTTAAATGAAATTTTTTGCGTTATGTTAAGGAAGTTACTGCAGTAGTCCCATTTCATTTTGGTCAAAATTGATTGAGTAAAATCCGCCTATATCGAATTAATTTTTTTTTAATTCAAAATGGCGGATTAAATTTAATACAATTTAAATTCTTTTATACTTGTTACAAAGGCATGTATATAACATTTTATTACTGATATTCAATCATTCACAACATTGTAATGATGAATGAGTTGTCAATTTTATGAGCGTCAAAATTATAGTGTTGGAGTAACAGTCTTGTGTTTATTTAGTCAATGATAGTAGGGATATTTAGTTACACATCATTTTAAACTCGTAATAAGGATAAGTCAATGGGCTCTCTCTTTCCAATAATACCCTAATGCGGCAGTTCCCAACCTTTTTCTTCTTGCGAACCCCTTCTAAAAACCGGAATAAATTGGCGAAGCCCCTCTGTGTAATCATTAGAAACGGTAAAATTGGGTTATTAAAATTTATTTTCCATATTGAATAACAGTTCATAATGAAAAACTAAAATATAATCGAAAAACATTTACAGACAAACATTATTAAAACTAAATTGATAACCTATAAAAAAAGAATGAATACAATAATAATAACACAGAATTAGAAAAATACCCGAGATATGATATATTTGTGCTTGGTTGGCCGAACAAAGAAAGTCAAAATTTGGTTTGATGCAGTGGCGGCTAGTGCATTAAAAAAGTAGGGGTTGCAATTCCAATGGTACATTAAAACCATAGATATGTATAATAGGCACCATGTATATAGGGGTACCCAGTAGATGATAAATATGTAAAAAAGTACAGCTAGATCAGCCTTTTTTTTTTTTAAACAACATCCAAAGTCGGAAAATTCCATTTTTTGTCTGTAGAATTTTCCAGTTACAGTTTAGAGAAAACTTATCCAATTGAAAGCTGTGGGTTTTGAAAAGACCTTTAACTTCATTTTTTATACGTCAAAATCGATAAATAAATTATCGAGATATTGGCGAAAAAACACCTTTTTTGCACTATTTTATAAATGTTAATAACTTTTGCAAGAAAGGGCGAAAGTGATGTATAACCCCTTGATGATAAGGCCATGATGTGCCTTCATAACTGTGCGAAAGCTGGACCAAGTCGGTTTGGTAGTTAATGAATAATCTTAATTGTTTATCCCAGACACTGAATGCTCAAACAATTGTCCTTCCCTGAGGATGATTCTACAGATATTTGCAAAAGTGGAATGGATTCTTTGAAGTTCAAACTGCAAGCAACGATGAATATATATATATATATATATATATATATATATATATATATATATATATATATATATATATATATATAACGTAGAGCCTTCATTTTTTTAACTGTGGTAAATCGACGAAATATTACGAACTGACTTATTTTCATTATCATAGGAAATCGGGAAATACCGAAAAATCGACATTTCATCGGAAAACACATTTTTGGCAATATTAACACTAATATTGTTTCAAAAAACTTTACTAGCAGTTTATAATATATATATATATATATATATATATATATATATATATATATATATATATATATATATATCGATATTATTTAGTTGAACGACGATATTAAGTTTGGAAAGTATGACACCCTGTGTATTTTAAATTTTGTTGAGAGCTCTTTGGGTTAATATCACTTAAGGTTTTTAAGTGTGCTTTTATAAATTTATATATTATTTTTTCAAAATAAATATTATATTTTTAAAATAGCGATTTTTCTTAACATCAGGAGAAAAATTTCGTCATTTAACCAACATTTTTAAATCTTCTTATCTTGTTCTACGTTTAGAATTGTGGTCAGAATCATGGCAGTTGTAACATATAATAAAATTAATTACATATACAAACCTTTAACATTTTATGTAGGAAATAAAAAACCACAGTCCGATAAACAAACATTTATTTAATACGGGCAAAATATGTGTTTTGAAAATAATAAACTTCTACCCGTTTTAAAAAATTTATTTAAAATAGAGGCGAAGATTATTATTATACAGGGTTGGCTTAATTAAGGACGAAACGGAAGTGATAGCGAATCCGAATTTTCTTCCACTTTCAGAACTATAAATCTTCCATTTAGTTGCATGCATTCTATGAGTCAGTGACGTCAACATCTGTGAAATGACTGTCACTGATAATTTTTTTTAAGTGGCACATCCTGCATGTTATCAGTTATTTTAAATCTCCAACAATTTTAACATATTTTTTGTATAGCGTACCCTAATCATGGTGTCCATCATCATGGAAAATATGGAAAACGTGGAATTACTTACTACCATCATAAATATTTTTTCTATTTCATTTACTGTTCTTAATGGCTAAACAGGGAGTTTGCCAATTTATTCGGGTTTTTAGAAGGGGTTCGTAAGAAGAAAAAGATTGAGAACCGCTGAGATAGGGAATATATTGTACACACTTACTAGCATCATAAATATTTGACCACACCCTTATTTCCGAATTAACAATTTTTGTATAAAAAAATCCCATTGTTAATTATTATTGTTAATTTTGTTCCGTATCAAAAATAATCTTTAATAATAATTATTTATGTAACCTTGCTCCGATCCTCGTTCGCATATGGTAAAATAGTTTTTTTTTTTAATTTGTAATGTGAACAACTATAATAGTTGAGATCGCGACACAAGGACAGCATGTATTTCGCTTGAAATTATTGAATGTTTAAAATATTTATATATTCTGTACGTCAGTATTGAGTTTATAATATAAAAAATCTTGAAAACATCAATATAAAATTCTTAATAGATAGACCTATGTACTCGGTGACAGAAAAAATCAAATAAGCTTTATTGTGAAAAAAGTCATCTTGTATGGAAAATGGGAAACCGTTTAATGTGGCATGCGTATATATATATATATATATATATATATATATATATATATATATATATATATATATATATATATATATATATATATATATATATACTGCCCGTCAATCATTTTTGCCATGTCTACGCGAAAACAAGCAGAACTTCAAAGTTCTGTATTTCAGTAAGGACTCATCGCATAACAATTCTGAAAAAAAGCATTTAGAATCTTTGCGAGTACTTGCAGATGATATAAAGTGTAAGTCAATTTTTAATTTTTTAAAGGGTTTAATCGAGAATAAAAAATAAAAAAAAATTTCGAATTATTAAATTCAGCGCCATTTTTGTAGAAAAGTTTGTGAGAAAATTATGATCAGACAGTTTTTTAGAGTTTTCCAAGAGGTTTAAATTACTTTTTTAAAGTTTTAGGTAAGTGCATTTTTGACCAAAATAATTTGTTGGGCCTATTTGCAATTTCAATGGCTTCCCTTACAACTCTTGTGGACCGGTTTTCACATCTCGATAGCATTTTTGTTCCTGAGAAATTTATCTTATGTCCTGTGTTTAACCAGTGTTGGGCCAGAGCAGAAGAAGTTGTTTTTTGCTTGATAGCGTTTATATGTTCGTCTCTTCTGACGCTTATTTTACGGTTGGTTTAGCCTACGTAAGATGAGCTGCATTCTCCGCATGGAATTTTGTACACTCCCTGGCTTTCTAAAGAGATTCCTTGTTTAGGTGTTGGCAAGAGATCTTTCACTTTAAAATAAGCGCCAGAAGAGACGAACATATAAACGCTGTCAAGCAAAAAACAACTTCTTCTGCTCTGGCCCAACACTGGTTAAACACAGGACATAAGATAAATTTCTCAGGAACAAAAATGCTATCGAGATGTGAAAACCTGTCAGCTGCCTTACAGTCCTGAGAGGGACTACACGGGATGCCCGATAACCTTCGATTATTCATCACATACACGGGATGCCCGAAAACCACCCGTGAGAATATCCGACATAATATATATATATATATATATATATATATATATATATATATATATATATATATATATATACCATCTAAGATTCGGGTATGTTTAGTGATCCATCTGTTGTCTGTTCTTGCTACATGTCGTGCACATTGCCCTTTTAGGGATTTTTTCTTTGGATTGTATCAGTTATTGTCGTATTCAATCTATTCTTTTAATTATTCCTGTCATGCATCTTTCCATGGCTCTTAGAGTTTTGTGGTTATTTCCCTCTTTAATACACAATATACAATAAGGTATAGTAGCATTCTGGAGTTAAATATTATATAGTTTCGTTCAATGCTAACAACGCTAATTCAATTCTTGTGTTGATTTCCCGACGTAATGAACCCGGTTTGTGTATAAGTTGCTACTACTTCCAGTTTGGTTTAATTTATCCTTTTGTATTTGCTAGGTTCATTTTTAGACCTACTTCATTATTGGCTGTTTTGAGGTCATTAATTTGTTCTTGTAATGCTTTAGGATTTTTAGCAATCAGAATTATGTCACCAGCGAATGGCTTAGGTGTTCTCCATATATACATAAACTTTGAGCTTGTTAAATTGCTTCTTCAAATTTATCTCTGTAATTTTCAACAAGTTTCGTTCAAAGTTCAACAAATTTTCGAATTTAATCATACGCAAATTTGTTTTTTTAACAATAAACATATTTTATGGTGCGTAAAAATTCAAGTTTGTTTAATGGAATTGAACAAAGAATGATTCAGTAGTCTAAACCTGCAGGTGAAGCAATAACATATCCTAGAACAAAATAAATAAAGCAGTGGCAGCTCGTGGCCGTATAATTTGTAGTTTCTACGCTGTAAACCCGCCTGTACATTGCACATATTCGTTGAACTTTTGAATATTAATCCAATAGGCTGAATTCAAGTGTTTCCTTGTATTCACACAAATCTCAATTCTTGTGTGAATGGTTTTTGGATATTTGGTGTTTTTAAATTTCTACACCTAAATTCAGTGATTGTGTTCATTTCTACCAAAAAATATTATTTTTCTTTCATTAGAAAAGATCTTTCAACTTAAATGAAATAAATTTTGAATACACGGACAACACATACTTGACAAACTTTCAATCAAAAAATTGTTAACAAAAAATGAAATGAAATCGTGCGAAAATGTATATTCCGCCAAAGTGCAGTACAAATTGCCATTTAAAAACGCATAATAGACAATGAACTTAAATGCAGAGAGCGGGTATCGAAGAGAGACGATATCGGTGCTGAGAACTATTTCGGATCCACCACTCAGTTATAAACGCAAATTATGGCTAAGAACTTCGTTCACATTCATGGATCAACACACACACGCGACGCCACCGCATACCTGATTTTAAGCTACGTTCTAAAATGCATATATTTATTAACGCTTAATTTACAACTGTGTTCAAGCATTCTATTCTCTCGTTTAGGCTTACTTTTTGATTTTATAAAATGAAATTAAAGATGTTTTTATTTTCCTGCCTAAATATTTTGTTGGTTTGACAGCTCTACATTTTTTTATGTAATTAATAATTTGAACTTGTAAATTTAACTCAGAGACTAATATACGCTGAGCTTAACAATATAACTGTTCAAACACTGTCAGACAGGGGTTATGCGCAGTTAAATATCATAATTTGAACTTCATTTCATTTGCGATGGAACAGAAATTTTTCCTATGGATACTGCTTGTCGATTTAGCATTCAAATGTAAACAATTTAATTGATGGTATCGCACCCTCGGCGTGCACTTAACAATTTTTATACGTTTGTTTTCGGTGGGATTTAATTTACCTGATTCACCTCATAAAATCGGCATTTGTTATCTGTTTTTATTTATTTATTGATAAGAGAAAAAGCAATAAAACATAAAAGGGATTATTAGAGAACGGACTGACGTATGTCATAAAATACACTAATAGACTTGTATCAAATGATTGACATAAAAGGGGAATATTTAATTAATAATATATTTACAATGTGATAGAAATAAAGGCGTCAGAGAGAGTTTTGGTATATGAAATATATATATATATATATATATATATATATATATATATATATATATATATATATATGTGTGTGTGTTTATGCGGCTTTCAAGGATTCCTCCGTGTGAGATGCAATAGCAGTGGATATATCCACATTATGCCGTTGTAGTGCTGATATCACATTCAGCAAACGTACAACTATATGCAGGTTCGTGTATGAATGAAGTAAAATGTAAACAGTAAATGCAAACTTCGTTCCAACCATATTTTTTCCGTGTTAGAGATTGCACGGTTTAAACAAATTGCCTAGGAACACAATTTATCTTATTCCACCATCATCGAGATGATGGCCTACCTGTACCACCATACCGAGAAGAAAGTCAAAACTTACCCTCCCCGCCACAGTGATACGGCAGAGGTATGTGTTTCGTCTCTACTAGACTCATCAGGGTACCGACATGCACCTGGCTGTGCAAAGGACAGATCGGAAGGAAGCATGCAAATAATGAACGCGGCTTCGCCGACCTCCCGCCGGATGGCGTATATATGTTTATGCGGCTTTCACGGATTCCTCCGTGTGAGATCCTATAGCAGTGGATATATCCACATTATGCCGTTGTAATGCTGAAATCACATTCAGCAAACGTACAACTATATGCAGCTCTGTGTATGAATGAAGTAACATGCGAACAGTAAGGGGGAGGGTAAACACCTTTATGTGGACTTTGTATCTTAGAATTATTCAAAGATTTATTCCTAAAAGTTTGTCTACATATATAAGCAACACTCTGTATATTGATTGTATTAATATTAAAAATTCTTAATTACCTATTAACATTGTTAAGTTAACAAAAAAGAACATGCGTGCATTTTCTTATCACATGCACTTTTCTTTCCCAGTATTTAGCAACCATGTAAACTTATGCCATATCGTTCTGCGTATTTTTTTTTAGTTTTTGTGTAAAAAAATATCTGGGTTAAGGATGTGGTGTCGAAGATTGATTGATCACCATTACATCTGTCCTAGCATTATTAATTGATTTCACATTTTCATTCTTTCTTTATAAACCTGGAATTTTTAGACTTTTACAAGTCGACGTAAAAATTTTCGCTCCGTCGCGTATAAAAAAATTGTATACTTTCAAATGACTCCAACTTCTATAATAAATAACGTTTATTTACTAATGTATAACGTACGGTAAAATTGGTGCGTGCTAAAACTCGACCAACTATTCTCCAATCCGATAGATGGCAACTAAAACAATTTTTTTCAAATTGTTTGTTTTAACTCGGCAATGGACTTGCAAATTTAAATAGCTATAATCTTGGAAACTTAGTGGAAAATGATCTTTTGCAGACTAGTAAAGTCGATTTAATTGAAAGATAGTTTAGAAAAATCGTTAGCTTAAAAGCAACTAAGGAAACATTCGAAGTGTCCAAAAACGTTCAATTATGCTTGATCACTTTTGAATTAGTACGATTAATTAACAAGAGAAATTTTTAATAGCTCAAGGTTTAATATGCGATCAACTGTACTGTGATCAGTTTATGTTGATAAAACTTATGGATATAAAAATAGTTCATAGTCGGTATCAAGCTGATGTTGAAAAGCAAAAACACAATGAGCAAAAAAGAAAAACAGCTAAAATTAACCAGTAAGAATTGAAGAGAAAAAAGTTTATGAATGAAGTAAATGAAAAATAAAGCAGAAATTAAACAGGAATTATAAGAATTGAAAAAGTTTTGATTATTTAGTTTGTTATATATGTAATTCTCCTTTACAGGCAGAGAATATGAAAAATATATGTACAAACAGTTTATTTCCTGCAAATATCGCTGTGGTCCTCTCTTCATACGCGTTTCGATACAGCTCCACTGACGAGATCATGAGGTGATCGAAACGCGTATGGAGAGAGGACCAGAGCGATATTTGCAGGAAATAAACTGTTTGTACATATATTTTTCATATTCTCTGCCTGAAAGGAGAATTACATATATAACAAACTATTTAAATACGACGGAAAGATTTCTTTATTTCTTACTGAAATTTTGATTGTTTTTTTATATAGAATATTGAATAACGATATTATCAAGCAAGATTTTTGAAAAAATTTTATTTCAGAGAATTGTAACATTTCTGGATAAGTTCTCTGTAATATCGGATAAACAAAATGGCTTTAGAAAAGGGAAATCCACAGTAAGAGCTTTGTACCAAACACTTATACAAATTATAGATTCTCTAAATAAAAAAAAGCAAACATTGGCCATGTGCCTGGATCTCGCTAAAGCATTTGATGCTGTGGATCATGAAACATTATTATTAAAACTAGAAATGTATGGTATAAGGGGTAACGCGCTGCAATTAATAAGATCGTATTTGACGGACAGGACTCAGTGCGTTGTGGAGTCTGATCTCCATGGTAGGGCTATAGTGTCTCAGAGGATTAAAATGAAGAGGGGCGTCCCTCAAGGATCAATACTTGGACCTCTTTTGTATATTCTTTACATAAATGATTTACCCGAAATCTCTGGAGAGCAGATTGTACTATATGCTGATGATACATCGCTTATATTCAGTGAAAGCACGGCGGAGTTGCTATCGATGAAAGTTCAATCTGTGATGGACACTCTCGATGGGTACTTTCGGTCCAACAGCCTGTCGCTAAATGTTTCCAAGACATTATGTTTGGTAACGGATTGAATAATCAATTTACAGTAACGTTTAAGGATACAACAATAACATCAGTTGAGAGCGCTGTTGTTTTGGGACTAAATGTCGATAGAAGGTTGGACTGGGGGGCGCACATCGAGAGAATTGCCACTAGAATATCTCAGTATTGTTTCGCATTAAGAATTATTTCGGAGAGAGTTGGAATCGATGCAGCTCTGTCAGCTTACCATGCATTTGTACAGTCCAGACTCAGATATGGTTTGATATTTTGGGGCAATTCCTGTGATATCAATAGAATTTTGATTCTGCAGAAAAGATGTTTACGATGTATTTTTGCAATGAAACAACAAGGCAGTTGTAGGACTATGTTTATTAGTAACAATATTTTGACAGTTATAGGTATGTACATTTTGGATTCGGTGATGTTTATTGTTGATAACAGGGATCTTTTTGAGGGTGCATCTATTAAACATGACTACATTACTAGAAATAAAACAAATCTGCTTTCTGATAAATATAACTTTAGTTTTTTGCAGAAAAATGTCGAGTTTTCTATAATAAAGTTTTTAATTCTTTACCTGAAAATGTACATTTACTACCGAGAAATAGATTAAAGTGTGTCCTGAAAATCTTTTTATGTAAAAAAGCCTTCTATACATTGAAGGAGTTTTATGAGTGTGATAAAGGCAGTATTGTCTCGAATTAGAATTTTTGTTATTGGCTGTATTATTGAATTTTAAATGTATGTAAGTGTACTTGTTATTTAATTTTTGTATATTGCACTTTATCTTGAATTTTAGTTGTTCTGTTTTTACTACATTAACTTGATAGAATTATTCAAGAAAGATATTTAAAACTGTATAATTATTGTTGAGGTTTTTTCTTTTTCATTTTTTTTCTTTTTTTATCTACAGCTGAGAGTGAACTATAATTTTTATTATGATGTTTATTACAGTAATGATATTTTTTGACATTGTTCCATGCCCTTATGGGTTTTTTGTAAGTAAAACTTATTGGAATAAATAAAGACTTATCTATCTATCTATCTATCCCAAAGTCTAAATTTAAGTTTATTAACAAATTAATGATTGTTTCTCATTAAAAAATATAATTTAATTACTGAAAGTTCAAGGACAAAATTTTTATCATAACGTTGTTTAAATTCTTGTTTTTCCTTATTCTAAAAAAAATGCATATATAGAAAATTTTCAAAATCTATCTGGAATACCTGGAAATATCATGGACTCTTTTTTATTACTAGACGCTGGAAACCCTGTCTGTGACTATTATAAAAATACAAATAAGTATCTTAAATTACTTCGAAACTTCAACATTTTATATTCCAAAAACACATTTATATATAAACTTTGTATCTACATATCTACATACTTAAGAAACACCTTGTAAATTGGTTGCATTAATATTAAAAATGTATTGCAACACAAATCGTTCATTACCAATTAACATTGTTAGGTTAACAACGCACTCTCTTATCACATACGTTCTTCTTTCCTAGTATTTATCAACCAAGTACATCTTTTTGCATATTTTTTTTTGTTTTTTTTTCTCGAAGAAAAAATATTTCAGATAAAAATATGGTGTCCAAGATTGATTGATCGTCAGTAACATCTGTCTTAGCATTATTAATCGATTTCTAATCGTATTTTTATCCTTTTAAAAATAAGTTTTCATGCCATCTAAGATACATAAACTTTAGACTATATTAGATCCATGTTCATTATCATTAACCTTCTTGTTATCCAGGCTAATCTGGATAAAGATCTCCTCCAATCCATCGTCTCTTATATAATAATATCCTTTTCCACATCAAACTAGCACGTTGCTTGAAATTCTCGTCCCAATACAATGGCAGCCTTCCTTTAACACCATATGTCCATAATAGGGCCTCTATCTTTGTATGTTATGGTTCCATCTGTCGTCGTGCCCATTCCAATTTTTATTTGATTGCTTGCTGCATATCTATTCTTCTCTTAATCCGCTCGTTTCTTTTGCGATCTCGTAAGAGTGACACGAAGCATTTCTCCATTTCATTCTATGTTCATGTCACTTTATCTCCGTTATTTGCTGAAAAGCAGTCTTTTTTAATTTTACACGTGGCAGACAAATTTAGAGACTCTTCAGAATTTTAAAAATATATTGCTGCTTGCTTTCTTCAACTGCTTAAAAAAAAACACTTCATCGAGTTCTTTTAATTTTTCCTCATTACTTTTACGATTCTGGGCGTTTTTAGTCTTCCTTCAATCGAGGATTTTTCAAACTACATGAAACAATTTTACTTGTTTGTGGGTCTTGCTCTGAAATTGTTCGAATTATGTTTCAGGCAACAGGCTAACCTGGAATAACCGTACAAAACAATACGGACACAACGAAACAAGTGAATTGTTTATAAAATTGCTCCGTTCGATTCTTTACAGCTATTAGTCTGTTATCGCTTACTCTTTCTATGTACCTTCTTTATAGAAAAGAAAAAGATAGAGTCACCCGAAGGTTCGATTGACTAACAAACAATTATTCACAAGTTCTATCAATTAAATCTCGATGTCAATTTTCATAGCCATTCTTCGTCTATCTGTGTGGTAGTCTGGTCTCTGCCAGTAATTTTTATTACCCTTCACTCCTCTGATGATCCAATCGTTACAGTAATTGGCAACATAGGAGCTGCTGGGGACTCGGTGCCTTTTATCTTGTGTAGTGTCTATTGAAATAAGTAAGGGAGGAAGTGGCCATATCTCCATCACGCTGGCCAAACAGATTGTTGGAATATCAAGGATGAGGGAAGAAACAATTGGGTTGAGGATAGGTATTAGTGTTAGATACAAATATGACTTGGATGAGCAGGGTCGCTTCCCTATTATTTTCCTTAAATAAATATTTTAAAACACACAGACACGTCGTTCTATTGCTTCTCTAACCTTTACATGATTATCTATTAGCATGAATTATATGACATTTTTCGACCCACAAACTTTATAGATTAAGGGGTATTGACTTTTTTCCTAAATTCTTACTTATAAATCGAAAACGATGCATTTCTAAAAGCAGTTTAAGATTGGGTAAGAAGTTAGGTTTCATATGGTACCCCAGTAAAACTAGCAGAAGAAAGTAACAATTTTGGCCCCAAAAATCTAACAACACAGCTTTTCATGTTTATAAAACACCGGATTTATCTAATAGTAAAAAGAGACTTTTTTAATTAGTTTAGTTTGGTAGTCCTTGAACTTACGAACAAAAAAATACTTTATAAAGATGTCTCAGGGACGGTAAACACTCAATACATAATAATTGCCAATAACGAGGTGATCAGTATTGCTTATCTTGCTCCGCCACACGTGTTTTAATCACTCAATAAACAAACAATTCAGTTTTATTTACTTTTTATTTTAATTATATTTAGTGAACATACCAATAAGATAGATCATTGTTATTTGTTAGAAAAAAAACGCAAGTCATCAGTCGAATATGGTAAAAAGATATTTTTTAACACCGGGTGTGATTGAAATAAATGCCTGTATTCGAACCCGTCGTTCTACCCCACGCTATCGTCCACTACTCAACAACGCGACAACACTGTGCCATTTAACCATAACGCCACTTATAAATTCATAATGGCCGTGTGTCCGTCTGTCTTTGATGGTCAAAATTTTCCATATTATTATCCTAAGCTTAACTGTAACTTACGCTTAGCTAACACATTTGTTTCGCTGTTTTATTTTGCTGCGAGTTGTAATGCTGGACCACAAAACACGAAAAATAAGAAACGTTATTTACGTACTAAATTAGTCAAAACGGTTGTGACGTTAATTCGATAGTGTCGACCCCAACGGTAGTGCCAACAACTAATGCATATGGTGAAGGCGCTAGGGAACGAGGGGATTATTATTTATTTTTAGATAAATAGTATTAACATTTTGTCGTATTAAAATAAGCTTATAAACACAAGGACATACAGTAAAGGAATAAAACGACATAAAATATGATCGCCGCCATGTTTAAGAAACTTGAAATGCAAAATATTTTCCAGGAATATATAAAATTGAGTAGTAAATACTTACCCAAATAAAATTAAAGTATCCCATTAATATCCAGTATGTTGTGTTAAACATAAACAAATAATAAATTGCTGAAAAAAAAGTTTATAAAATTCTCTTAAACTACAACAAACCTAGGCCGTGTAGCCTTAACCGTCGGCGACGTGATTCAATAAATGGATAGAAAGTTCCTAATTGTTCCATTTAAATTTCACTTGAGGTGGATGACAGTTGCGATTTTTTCATTCAAAGTTGCATAAGCCTGTGCTGGCCTTTGTGATAGATCCTCTACGTTGTTACCTTCACATGTATGCGTCACTGGGCTGGACTTGTAGATGATTTCGATGCGTGTAAAATGACAGTTTACAAAATAAAACGCGATTGTGGCATTTTTTTTTATCAATATTTATAATGATTTTCAAAATTTTATAACAGTTACACAGGGAAACAAAATTTGACTGATTTTTAGTAACAGAAACTCTAGTATACTTTTCTGAAGGATTTTGGTGCGCTGAATTCGAATCTCGCTTCAGAATTGCTCCATCACGTCACGTTTGTGAGATATCCTAACCTAAAAGTGCAAAAAACTGTTTTTCGACATATTTGAGGTTACGTAAAATCACAAGATGATTTTTTCACAAAACTAGTAGAAGCACCTGAAAGTATGATCCTTTCTCTTTAAAATCAATTTTGAAATGTTCAAATATCTTTTTTCTTTCACCGAGATATGTTAATTTGAATTTTGTGTCTCACCAATGTACTCGAATACAAGCCAAAAGCAAAGTACAAGCTACCTCTTTCAGTGTACTTTGCTAAATTTTGTCGTTTTGATGAAAATAACCTTACAAGCAATCTAGGGGTCGCTGATTACAAACCCATTATCGAATTTTAAAAATTCAAAATGGCGGATCCAATATGGCGGTCGAAAATTTCAAATAGTTTTTAATTTTAATGAAAATTTGTGTAAATAGGTATTCTCGAAATTGCTGATTGCGAGTTCACGGTCAGATTTTGAGAAATTTATTAACTATATTAGATCTGTCGTTTTAGTTTCTGAATGTTTTTAAAACCAATAAGTTATTAACAGGTTGTACACCGAAGAAATCAAGAAATAGACGAGTTTTGTATTTCAGTGTATATTTTATTACTCCCGGCCAAGCGCTTTCGGTCTAACTTAGACCATCCTCAGGGCTCAGACCCTAGAAACAAGAGAATATGGTCAGCAAATAAACTTACTTAGTACGCACCAACCACACTCACTCGTCAAAGGGCACACCTTAACCCTGCCAGTTTGAGAAGTCTCCAGTCGCCAGCGTAGCCTCCACACAGAACAAGTCGTATACAATTAAAAATTTTTAAAAAATTTGTCCCACATTAAAATTAAAACTAAAACATTCAACACACTAGTACATTGACATTATTAAAACAATAAACCTTTTTAATAAAAACCCAAAAGAGTGAGGTTATGCCACTCACAGTCATAGCATAGTATAGCAATAAAACTGTCCAAAAATTAAAATTATATACAAGTATGTGTAAGCCTGAGTAGAGATTTTATGTATGAGTTTTATTTTTTAATTTCTTGTCAATTGTATTTCAAATCAATAATTCATTGACAATGAGCAAAAAGAGAAAAAAGGGAAGAAAGAAAGGGCACTAAAAGTTTATTAATCTACAGCGTTACTATTATCGGTCATTTTGTGATATATTTCGAACACTTGGGTTCAGTGGCGTGAAATGATTTCCATTTTTGTAAAAAAGTAACAAATTACACGAACATAGGCGTAATTGAAATTTGTTGAAATGTGTTAACTATTAATATATTTAGAATGAAGTGTCTGAAACTGAAAAAGGTGATCAAAATGATTATAAGATTGCACCCCACGCAATCACAGCTCCCAGACATTTAAATTGTTTAATAATTTAAGGAAAAAGTTTGAAAATGGGGTTGCGGTCATTTACGTTGTTCATTCTTACATTGAGGCAATGGTCGGAGGTTCTTTTTATCTCCCTGCATATTTCAAGATCCTCTCTGTAATCCAAGGTTTTAGAGTTATTACTCCTGGAGTGGTATAAGATTTTACTATTATGAGTTAGAGGGAAATTGTGTTTGGTAAAACTAATATGGTGAACAAACACAGAGGCCTGAGGTTTGTTAATATGTTCTCTAATTCGGACTGCTAATGGTCTAATAGTTTTTCCTATATACGTCGAAGGGCAGTCTGGGCAGGAAAGTTGATAGATCTCACTTTTTTGGATATGAGATATCAATTGTTTGTTATTGACCAGATGGGAACTGAGTTGATTTACACTCTTAAATGCAATCTTCACATTTTGAGTGTGGTTTGTTAGAGTCCGTGCTATTTTATTAGAGAAGTGACCTAAGTACGAGAGGGAGAAAAATTTTCCTTGCTGACTTTCATTGTAAGAAGTCGAGCTGTAAGCCTCTTGGGATTTTTTCTTGTTTTTAATTTTCTCTATATATTTGTCGATGATTGTATACCCACTGTTTACGGCAATTTGCTTCAGAATATTGACCTCGTTGTTGTAATCCCCCGCTGACATCAGAATGTTGAGCAATCTATTAACATAGCAGTTTATTGAGGCCATTTTGTGTTGTAAATGGTGGTTAGAATTAGAAGGAATTATGTGGTCTGTTTGGGTGGCACGGACTCTAACAAACCACACTAAAAATGTGAAGATTTCATTTAAGAGTGTAAATCAACTCAGTTCCATCTGGTCAATAACAAACAATTGATAGCTCATATCCAAAAAAGTGGGGTCTATCAACTTTCTTGCCCAGACTGCCCTTCGACGTATATAGGAAAAACTATTAGACCATTAGTAATTAGTAATCCGAATTAGAGTTTTACCAAACACAGTTTTTCTCCAACTCATAATAGTAAAATCTTATACCACTCCAGAGGTAATAACTCTAAAACCTTGGATTACAGAGAGGATCTTGAAATATGCAGGGAGATAAAAAGAAACCCCGACCATTGCCTCAATGTAAGAATGAACAACGTAAATGACCGCAACCGCATTTTCAAACTTTTTCCTTAAATTATTAAACAATTTAAATGTCTGGGAGCTGTGATTGCGTGGGGTGCAATCTTATAATAATTTTGATCATCTTTTTCAGTTTCAGACACTTCATTCTAAATATATTAATAGTTAACACATTTCAACAAATTTGAACTACACCTATGTTCGTGTAATTTGTTACTTTTTTACAAAAATGGAAATCATTTCACGCCACTGAACCCAAGTGTTCGAAATATATCACAGAATGACCGATAACAGTAACGCTGTAGATTAATAAACTTTTACTGCCCTTTTTTCTCTTTTTGCTCATTGTTAATGAATTATTGATTTGAAATACAATTGACAAGAAATTAAAATAAAACTCATACAGAAAATCTCTACTCAGGCTTACACATACTTGTATATAATTGTAATTTTTGGACAGTTTTATTGTTATACTATGCTATGACTGTGGGTAGCATAACCTCACTCTTTTGGGTTTTTATTAAAAAGGTTTATTGTTTTAATAATGTCAATGTACTAGTGTGTTGAATGTTTTAGTTTTAATTTTAATGTGGGACAAATTTTTTAAAAATTTTTAATTGTATACGACTTGTTCTGTGTGGAGGCCACGCTGGCGACTGGAGACTGTTCTCAAACTGGCAGGGTTAAGGTGTGCCCTTTGACGAGTGAGTGTGGTTGGTGAGTACTGAGTAAGCTTATTTGCTGACCATATTCTCTTGTTTCTAGGGTCTGAGCCCTGAGGATGGTCCGATAGAGAGACCGAAAGCGCTTGGCCGAGAGTAATAAAATATACACTGAAATACAAAACCCGTCTATTTCTTTAAAACCAATGACTTTACAAACCTATTTACAGGATGTCTAGAATTCCCGGGATAACTAAATATAAAATATTTTCAAAAAATGTTAAGGCAATTCTTGAAGAAACTTTAAACAAGAAGTACATTGCTGACCTTGGTGTTGACCTTGATAATGACCTTTTAAATTATTTCAGGGTCAGTTAATTGAAATGGCAGAAAATTTTACGATGAAAACTATACTCGGCTCATGTTGTCGGGAGCCCTCGTAATAAATCGGGTAAACTATATCTTGCAGTATATCTTTTTAATTATTTAAATCATTATCAATATTATCTTGGTATTCTTTCTAATTTTAGAAATTTTTTCCAGTTTACTTAGCGGGTCGCAAGGCAAGCAAGGTCACTAAAATTGTACCCTGAAAATTCAAAGCATTACCGCATCTGTAAAATGATAAAATCTGTGTCATAACGAACCACTTCGCGTTTTTAAAATTGTAAGTTTAAATTAGTACTCTTCCTATCGTTACAACAAAAACAAAAGGTCTCGTTTCACCCTTTCAGTTTAATTTGTGAGTGAAATGCTTTCTCTATCCGTCCTTTTTTTACCAATGATGGAACTGTTTTAAAACCCATTTGACGTAATCACTTTTAGACACTTCTCCATTATTTTTTTTTATTTATTTTGCGACAGAATTAAATCGACCGCGAAATAAATAAATTAGTATATTTAAGAAATACAAAAACATTGCGGTCCGAGGGAATAGTGAAAAACTTCACATCGGCATCGTTTATTATTTATGCCAAATTAAAACCGAGTTACCAACTCGTGAAAGCCAATGAAAGCTATCGATCGTAGTTAATAGATTTTTAGTTATTTTTATTTTGTTAAAATATTATTTCGTCCCAGTGAGAAAGTTACTTTTTTAGTTATTACCGCTTTTTAGTTACGTTCGTGCATTCGGAAATTGTTCTGTTTTGCTTTGATTGTCGTCGTTAAGTGTTCGCGGAATTGTTACTGTTGCAAATTGTCACTGCCGGTGGTGTAAGCGGGGAGGACAGGAAAGCAGTGTTGCCATATCTCTCTTTATTATCATTCTTTTCATTCAACATGGTTGAATTGAGTTACGAAAATATATTTTTGGTGAATTTTATATATTAGATTTTTTTAGTAAAGAGCTGATAGGTTATTTTTGTTAATTGATTCAAGTTTTCAACAAGTATTGCATGTAAATAAAAAATAAAGGGAACTAACAAACTGTCCAGAAAAAAGTCCCATTTAGATATAAGTTTATAGCAGCTTATTAGAGAATTAGAAAAATAGGGGCTCTGGGATTAGTTAAAAATTAGTTTTAGCATAAATAATTTATTTAATATAAAATGCTTCAAAAATTGTATTAAAATATTTTTACGTTAAAATTCCGCTCCGGTATTTTCTTCATGTGTGGATGCACCCTTACTTTCTAGATTAGTGGTATTCTTTTGGAAGAGTGGCTTAATTTGCACAGTAGTTCAAATATTTTTTACACCGCGATTAGGTCTGTTCACAAGGTCGCTATAATGCAGAATTTTTAAACAATTCTAATTGGTTGAATATGACACATCATGTCTTCTAAGACCAACGGACACTAGATGAATACTTGGATCAATTTAAACAATCATTCTCAGAAATATATCAAAATATTATTGAAAGTATACACAAAGGAGCAATGAAAGGATTAGGATACAAAGAAAAACAAGGAAGAACCCTTGGTGGACGAAGGAGATCCAAGATCTAGTAAAAATAAAGAAACAGAGGTATATGAAATGGTTATGTACAAAAAATCCATAAGAAAAAGAGGCATATGAGGAAATCAGAAGAGAAGTAAGAAGAACTGCTGACTTTAGAAAAAACTAAATGTGGGATAATAAATTTAAAGAAATAGACCCAACGAAAAATGCTTATAAAAAAGAACATATAGACAAGGTTCTAAAAAACAAACTCTTGGCCCCGAAAAATCGCAAAAGCTAAAGCTTTTGGTCCTTATGACAGAGGTACAACAGACAAAATCGCAAAAATTCTCAAGCGACACAACGTTGAACCCATTTTCACCACAAACCCTAAAGTAAAGGATCTCTTGCCAACAACTAAAGAAAAATCCCTCTAGAAAACCAGGTAGTGTACGAAATTCCATGCGGAGAATGCAGCTCATCTTACGTAGGTCAAACCAATCGTAAAATAAGCGCCAGAAGAAACGAACATATAAACGCTGTCAAACAAAATAAAATTTCTTCAGCACTGCCCCAACATTTGTTGAACACTGGACATAAGATAAAGTTCTCAGGAACAAAAATTCTATCGAGATGTGAAAATCTGTCTACAAGAGTTATAAGGGAAGCCATCGAAATTGCAAAGAAGCCCAACAACTTAAATAGCAGGGATGACAGTCAGCGGTTGCCTAATACATGGAAGAACCTGCTTACGAAACATCAACCAGTAATAGGTAGTAAAGAAACGGATCATAACTCGGAACACTACCCCAAACACTGGCAACAGGGCCGATGACACGCAGTAGAGGTTGCAAATTGATTGACCAGAACCATCCAGCCAATGAACACGGCCCACGTAGACACTGGACCAACAGCACCCAAGTCGTAAAGGTCAGTTCTTCCACAGACACCGTACAGTGAGCTTTAAAAATGGTGAAGGAAATTTCACCGAAACGTCCGCTATCCTATAGTCCTGAAAAGGACTCCCGAAAACCTTGTGTTTCGTTCAGTTGAATTTTAGATAAAGGAAAAATTTCAGCCTAAATTGGTTAAAGGGTAAAAGTTTGTAAAGTAGCGTGTTTTTCATTAAAAATATTTATTTCTAAGTAAATAAATGACAATCAGTTGACATATTTTTGTTGGTATAAGAACATGCAAAATTATTTTCTATAAGCGGATGTCGCTCTCTCTCTTCTTCCATAGTTAAAAAATCTGAACGAAAACTAATCCAAAATATCATACAGTTTGCCCACATTAAGGAGATGAACAAGATGTTTATGGCACAGATTATTTCATGTTACAGATGCGACAAAACTAAATTTTGTGACCTTGCTTGTCTCGCGACCCGCTATTACACTGGGATAGTGTCAAAATTGGAAAAAGTACCGCGATAAATTGTGTTATCTCAATTTGTGCGAGACCTTTAACAAAGGGAATATATTCAAAGCTCCTTATTCGCCGGGGATACGTTCCATAAATATGTCGCGAATACGGAATAGTAATTTGTATGGAATTATAGGGGATATGACTCAAGTTTCCAAATTAATAGAAAAAAATTTATAATAAAAGCAATGTTAGAGAGATTATTTAATAATATTAATACTTATTATAAAGACACAGAGCTCATCAGTCATTTTTAAACCTACACCCAGGTTATTTAGGTTTCATATTTTTTCAGTCAAATCTTCATTTTGCGATTCAAACGGCTCTTGAATGTCACTCAATTCTATCTGTTCAAAACCAGTTCAGTTAATGTTTGAATTTGCACGAATTCTTCTTCATTACCAACAGATGTATCCACAGTTTTTTCCAACCGGTTTTTATTATGTATGGCTTCAGCTCTTGATGATTTTAAAGGTTCTTTTAACGTATTAGCGCTTCAAGGCCTAGATAATTCCTTGGACCATAGATTGGAGTAAGACCGTAGTATTCTTCTTCTTCAAGTGTCTTCTCCATTGCGGAGGTTGGCAATCATAATAGCTATTTTAAATTTTTAGGCAGTTGCTCTAAATAGTTGTTTTGAACTGCATCTAAACCATTCCCTTAGGTTTTTTGAAATTCGTCGTCGTCCTACGCCTCTTCTGCCACTTATTTTGCCTTGGATTATGAGCCGTAAGATGCTGTACTTTTCTCCCCGCATAATGTGTCCGAAATATTGCAGTTTTCTCTCTTTTACTGTTATCTCGACTTCCTGTTCTTTCCCCATTCTTCTCAACACTTCGGCTTTCATAACTCGATCCACCCACGAAATCCTCTGAATTCTTCTATAGATCCACATTTCAAAAGAGTTAAGTCTTCTCATTGCCTCTCGATTCAGTGTCCATGCTTCCATTCTATAATATAGAACACTGTGTACGTAACATTTAGTCAGTCGTATTTTCAGGGCTAACGTTAGATCTTTGCTGCAGATAACCTTTTTCATTCTAATAAAGTTGGCACGTGCTTTCTCGATTCTGGTTTTTATGTCGACGGTATAGTCATTATTTTCTGTTATTAGGGTTCCCAAGTAAGTGTACTTCTTAACTCTTTCTATGTGCTGGCCTCCTACCACTAGGGTTTCATTATTATTGGTGTTGTTCTTACTAATTATCATGAACTTGGTCTTTTTCGTGTTAAGAGAGAGTCCATATTCTCCACTAACTATTAATATTTTATTCATTATTTTTTCTAGGTCTTTCAAACTATCAGCTATTATTACGGTGTCATTTGCATACCTAATATTGTTGATTAAAACTCCGTTTACTTTTATCCCTACTGTTTCAGATTCAAGACTCTCCAATATGACCTCTTCAGAATAAGCGTTAAATAGTGAAGGTGACAATATACATCCTTGTCTGACTCCCTTTTGTATTTCCATATCTCACCGTAGTATTGGAAAGCAAAAACATCACCTTTATATTTGGATGCATAACTTTAAGCACACGAGGTTGGCCCGGGGGATTATCCAAAATTAAAACTGCCTTGAAATGTAATTTATTTTTTCTTCAATAAATTTCAACTTCAGGAACAAAACAATTCCAAAACTAATCGCAGAAAATGACACTAGAAACAGCACTCCATGCAGCGAGCCTAACTGCCATCGGTCCCCACCAGGGATGCCATGTTGCAAACGTAGGTCCCTTACTACGATGTACAAACTTAAATTTACCACTGAAAGTTTGGGTGTTTCGTCGTCAGTCACCGGCGGTGGATTCATCAGTGGGTCCGCCGGCGCCTTTCCCAGACACCCGTCTTAGTACTTTACCATTTAGGAACTTGTATTTGAACTAATTTGGCGGCGGAAATCGACGATGAGATATTACGATAATAGATCATAACAGTGTATTTTGTCTTTTGCTGCCTTAAAACCAAAGGCGGACTTTTCACTTTTGAATATGAAAGTTACTCGTCGTCGTACTTTACCATTTTTGGAACTTGTATTTGAATTAACTTGGCGGTGGAAATCGACGATAGAGCATAACAGTGTTATTCTGTCTTTTGCTGCCTTAAAACCAAAGGCGGACTACTCACTTTTGAATATGAAAGTTTTGTTTGATATTTTTTTCGACAACAGGGCAGTTTCATCTATATTGAACAGTTGCTCAGCTTTGTATCCGTTAATAACAATTAACTTAAAAATGTTCTGGATATAGTGCTGCTGTTTAAGTGTCTGCAAATGCAATTTATCCGACAATTTGGAAACGGTATGTGTGATTTGGCGGCGCGTACAGCGGCGCTGCTTTCGTCATAGAACTTTCGGCCGTGCGGCAATAAGGCAAAGGGTGAACTTGTATGTTTTAAAAAGTAACTGGTAAATAAAAACATATTATTCTAAAAATGCAATAAGTATGTATGTATTGTTAGTGTAGAACCTCTAAAAAAGAAATTTTTTAATTCGCAAATGTTGAAAACGTAAATACCGGAACCGTAAACCAGGAGCTCTAACTGTATTATATTTTATGTTGTATAAATTTAGATTTTTTTGGTTGCCCGGTAAAAAGTAAAATATTTCATTATCTTGAGTATTTCCTGTATTAAATATTACAACTTTAGAAAAAAAGCATAATTTTTTAGATATCTCTCAGTATGTTAATAAAAAATGATTTATTTCTGCTGATTATTTCTGCCATTAATTTTTTTTTGTATAATTTATGACATACTTCAAAAGTTTAACAATTACCGAGATAATTAAAACAAAAAGTAAAATAACAATGTCACTTTAAAATATGAGATTCATGTTTTATTTGGTTCATGACTATGACTTTATTTATCTAAAAAAATACTTTCGGTTTGCAGATTATTAGATGCTCGAACGTTTTGGTTATATTTTTTTTAAATATAATATAAGGCTTTTTCTGCTAATGTTTGAGGTGTTCAGTAGTATCCTTTTTAATATTTTCGTTAAGTTGAATTTCATTTTCTAATAAAATAGTGCTGAAAGAACAAAAACATTCGTATTAATTCATCTGCAATCATTGAATCCAAAAGTTGAACTTTCTATCATGCACATTAAAAATGGTGATACCTGGGCCTTAAACATGAGATTCATGTTTTATTTGGTTCATGACTATGACTTTATTTATCTAAAAAAATATTTTCGGTTTGCAGATTATTAGATGCTCGAACGTTTTGATTATATTTTTTTATTATTATTTAAAGCAATAAAAACCCATGAAGGTTCGCGAACCTCCGCTTGGGAAACGCTGATCTAGGTGCACCCCGATGAATATGAATTGCAAAGCTTCGCGCATACGCAAAGTGTTTTCATATGTTATCCAATGCGTTCGAACTTTTAGAGCCCATATTTATTTTGAAGTTTTTGATAAACTAAAATATTAACCTAATTTGTCTAATTATATTTATATTTGCCTTTATTTGCTTATTTTTATATACAGTGTATATTTTTTTTCCCTCAAGGCCAGTATAACTTTTTTTTTTAAATTTGAATTAATATAAATAGCTTATTTGGTTCCCGAAAGTGACGTAAATAACGATCCCGCAGTGCGGGGGAGCGCAACCGATCCACGGGTGCTCTAAAGTCTCTTAGTGAAAATGATAAACTAAGTGTGACGCGGCGTTTGTTTCGAAAAAATCAAGAAACAATTTTTTACCAAAGTGTAAGTACGAAGGATTGAGACGGGTGCAAAATAATAGGGCGCACATACTCTTAGTTACGCCACTGGTCCTCGGGTACCTGTTTTATTTTTGGTAAGAAATTTTATTAATCAACAGCAATTTGGTTGGTATTCTTTTAAAGTTTTTTTATAAACAAAATGTGTAAACAATATCCATGTGCTATATTTTCTTTTTTAATTGAATAAGCCACAAGGTATAAAATAAAACAAAGAATAGTTGAGAAGCAAAGTATTATTTATTTTACTAAGTTTAAGGAAAAGTTTTTGTTAGCCCAACTTTGCTTTTTGATATTTATATATAGATCTCTATAGTGGGTAAAACATTCTACTAAATAAAAAGAAGGTCAAAACATTACTAAAACCCTACATTACTTATACATTAAAAAATCATTACGAACAATATATTTTTATATTTAATCATTTGAATTTAAGCTCTTTTCCGATCTCTCAAGAAAACAATTCAACCCGATTTGAGCATTCGGATTAATATGTATTTCTTCAAAGTAAATCTTGCATCAATGGCACAGGTAAGAGATTCGCTTCATCAGCTGAGTGTGTTAAAAATGTTTGTTTCCATTTTTTGTTTCTTTTTTGCCCTAAATAAATATTCTCATTTTTCTGTTTTTTGTTGCCTGAAATATTGCTTGTGGAGGGTAATAAAAATACATTAATTTGTTTGCTTTTGAAGACCTCCAATAATGGCTTTAATGGTGCTATTTTTTTTATTTCATTCTACTTGTTCTATCGAATTTGTGCCTTAAATCTCTCGCTGTAATATCTGGATAAGCTTTTTGATTTTATTCGGAAAGTGTAAGATTTCGATCTGGTGACACCGATTGCAGATATAGAATTTTTAGATTCTTCAGTGTGATCATTAAGCCAGTAGTCAAGTTATCTAGTAAGAAAAAATATTAGTACAATAAAAGTATACTCCAATATTTATGTAAAGAAATTCAAAAATTATATATATATATATATATATATATATATATATATATATTAAATATTAATGTTTTATTGTTGTGTGCATTCTTTTTACTTGTATATTAGTGTTAAAATCATTAGTTATTCTCTAGCAGTAAGCTTATTGGAAAAAATTCAAAATCTCTGTTTCAATTGTGCTAATTTTTCAAACTTTTCTAAAAAAAAAATATTTAAAAAATGTGTTCGGAAGAATTCATTTTTAGGTTTAACCCCTTTTCTACCTGAATGTTTCCCTTTTACATCCACCCTTAAATTAATCATGTTCTCAAAATTAGCACTACATTCTTTGCATGTATGAGTCCCATGTTGATTTTCGACCTTCCTGGCCAGTAGGTATAATTTTTCTAAAAGAAACGAGATTATTTAAAAACACTTAATATTACATTGTTAAGAATAAAACATAAATCATGCATCTACCCGAATGTTTCCTTTTAACGTGAACGTGGAATTAGTGGAAAAGTTCACGTAACATTCTTTCAAACACGCCATTCATATTACAATCCTTCTTAAAGTATATAAAGCACAACATTCAGTTTACTTGATTACTATTTACACCACAGGAATTATCGATCAGAAAAATATTTTACTATTGATTATTAGTAACCAGGTACCTACAAAATGAAAAGCAGTAACGAAAAAATATCGAACTCAAAATGTTAATAAACAAACCAAGAACAGTTACACTGTCAACTGTCAAATAAAGCCATACTGGGCATGGACAAAGCTTTGCAATCGATATTCATTGGAGTGTACCTAGACGTGTTAGGGCACTTTTGCCGCTAGAACGTCAAAGACTCGTCGCTGCCAAGGTAGTTAGAGGGGGTAAAAGAAAGGGGAATACTCTAAGATAAATTCGGTCGGGCATGTAAAGCTGTACTCTCTTTACAGGGGCTATACTGTGCTTGCGCAGTATGTTAGGGGACAGGACTGAACTTGAGCAACCTTTTATTACGTTATTATTTGGAAAAATTACAATTTAGAGTTCATTATTAGATTAATAAAATAGGTACTGCCATAAAATAGATTTGAACATAATTCCCTGGGTAATAATTTGTGTTACGGGAAATCTAGGAAAAGAACGTTTTTTTGAAAAAATTTCGGTGTTTCCCCCTATTTCGAAATCGTAGAACACGATCCATTTTCCATAATTTTTCCTCAGTTTGGCGGAAAACAGTGAGAAACACTTTAGGCTCAATTTTTTGGTACTAAATCGTTAAAATTTTGTTACAACCACAAATTCCACACTGATGGGACGCCTCTGTATTAAATAAAAATTCATAAATTTGCACATTTTTGTCGGAAATATCAAAAAAAACATCAAAAAAACAAATCAAAACAAAATGGCTTCCGCCATTAAATGTTGGTGTGACTCGTTTCTAAAACCCGAAAAATTAGCGCTATTGCCAGCTTGCCAATACGATTTTTGTGAAATTCACATATATTCTTTTCTTTCGCAGATTGTCCCGCCGTTGCGTGGTCTCTGCTGGACAATTACATTTTTAATTAATAAATCTAGGTTAGTTTTAGTTTCTCGAACTAACCAAAACTAAGCTAAACCTGAACTAATCAAAACTGACCAAAAATTTTGGGTGGTTAAGGCTAATTTTACTCTTTTTTATACATTACAAAAATTAAACTATGTTGTTAACTATAATGGATAAATTTTATAGTTAATATTACGAAAGTCTAGGTCAATTTAGGTTGGTTCAGATGAGTTTCAGTTTTACAAATTAACCAAAATCAAGCTAAACCTGAACTAACAAAAAATTTTAGGTGGTTAAGATTAATTAATCCCTGAGACTGTATAAAACATTACAAAAATTAAACTATGTTGTTGGCTGAGATGGACAAATTTTATAGTTTATACCACGAAAATATTTTACATCTGGCAACGTGTCAAACTAATATTAGTCGTTTTCGCGAGTCTGATGGTCGATGGCCTTTCCGCAACGTATTTTGGATTTTTCGTTGAAAATACAAATTTTTCTGAATTTATTCGCTAAAATTTGCGCAAAATAGTTGAAATATATTACATACATGATATTTTAACTAGTACCATTGAAAATAGATATGTAAGTTCGGTGTTTTCTTCAGAATTAAAAGTGCTTGATAAAGTGACGCTTGGCGTTTTTTGAGTTTTCCGAGAAACTGAGGAATAATAGTGAAAAACCAAATCCAAAATCGTATTCTACTACTTCGAAATAGGTGGGAAGTATCGAATTTTTCCCAAAAAACGTCATTTTCTTAGATTTACCATAATGTAAATACTTACCAAAATGTAAAAAATGTATTTACTGAAAATAATGAATTAACGGGATTTTCAAAAAAATACCATACATTGAAGCATTGTGATAAATAAAAAGTCTTGATAACATACACAAATATAAATTCAAAATTTAACTACTGTCTCTACACGGCTCAACAAAAAAATCAAGAGAATTTTAAGCGTCGAGGACGATGACAAACGATCACTTAAAACACAAAGAATACGCTGGGACGCCGATTGTCACTTTCACAAATCCTGCTCGGGTTTTCTGGTTCTCATATTGCCAACATCGTACAACAAATTTACTATGAAATTTCTTTCTGCGCGTGCTCCACGTAGCCACTTGATGTCAATTTATGACATTTTTTTCTGCATATTAGGATACTTTTTTTGGTATTTCGCCCATTTTTGTAGTTTTCTATATTCCCTCGAACTTTCTTGGCTTCTGCACGCCTTTGCTGCTTTAGGTTGCTCGCCTGCGGCACAGGGTAAGTTTTTTTTACATAGTGGAATTTTCTAGAAATTCTTTCAAGGGCTGCAAATCTAAAATCTTTCTGATTAGTAAGTAAATAAAATCTACAAATATGTTGATCAGCCCTTACCGTTTCAGGTCGCTCACCTAGGGCACAGGGTCAGTTTTTTTACATAGTGGAATTTTCTAGAAATTCTTTCAAGGGCTGCAAATCTAAAATCTTTCTGATTAGTAAGTAAATAAAATCTACAAATATGTTGATCAGCCTTTGCCGCTTCAGGTCGTTCACCTAGGGCACAGGGTCAGTTTTTTTTTACATAGTGGAATTTTCTAGAAACTCTTTCAAGGGCTGTAAATCTAAAATCTTTCTGATTAGTAAATAAATAAAATCGACAAATATGTTGATCAATATAACACTAAAACACACATGTATTATAAAAAAATAAGATTATAAATGAGATAAAGAAGATTTTAAAAATATATTTTTTATAGCCGCATCAAAGTCTCGAATTCCAGGATAATATATTTAATTGTCAAATAAGCGTTCCATTGATTTAGTGGTACAACATTTTTAAATCGATTTTTCGACGAATATATATATTTAATAAATTTTTTAGATAAGATATAAACTGCAAAGATTGGTGTTTCGTCGGGTATACTACACTCAAAAATAATAGGTTAATTGCAAACGGTAAAACGTTAAGTGTCCTATAGCGATAAAAAGTAAGCAAAAATGTTATTTTTCGAATTATATAGGTATCACATTTTTTTCTTACTTTTATAAAAACGGAGGTACTATAGTATACTCTAACGGACTTTATAGCAATTATACACTTAATAGTATTAGTTTGTGTATCTAGTTTGTTTAGGTTTATTTTCTACATTCTGTTTCCTTATTTTTGACATGAAACGTCTATGACAGAAGATCTAGAAATTGCCAGATTATTCCTTTTTCTTGTTTTTCTTACACCATGTAGTACGAAAATCCTTCTAAAATATTCGGGAATCTTCTGCTACTGGCAAAAAGGGTTTATAAAGAGTCCAGATCGGCTTTCGTTGACAGTTTATTTTGAGAAGTCGCCGATGTAAGATGACTCGTTTGACAAGTTGTCAGAATTGCGAAAATGAAAGATTATAAAACAATAAAGTGTGTATAAAGACAGGACGTCCGGAACAAATTGGTATCAGAAGCGCGATAAAATCCAGAAGAGATTAAAGAAAAAAATTGTATGCCAGTAGAAACTAGAAAACAGAAAGCCAAAATGGAAGGGCAACTTCAAACTAGTTTAAATCGGATACTGATGGTGATACAAGACATGAAAACAAGTCAAGAAGATATGAAAAAAAGCCAAGAAGAGGTGAAACAAGAATTAAAGACAAGCCAAGATGATATGAAACAAGAATTGAAAGAATACATTAAGAAAAATCAAGAAAATATAAAACAAGAAGTTAAAACAAGCCTGGAAAACATAAGACAGAAACTTTAAAAAAATGAAGAAGATATGAAGCGTATAAAGCAAAAAATGCAACAGAACATTAGCAAAATTAGAGAAGACGTACATGGCGATCGAAGTACAACATGAGGTGGCGATATTGCTGATATAGGTGATGAAGTTCGAAGAAGCGACTTGGAGAACGTCTTGGCTCCTTATGGTGAACTTAAAGAAGTCTGGTTAACTAATAGTATCCCCCGTTTTGGATTTGTTGTTTACAAAGATAAAGAAGATGCTGCAGTTGCCGTCAAGGATTGCGATGGAGTTGAAGTATGTCGTTTGTACGCGGAGATATTTCCTTTCCGAAACCATCCGCCTTCGCGGATGTTTGTAAATTTAGTTAAAAGACTTCGTGATAGCGGGGATTTGAAGGAACAACGAGGAGATCACGCTGAAAGACCTTCTTCATGCAAAATAGTGAAGATTGAGGCAGAAATTTTCGAAAACGCCCCAACAACGAGTACTAGGTCCATAGCAGGTCAAGTAGAAGTTGCTTATAGTAAAGTGTGGAAAATTTTGCAACAAGAATAACTTTATCCGTACCGTTATTAACGGGTACAAGCGCGTTGCGACCAGAAGATTCTCCTGGAAGAGTTGAATTTTGTCACTGGTTCTTACATCAGTACAGCATAAATGACCGATGAGGCCACGTTTATAAGAAATGGAAGAAATATTTTCCACAACAACCATGTTTGGGCAGTAGAAAATTCGCATGCAATGAAAAGCAGTAATTTTCAGCACAGAGTTTCAGTAAATGTTTGGGCTGACGTAGTAAATGGCATGCTTATAGGGCCTCATTTTTTTCCAAATCGATTGACAGGTGAAAATTATTTAGATTGTCTTCAAAATAATCTGCCACAATTAGTATAAGATGTTCCTTTAAATGTGAAACAAAATATGTGGCTTCCTGATGATGGAGCTCCGCCACATTTCAGACGAGAAGTTCACGAACATTTAAATAATGTGTTTCCTAATAGAAGGATAGGGTGAAATGGACCTATTTCTTGATCTGCACGTTTCCCGGATGTAAATCCATACGATTTTTTTCTGTGGGACTATTTAAAACAGTTAGTTTATCACGATGGGGAAGTGAATACTGTAGAAGAACCACAACAGCGCATTTATATATATATATATATATATATATATATATATATATATATATATATATATATATATATATATATATATATAAGGAGGAACATGAGATATAAAACTGGACTGCTCATGAAAGTAATTTTTTGACCCCCCTTATTGGTCGCCATTGGGTGCAATGATTTGTATGGCAACATTGAATTCCCTGCTAATTTCTTATATTGCGTGAATGTGTCATGTATGAATGTCAATTCTATTATTCTAACTAACAGGTTTAGATGATAACTATCTCTTTCTATAGTATATCTGAAACAATAAATCGCTCTTCCTTGTTTTACTTGAGAGGTTAATTGAGTATATTCAGTAAAAGAGACCAGGATAATTGTTTTTGTAAAACAATATTTAACTTAAATTTCTGTTTTTAGTTTCCTCAAAATTATAATTTTTCTGTTCAAAGCAATTCCTTTAAAGCTAATTTTTTTAACTTCTTTGGAACAGCCTAAATATACAGCAATTTTATTATTTTTAGATAACAAGCGTGAAATGTCAGTTCTTATAAATAAATGAAAATATTTTTTCTATGACTGTTTACATTTTTATTTTTTATTATAAAACTGTTATATAGCAAAATAGCTAAAATGTGAAATATGAGCCAAAAACAGAAAAGATTGTGGAAATCAGTGGGTATTTTTGCAAATAACATTAGTATAATCTACATCCTTCTTCGGACGTAGAGTATAAGAAGTTAATGAAAAAAAGTATTAAGGTATTTCTTTTTAAAAATTTTATATCATCAATTAATATACATGTATATTGTTTAATGTAAAGTGTCGAAATATCCATATAATCTATCGCAAAGTAAGATAGTTTCATCATTTAAAAATAGCGTCGATTAGGTCTTTGTTAAAATTATTTTCTCCTCGATACTTTTAGGGAACTGATATGGTAGGTATTTATATAGGGTTAACAGCATTCATAATAATGCTGACCCCTACATAATAACGGACCTTAAATTTAAAAAAAGTAAAATAACATTATGAACTAAACCATTTTTATAAAAAAAAAATTTACTCCAAAGTGGGGGTATTATGCATGAGCGGTCTAGTTTTATATCTCAAGCTCATGATATATATATATATATATATATATATATATATATATATATATATATATATATATATATATATATATATATATATATATATATATATATATATTTAGCGTTTTGTAGTGCGCTAAACTTATAGTTTTTAGTATGCATGTAAGTGTGAAATAACAACGCGTTTTAAAAGTTTAACAGTGTTTATTATGTAGTTGCTTGCACTAAAAACGGATTTATTTAGAAATAGGATTCAAAGCGGGAAGACTGAAAGCAATATAAAAACCGATAGAGAAAACGAATAGAATATCTCACTGTAAACGGAGTATGACTAGTAGAGAATCGGAATGGAGTAGGAATAGAATAGTAATAGAAATAGAAGAGAACAGAATAGAAATAGAAATTGAATAGAATATAATAGCATTGAATAGAACAGAATAGAATAGACCTCTAACTTGGAAGTTGAGGGTATTTAAACGGATCTACCTATAATTTACTAGTATCGCACGGTGTTGTCACGTTATCCAACTTTTCAGCGGTCTATTAATTGTGATTCAGAAATTTGGAAATAATTCCGCCTAAATGGCAACACCGTAACACATGTTCTTGAAAGCCGTTGGAAATCCCGAGTCATCAGTGACCGTAAAAGGGCCCGATTGGTTTATTGGTAAAATCCTTAAATTGTTCGAAAAGGTATAGCTTATTTTAGTAAAGTAAGAAATATCACGTTTTCAGTGCAGCGTAGTAAAATGAACTATAAAAAATATTGAATCTTAAATACATACAACAGGATAATAAAATATAACAAAAAGTAAAATTGGAAAAGGTATAAAAGAAATTTTTGACAAAAGAGTATGAGGGGCCTAAAGCCGCCACATATATATATATATATATATATATATATATATATATATATATATATATATATATATATATATATATAGAATGCGAAGGACAGTGATAGGCTAATGAAAGATGGTTCTATTTTCTTTCTTGATTTAACATTCAAAATTTTCCACCATTTTGACGATAATCTACCAATCATTCAGACGAAACGTACTCAAATCGATGAGGCAGATAAAATATTTCCTACTCGGAGAGACAACATCTGTTCTTCGACACAAAGTACGCTTTTTCGCGCCATGATAATTACACGACAAAAAACTCATTCAGATAAGGAATACTTATCAAAAAATGTGTTATCGGCGGGAAGATTAATTCAGATTAGAAATCAAACAATAGCATTTCAAAAAATGTATGATTTAGTTTGCTATTTGGATGTTGCGTGATTACGCGAAGTCTTCGCGAAAAGACTTCTCAACAAAAATATTATATTGACATGTATTAAAAATTATTTTTAGTGTGTGTGCGGCAATAATTTAAAAAGTAATTATGTGCTAGTATTTAGTTTTATCGCCGATATTTTTTTTAGTATTAATACGAAGTTTGAAGGGTACTTCTGATAAACATAGCAACCGACAGACCTTTTTTGCATTCAGTATTTTGTTCACGCGTACGTACATTACGTTAATTTATCATTTTTCCTGTTGTTATTCCGTCATTTTCAGTGACTTGTTGTTTTTTTACTTTTTTTAACGCTCTATTTATTTCTGTTGTACTTATTTATGATTGAATATTCGAATCGACGTCCATTTAGGTCCGTTTTAAAATTAGACCTTGCTAGGGTATTAGGGGACAGGCGCGGATCCGGGAGGGCGGTGGGGGCGATCCCCCCCCCCCCAAGAGCTTTGAGTTCAGGAAAATAGACCCGATTTTGTCTCTTATACTATAGTTTATTCAATAACTAGAGAGAGTAATAAATCATTTTTTTATGTTCTTTTTTGTTCGCAAACTACCTGTGTTCTTTAGTCCGGTGTCTTTGGCAAAATCTGTTGGACACATATATTTTTCATAGGAATGGTTTAGAAATTTTATAATCAAAAATCTATCTATAATAATGAACTATTTGGGTTGGATAACAAAAGGTATTTGGATGTGTGAAGTGTTAAAAATGATTTTAATCCTTGTCATAGGCGTTGGAAGGAAGTTTATTATCACTAAGTATTTATGGCATAGAATATTATTTCGTTAATAAAGTTAAAATAAAAAGTTTTTATAATATTATTTTGTTTCTTATAATTTTTTAATAATTCACGTACATTAGAAAATATAGATAATTTTGACATATTTAACACAAATCACAACTATATGTTTATTATTTTTAATTTTGGCATAGAAACCGTTTTAGGCACATTCAGACTAAAACGTAGTCTTTTTCTCTCAAAAAATTCTAAGTTATAATTTAAATACTTACAAAATACCCATTGTCAGAAATACAAGAAGTTAAACATATATAAAAAATAAATTCGTTCATATAATATGTAAATTTTTTTGGGGCTACTGGTCATTTTATTATTAATTAAAAATATTTTTAGGACATTTGACGTTTCAGTTTGTTTATTTCTTAAACCATCTGCAGAATTACAACTAAACACTAAAAAGGGCTTCAAATGTAATTAATTTTTATATGTTACAGAAAATTTAAATAATCAATTGTGTTTACGCTGGTAAACATTACGTATCTAATTCATATTCAAAGTCACTAAAGCTATCTTCGCTCAAATTAATTATAATTGGTTCCTCGATCTCACCGATCATGAGATCGGGTTTCCATATTTTCTGTTGTACTTTTATTATATGGATTTTTCCCAATTTTCTGCAGTAACTTTATTCAAAAAAATCTTTCAAAAGTTCAGTTAAATTACTAATTTTGTAAGTTGTTATTTCTAGCAACTCTACCTTTTACTTGAGAGAGATATTTCCTTCTCCAACGGACATTTTCCGGACGATCTATAAGAACAGATTTCCTATCTGGTTTTTCCCAGCAAAAATTAAGTTCTCTGAGCAATTTCCAGAGCTCAGTTCTTTTAATTTGAGGTAAATCCCGATCTTCATTGATTTTAGTTAGAATTTTGTCGACGGTTGGGATCTGCTTCTCATAATAAAATGTATGTACAACTTCTTTTATTGCAGTTTTCATCTCTTCTTCCAACGAGGTTTTTCGTCTGCCTGTGATCGAATGTGGCTTGGGAGTCCTAACAATTCCAGTCGTTTTTTTCTCCTTCAATATTCGGTACATAGTAGATTTTCCAACTCCTGTCATGTTGGAATACATCTCAACAGAGCTTTTAACATTATTATCTAGATATTTATATCTTAAGGCATCATAAACATTCATCGTAATAAGTTTGTCGTTGAGGAAGCCCAGGTTTAATGATTTTGGAATACATGTAGATGTGGAAGCCATATTCTTTAGATATCTCACTAATCTCAAATAATATATGAAAACAAGCACAAAGAAGATAAATCACTAAGGACACACTATAAGGTGTACTATGCTCACTGACAGAAATTAAATTGAACTATCAGAAATTTTATTTGTTTAGTGTTGCAGTAAATTTATAAAAGCTTATAATACTCAAATATAATTAGATTTACGGCAGTCCTCAGTTACCTGCGGCACTGGAGCAGGTACGTTGGAGGTTTCGGTAACAGTTTTATTACTCACTCTAGTTCTTGAATAGAGTATAGAAATGTCTTGCGATCCCCCTCCCCTTCCCAAGAGCTTTGAGTCCCGGAAATAGAACCGATTCTGCCTTTTATATTAGGAATGTGTATGCTGCTGGCATTCCTCCTCCTATCGGCAACTTGTTTTTTCTTGTGATCGCCCCCCACCTCTCCAAAAGCTTCAAATTTAGAAAAATAGACCCAACCCTGCCTTTTACACTGGAAATGGGAATGTTCCTGGTGTCATTCCCCCCCCCCCCCCCGGCGACAACTTGCTTTCGCTTGTCATAGTGTACTTTTATGATATCACCGCCCCCCAAAGAGAGAGGCTGGATCGGCCCCCGTTAGGGGGTAGATGTTTTAATCGCATTTAAAAAAAATTTAACCGTTCATTCGAACACAGTTATTTTCATCCTTGAAATCACATTTTTCACCTATATAAAAACTTTGTTGTTACGTTCACGGTGTGCAAATAGCGTGGCAAAGTCTAATAGTACCGTTATTATAAAGTATATTAGACTTTTCCGCATTATTGGGTCACTCTGTATATTTTATTTCGAAACTTCTCTTTATAGACCTTAAACACTTTTAAAAGTAACTTTATAGGAATTATTTGTATAATCGTTATCAAGGAGTTAGCAGTTCTTTGATATACGATTTGTTTTACAGATAAATTTACCATTTACATAAAACACTAACGTGTACCAACCACAAATAAAACAGCAGACTACACTATGTTTGAACAAGACTTAAGAATATTAGTGTGACTCGTAAATGAATAATCAAGAGTAAATAATATGTTACGGTGACAATATAAATTTATACTAATTTAATTTAATTTATTAAAAGTGCGCAAAGACAGAATATGACTGTACTATGTGTATGCTGGTATTCTACTATTGTTTCAAGAGATATGTGCTCAATTTCAGGAGGTTTAAGAAATGCTATCTCAGTTTTCCGGTAAGTACTACGGCTAGGTTATGTTTAGTTAGAGCTAAAACGATCCCACTAAATATAAATATGATAATATAAATTATTAACTTGCTCAGTAACCAAGAGTCACTATTTGTAACGGGGTAATGTGCAGCTTCAGAATAAACAAAGCACTTGAAAATAAGTTTCTTCCATTTTATGACTTGATATTGTGGGTAGATTTTCTATGAGTATATTCATAACTAGGAGTCCCTTTGTTTTATTCTCCTGCTCATTGGTATGTTTTCATATGTCATACAATTACCAGATTAAATGTTGACTAGTTTCTTTCACCCTTTTGGTGATATCTGTGGGGCGAACGCGATCAAATGTTTTAGTCATATCCGCAATGATTTTTTCAAAATTTGTTCCACGAAACGATTACGTCATTGGTAGAACGGGTTTTCCGGCTGCCTTGTTATTCCTATCTTAGCTGAATGATTTTATTTATTCATCCAATATATATATATATATATATATATATATATATATATATATATATATATATATATATATATATATATATATATATATATAGCAAAAGAAGCCTTAAAAATAAACAACTATCCCGAAAACCTGGTCAATAATCTTTTTAAAAAAAGAATTCATAAATTTTATAACGAAAATTCACCAAATACTAAATCAAAACAGAAACACGAAAAATACGTATCACTTCATACATTCCGACACTCTCTGAAAAACTCCAAAATACGTTCAAGAAATATGACGTAACGGTCTGCCATAAGGGTCACAACCTCCTAAAAAATTGCTACAGTGAACTTAAATCGGAAATCCCAAAAGATAAAAAAAAACACATGTCTACAGTATCTCATGCAAAGACTGCAAAGGCGAATATATAGGAAAAACAAGCCAACATCTAAAAAATCGACTAAATGGGCACAAATACGACAAAAAAAAAATAAAATGGCTTTAATAACACACAGCACGGAAAATCGACACTCCTTTAACTTTGAAAAGGTAAAAATCTTGAAAACGGAAAACCATACAAAAAAAAAAACGAGAAATCCTAGAAATGATAGAAATAAAAAAAAACAAACATGCAGTAAATACTAAGGCAGATACCAAACAACTTAGCAAAATATATAATAACATTATAAAATAACAACCAAAAAATTAAAATTCTAAAACTAAAAACGCATTGCATTTTCGGACTAGACCCATCTGTTCTCTCAGTACCATCTTAACTTCAAGATGACACACGTAGTCATCTTGAATTCTGTGAATCTCGCGAAAATTAAATTTTCAATAGAACATAATTTTTAAATAAATGTTCTGACGAAGGTAAAAAAATTACCGAAACGTTAATGTTTAAAAACAAATGCAATATACAGAAAACACAACACCACCATTACATTTTAATAGAAGTCCAAGAAACAAATAAGAAATACGTGTATATATATATATATATATATATATATATATATATATATATATATATATATATATATACGTGTAATGGACTTTATAGCGGTAAACACTTCATAATATTAGTTTATGTTTCCAGTTTATATGATTTTAGGTTTATTTTCTGCGAGTTCATAATTTATTTAATTAGTTTTACCTTTGTTTAATTTCCGTCCATGAAAGAAGGTCTGGAACATTTTTAAAAATTCTATTTCCTTATTTTTAACATGGAACGCCTATGACAGAAGGTCTAGAAAACGCCAGAGTACTCCTTTTTCTTATTTTTATTACATCCTGTAGTATGGAACACGTGCCCCCCCCCCTAAATTCGCCCTTGCTAATGATGATAGGAAATATGGAGAAAAGCTAAGAGGATATGAAGAAAAGCCAAAAAGAGTAAAACAAGGATTGAAAGAAGATATGACGAAAAATCAAGACGATATGAAACAGGAATTAAAGACAAGCCAAGAAGAGATGAAACAAGAATTGAAAGGAGATATGATAAAAAATCAAGACGATATGAAACAGGATATAAGAACAAGCCTGGAGGACGAGAGACAGGAACTTAAAAAAAATCAAGAAGATATGAAGCGCATAGAACAAGAAATGCAACAGAAGATTAGCAAGATTAGAGAAGACGTACATGGCGAAGTACAACATGAAGTTAGTTTTTCCATAATTTTACGCTGAACCCATGTGAGGCTTACTTGGCGATCATTTTTAGGGTCGAGTTTGTCACCTTTTTTGTAAATTGGAATGATAATTGACTTTTTTCAATCTTCGTGGATTTTGCCTTTTTCAAGGGACTTATTTAGTAGATACATGAAAGGTTTTATTATTAATGCCGGAGTATTTTTTGTTGATGCTGAATTTACTGTTACCTTTTTTTTTTCAGATAAATCTTTATTTTCCTGCCTACTATTCGGGTGAAATTCTTCCTTTAATCCTTCTTATGGAAATTTTCTTGAACTTTGAATTATTCCGTAGATTTTTGTTTATATTATTCTTAGATTAAGGTCATCTGTCACTTTTGAATTTGTATCGATCGGCTATTTTACACCGCTAACTGAGTCATTTTTATGTGATTGGGTTGCATAATTTCTGTTTTGTAATTTTCGGATAGGTAACTTATTCTGCGTCGGTAATAACTGACGGAAAATACATTTCTTTAATTAGAAAAAATTGATGAGTTACTTATATAATTTTGAAGGTATTTTTCGTACCGGACTTTCCTGTCTCCAACGACGTAAGACTTTTTTACTTTCACTTTTTAGGTACCTTTATTTTGTCAATACGTTTTTGTGGAACTAATTGTATATGTTTTATAATGATCCAATTTTTGCCCCACGTATTGGCATTATTTCTCTAAACACTTACGAACCGCCACTGGTCGATGGTTCTTTGAGAACAAGGCATAGAACCCGGCATTAGACAATGTTCAAAGCCTGACAAATTCAAGAGTTCTTATATAAAAACATATTTAAACAATGTGTAATTATTTTGCTATTGTTAACTTTATTACTATTTTTATTTAGCACAATAAATTACTTTAAACAATGTTTTTTTATGTTTTATATATTTTTGAGGAAACGTAATTCTATTCTTATACAATGATAATACCCAGAGTTTCCATAAAATTAAAGATGTTCAAATAAATCTTTTCATTGTATGTTATTGCATTTTATGTTATTTGGTCTGATTTTCTGGGAGAAAATACCAGCTGTCCCAAAAGTGTTTTTTAATTTATTTTGTCCACTTTGCGAACACTACCGATGACAAAAGCGCAGGAAGAGCGATTGCTAGCCTCGTCCTTGGAAATTTAGTCGCTATGGAGCGTTTTACAAGGTCGGAGCGTGCGTACTGCAATGAAGCATCGAGTACTCAACTTATCAAAACATGGGTACAGAAATCTGAAGAGACTGATTCGATGATAAGCAAACCTCGGATAGGACCAAGGTCATCAAGAAGCTAGGAAAATGGTGAAAGCGTAAGCAAGTCATTTTGAGTGATTCCCGCTCTCTCTATTTACCAAAGGGCAAGTGTCTTAAATCTTCCTAAAAGTGCCCTACATCGCATAATGTGTAAAGACTTTTATCTCTACCACTACAAGATATAGTTGGTTCAAGAATTAAAACCAACTGAGAGGTGCTAAGAAGCTTAACGTCACTAACCAAATAGATGATCGATTTTCATGCTTCAACAACATTTTATTCTCGGATGAGGCACATTTTCAACTGAATGGCCACGTTAACAAGCAAAACTGCCGTTGCTCGAGTCCAAGGAATCCAAAACATAAACATCATAGGCCACCTCATTCACCAAAAGTCATTGTTATTTTAATATCGATTTTTTATTTTGAAAAAGACTGTTCTCTAAATCCTTTGTTGTTGTTTCCGGACACCACGTATTATAATTGAAATGTTTTGTAACATAAATGTCCTTAAAATGTATATTCTTTGCAATATCTAAAATAATCCCACATGGATATTTATGAACCTTTTCGTTCCAAACATTTGACCTCGGGGTATTGTCGCTGATGAAAACATTGTGTAAAAAATTATTCATTACATTTCAAAACACCAAAATTTATTTGATTTTAAAATTTGACCCGAAGAAATCCTTAAGAAGCCCTGTCTAGTTATAACATTAAACTTTTTTTACAGTGCTGTTCAAACACTTTTGTTAACAATCAATCATTGCCTTAAAATTATAACAGATACAGTTGTCATACTCTCATATTTACCACAATATGCTTACTTTGGAGGGAAAAATTTATTTAATACAGCGTTGTGGTCAGGCGCGGATTCAGGGGGGGGGGGGCGTTGAATTAACCCATAGGTTATGCTACACTAAAAATATTTTGTTTGAGATTTAAGATAACTGATAACATATGAGATCTTCCATTTAAAAAATTTATAAGTGACATCGTTATTTGACAGTTGTCGACGTCACTGCTACATGGAATGCATAATCAGATAGAAGAATCGTAGTTCGAACGTCGGAAAAAGTCTACCTTTTCTTGATTATCTCATTATCTCTATTTTAAAATAATGTGAAATCTGGTCAATTAGAGTATTACGATGGTCTGCTCCAAACTTTGAGACACTCGTATTACAATTACTTTGATTTACAAGCCAAACGGCTTCGCACTCCCTCCAAGGATCATTCACTCATACCAGGCATACAAAGACACCAAAAGTATGAAGCTCTGCGGGAACCTTTTCCATGTTATCGGGTCCTAGGTGACGTTGTCGGCTGTATTTCCTACGAACTTTCGGACGGTTCGCGCAGTTGCTAGGAGAATTGTTTTCTGCATCGGCTTATACAGATGCTCACTAAGGCCCAGTCCCTTGATGTTCTGCAGGAGGTTCTTTGGTATCACTCCAGTTGTTGACAGTATTATGGGAATCGTTTGGACGCTGTTCATTGCCCATTGTCTTCGGATTTGGACCTCCAGATCTCTGTATTTGGCGATCTTCTCGTTGTATTTTGGCCTTAGGTTGTTGTTGTTAGGTACAGCAATGTCAATTAGTGTAGTTCGCCTAGAAATTTTATCTATTAGTATAATGTCTGGTCTATTATGAGCTACTGTTTGATCCGTCAGAACCGTTCGGTCCCAATATAACTTGAACTGGTTGTTTTCAAGAATAGGCTCCGGATTGTATTTGTAATAAGGCACTTTTCCTACCTGTAATAGCTCTAACTTTTCTGCTAACTCTTGGTGGAGTATCTTAGTGGCTGAGTCGTGTCTTTCCTTATACTCAGTTGCGGCAAACGCTTGGCATTCTCCAGTTATGTGCTGGATTGTCTCTGATGTTCGACAGCCATATCTGCATTGGTCATTTTCTATTGAGGGATCTCTAATGATGAACTTGCGATAGTTCTTCGTCGGAATAACCTGGTCTTGGATAGATAACAAGAAGCCCTCCGTTTCCGGAAACATCTGTCCTGAAATCAACCAGTAGTTCGACGCTGAGTTGTCGACATTGTCCTGATTGACCTCATTTGGATGCCGTCCATGAAGTGGCTTCCGTAGCCAGGTTTGGAACTTCTCTTGGTCTATTTGGTGATGAGAAGTAATATCTTGTTCCCTCAATCGTCTGCCTCGCATATTGCTTGATATAGTGGGGAAGAGTCCGCTAACCTGTGGAAATATGAACGTAAATTTATTATTTGTTGGTCGAGCTGCTTACCAATATCCACCAATCCTCTTCCTACTTGGTGTCTTGGAAGCATTGTACGTTCAATAGCACTCCGAGGGTGATGTTTTTGTGCTTTTGTTAGGAGTGTCCTTATTTTTCTTTGCAGGTTTTGGATGTCCGTCCTGCTCCACTTTACTTATAATTACTATTATTAGTTTTCTTTTTATGTGCACGCAATAAAAATAACTCTACATGTCCTTAAATAACCTTTGAAGTTACCCACGCACTAGCCTTAATCGGTTTTACTGGTTATAATTTATTTACATACACATACACCTATTAATATATTGTTTGAGGTAATGAAATTAGCATCATTAGTAATATAATAATAGAGTATAAAAAGTAAATAATCAAAACGATAATTCATGTGTATATGACAGAAGTGTCTGAAATTCTCCCTCTCATAAATCAAAGAGCTACAGTTAAATATGAAGATTATTTCCTTTATAAAGCAAACGTATATAAAAAAAAAACTCTAAATTTTTTTATGTGTATGTATATTTGTACATTCCCCTGCACATGTTTTTGCCATACCTAGATGAAAATCTGCAAGCACAAAAAGTTGTATAACTTCAAAAAAAATGGTCGCAGAGTAAAAATTCCAACGGTATCTTAAAATTTAGGTAACCAGCTTCAAAAAACCGTTACATTTGTCTTCAAAACCCATAAGCATATTTTTTAAACAGTATCATAAAAAAGTAAAAAATTGAAAAAATGTTGATGATTTACTGTTATAATTTTAAGTGCCAATATTGCAGAATAAAAAAACTAAAACAGTTTAAAAGAGTATTGCTTCACCTTTAAAATGAGCGGTGAAACATTCGATCATACCCTAGATTTAAACAACAATAGATTTGTTTGAAGGCTGTTTATGGTCGGTGGGGGAGACGCTTTTTTGATGTTTGACAGACATAAACATATTTACTTATCTTGCCTTTCAGTTTAATTGCTTGCCGTGACTTTTTTCGATGTTTTTAAGTGTTAGAAATTACTATAAATGCGAAGTTTACAATTAATATTAACAAAAAGAGGATTTAAAAACTTATTTTTATCGGTAAATATTGTTAGATATTGTTTACATATTGAAAATAACAATAAAAATTTAGGCAACCATATATTCATACTTTGTTTTCAGAATTGACGTACCCAGGGGTATGTTCGAAGGACGTACCGATGATACTCGTTTAAATAATGCAATTAGAAAAGGATAGCATAAAATCGGTATGTCTGTACTAAGAAATTAAATATCTACTGTTCATCAACACTTTTTCAAATAGAAATAAAAATATTATTACGTTATTCAGCGTTCAAACAACCGGGCCCTAGTTCTGACGTTATGCTACTTCTACAGGGGTATGTTCGAAGGGTGAAACGTTAAATTTGGTCCATTTGGACCAAAGTTAGATCAATTTTTGTAAGAAAGTATGTCTTTTTTTCCAAACGCGTATGTTTAAAAAACTAAACAAGATAGAAGAAAAGTATAAATAAAAAAAAGACGTTTTTTTGTATAAAGAACAGAGGCAGGCGCAGATCCAAGGGGGAGGGGGCGATCACCCCCCCCCCCCCCCAAAGAGTTTTGAGTTCAGGAAAATAGACCCGATTTTGCCTCTTATACTATAGTTTATTTAAGAACTAGAGAAAGTAATAAATCATTTTTTACCCTTTTTTTTTTTCGCAAACTACCTGTGTTTTTTAGTCCGGTGTCTTTGGCAAAATCTGTTAGACACATATATTTTTCATAGGAGTGGGTTACAAATTTTATAATCAAAAATACCGGTCTATAATAATGGACTATTTGGGTTGGATAACAATAGATGTTTGGAAGTGTGAAGTGTTAAAAAGAATTTTAATCCTTGTCATAGGCGTCGAAAGAAGGTTTATTTTATCACTAAGTATTTATGGAATAAAATATTATTTCGGTAATAAACTTAAAATAAAAAATTTTTATGATATTATTTTATTTCTTATGATTTCTTAATAATTCACATACATTACGAAATGTAGATAATTTTGACATATTTAACACCAATCACAACTGTACTTTTATTATTTTTAATTTTGGCATAGAAACAGTTTTAGGCACATTCAGACTCAAACGTAACCTTACTCTCTCAAAAAATTCTAAGTTATAGTTTAAATACTTACAAAACACGCATTGTCAAAAATACAAGAGGTTAAACAGGTATAAAAAATAAATTCGTCCATATAATGTGAAGATGTTTTGGGGCTATCGGTCATTTTATTATTAATTAAAAACATTTTTTGGACATTTGCCATTTCAGTTTATTTATGTCTTAAATCATCTGCAAAATTACAATTAAAAACTAAAAAGGAATTCAAATGAAATTAATTTTTATATGTTACAGTTAAAATTAGACGTACTTGTTTTTATTTCTATTGCACTGACATCTTAATTTAATTTACTTTATTTTATGGAAATCCGATAACGCCAAAGAAATAAAATAAGCGTGTTAATTCTACACGCTTAAGAAAAAGACATAAATACAATAATAAAATAATAAAAAAAATTACGGCTAAACGGAATTAAATATATAAAATTCAAGAGTGGGACACAGTAAAATAAAAATACAAAAAAAAAATATTAAACAATTAAATACAACAAAAACAAAAATTTAAATAATAAATTGTGTTTACACTGGTAAACATGACGTATCAAATTCGTAATCAAAGTCAATGAAGCTATCTTTGCTTAAATTAATTATAATTGGTTCTTCTATCTCACCGATCATGAGATCGAGTTTTCACATTTTGTTTGATTCTTTTATTCTATGGATTTTTTCCAAGTTTTCGCAGTAACTTTATTCAAAAAAATCTTTCAAAAGTTCAGTTTACTAATTTTATAAGTTGTGTTATTTCTAGGAACTCTACCTTTTACTTGAGAGAGATATTTCCTTCTCCAACGGACAGTTTTCGGACAATCTATAAGAACAGATTTCCTCTCTGGTTTTTCCCACCACAAATTAAGTTCTCTGAACAATTTCCGGAGCTCAGTTCTTTTAATTTCAGGTAAATCCCGATCATCATGGATTTTAGTTAGAATTTTGTCGACGGTTGAGATTTGCTTCCCATAATAAAATGTATGTACAACTCCTTTTATTGCGGTTTTCATGTCTTCTTCCAACGAGGTTTTTCGTCTGCCAGTGATCGAATGTAGCTTGGGAATACTAACAATTCCAGTCGTTTTTTTTTCTCCTTCAGTATTCGGTACATAGTAGATTTTCCATCTCCTGTCATGTTGAAACACATCTCAACAGAGCTTTTGACATTATTATCTAGATATTGATATCTTAATGCAACATAAACATTCAGCTTAACAGGTTTTTCGTTGGGGAAATGCCTTGGTTTAACGATTTTGGAATAAATATGGAGGTGGAAGCGATATCCTTTTGGTATCTCATTTATCTCAAATAATATATAAAAACAAGCGCAAACAAAAAAAATCACTAAGGTCGCACTGTAAGGTGTACTTTCCTCACTGACAGAACTTAAATTAAACTATCGGAAATTTTATGGTTGCAGTAAATTTGTGAAAGCTTACAATATTTAAATATAATTAGATTTACGGCAGTCCTCAGTCACTTGCGGCACTGGAGCAGCTACGTTGGAGGTTTCGGTAACAGTTTTATTACTCTCTCTAGTTCTTGAATAGAATATAGAAATGTGTATGCTTGAGATCGCCCCCCCCTCCCCCCAAGAGCTTTGAGTTCAGGAAAATAGACCTGATTCTGTTTCTTATATTAGGAATGTGTATGCTGCTGGCACCGCCCCCCCCCCCCTCTCAAAGAGCTTTACATTCAGAAAAATAGACCCGACCCTGCCTTTTACACTAGAAATTGAAATGTTTCTGGTGTCTCCCCCCCCCCCCCCCTCGTCGACAACTTGCTGTCGCTTGCCATACTGTACTTTTATCACCGCCCCCCCTCCCAAAGAAAGAGGCTGGATCCGCCCCTGAACAGAGGTGTATATACTTTAAAAAAAAAAAATCAGAAAAAAAGATTTTTTCCTATTTTTTATGACACAAAAAATTTCAGAATTGTAAAATTAATTAAAAAATGACACGATGTTCTGTTGAAGTTAAAGAAAAACAAATTGCAAAAAAGTTGAATATAAGTAGACGTGCTGTTGATTACAACGTTAGAAAATATAGGGAAACTGGTTCAATTAATCGTAAATGTAATAAAGAATATCTAAAGAAAACACCTCTTAAAGAAGACAGATATACAGGGTGATTCAAAAATCGATCACGAAACTGAAGGGGGTGATTCTACTTGACAAAATAAGGGTAGAGCTTCATATAATTTTTTTTCAAAATGTCATTCGTTTTCGAGTTACAAGCCGTCCAAGTTCAAGTTTTTATTTTTTGTTTTTTGAATTACTCGCTTACAGGAAAACCGATTTGACTAATATTTGAAAGATAGGCTAAGTCTTCTGCGCTTCATCATTTTAGTAACAATTCACATTGATTGTTTGCCGCTAGAGGGCACTTTACCTACATTGAAAATTGTTTTTTTGTCATAATTTTTTAGTGTTGACAGCTACAGTAGTTTTTGGCATAATTTCTGAAAGACTGATGCCAGGCCTTTAAAAAAGCTGCTCTTTATTTACATCGCTAAACCCAACGGTTTAGACGTAAATCACCCTTAAAAATTAAGTGGTAAATTTACTTTTCTCATTTCATTACCACCAGCTACCAGGTAAATAGCTATCAAAGTATACTAGAGCTGTCAGTTTAACATCAAATAAATTCGCTTTTTAAACTATTTAATTTATAATCTTAAAATAACTAATAATGGCTAATCACCAATATTCAAATATCGAATATTGTGATATCCATTTTTGTTATGGAAAAGCAAATGGTAATGCAGAGTTGGCAAGAAGATATTATATGGAGAGTTATCTGGAAAGAAATATCCCTCATGCTCAAACATTTTCCAGTGTGCACAGGAGGCTTGCGGAATGTGGTTCCTTTAAAAGTTATAATGGAAATAGGGGAAGACCTAGAACTGCTAGAAACGTGCAACAAGAAGAAAGAGTGCTTGAAATTATTGAAGATAATCCAGGTATTAGTACTAGAAAAATTGGGAATGAAGTGCGGCTCTGTCAGGCTAGTTCATGGAGGATACTAAGAGAAGAACAACTCTACCCGTTTCATTCAAAAAAGGTGCAGGCTCTTTATGACGATGATCGGCCGAGACGGTTGGAAATGTGCAATCAGATCCTAGCTAAGTATGAACACGATAATCGATTAATTGGCGTCATATTATTCACTGACGAAGCTGGTTTCACTCGTGATGGCATAACAAATCTACACAACATCCACACATATGCTTACGAGAACCCAAACAATGTGGTAGAAACGAAACATCAGCGTAGATTTTCACTAAATGTGTGGGCAGGGATAATAGGAGATTACCTTATTGGTCCTCATTTCTTTGATGGCCCATTAACTGGTGACGTATACTTAGATTTTATCCAAAATCGTCTCCCATTGTATCTGGAAGATGTGCCATTGGAAGTAAGGGCCAACATGTGGATCCTCCAAGACGGAGCTCCGCCCCACTTTAGTATACGTGTCCGACAGTATTTGAATGCAACGTATCCTGAGCGATGGATAGGACGAAGTGGACCATTGGCATGGGCAGCGAGGTCACCAGACCTTAATCCTATGGATTTTTTCTTTTGGGGTCATTTGAAACAATTGGTGTACGATATTCCAGTAATCAACGTCGAGGATCTTCGCTTCAGGATAATCGAAAAGTGCCAAATTATTAAAGAAACACCAGGAATTTTTCATCGAGTTAGGCGACATTTTTTGAAGAGTGTTAGGAAATGTATGGAAGAAAATGGGGGACATTTTGAGAATCTTTTTTAGTTTGTTTAGTACTGTTTCATTAATTTTTATCAATTAAATGTATATCGCAATAATCCATAATATGAATATTTACTGATTAGCCATTATTAGTTATTTTAAGATTATAAATTAAATAGTTTAAAAAGCGAATTTATTTGATGTTAAACTGACAGCTCTAGTATACTTTGATAGCTATTTACCTGGTAGCTGGTGGTAATGAAATGAGAAAAGTAAATTTACCACTTAATTTTTAAGGGTGATTTACGTCTAAACCGTTGGGTTTAGCGATGTAAATAAAGAGCACCTTTTTTAAAGGCCTGGCATCAGTCTTTCAGAAATTATGCCAAAAACTACTGTAGCTGTCAACACTAAAAAATTATGACAAAAAAAACAATTTTCAATGTAGGTTAAGTGCCCTCTAGCGGCAAACAATCAATGTGAATTGTTACTAAAATGATGAAGCGCAGAAGACTTAGCCTATCTTTCAAATATTAGTCAAATCGGTTTTCCTGTAAGCGAGTAATTCAAAAAACAAAAAATAAAAACTTGAACTTGGACGGCTTGTAACTCGAAAACGAATGACATTTTGAAAAAAAATTATATGAAGCTCTACCCTTATTTTGTCAAGTAGAATCACCCCCTTAAGTTTCGTGATCGATTTTTGAATCACCCTGTATTGTGCCCACTGCTTTACGTAACAGACGTTTAAGTGTTCGCGATATAACTGTGCAAATTAATAAAAATTTTAAAATTATAATTAATATTAATATTATAAATTGAAAGTATAAGTACGTCGGAGACTTCATGAAAATGGCATTTTTGGACGACTTGCTACTAAAAAACCGTTATTAAAACCCGTAAATATAAAAAAAGATTAAAATGGGCAAGACAACAAAAAAATTGGAGCATTGCTCAGTAGAAAAAGGTGTTTTTAGCGACGAATCGAAGTTTGCAGTTTTTGGGCTTGAAAAAAAAGTGTATGTGCTTAGAAAAGCAAATAAAAAGTTTTTGCAAGGTTGTTTGGTTTCTAGTGTCAAACATGGAGGTGGCTCAATAATGGCTTGGGCTTGCTTAGCCGGATCCCGTGTTGGTGTCCTGTAAAAGTAGAACGAATCTTGAAAAAGGAAGACTATAAAAACTTCTACACAAGAACGTATTGCCGTCTGGTACTAGTCTAATAGGGACTACTTTTACTTTTTAACATGATAACGACCCCAAACACACTGTAAATATCTGCAAAAGTTACTTGGAAAGTCTTGAAAAAAAGAAGAAATTGAAAGTCATGGAGTGGCCACTACAAAGCCCAGATTTAAACCCGATAGAATTATTATAGGATGAATTAAATAGCTGTTCAGAAGCAGCGTCTGACATCGGTTTCTTACTTATGGGAAATCTTACAAGACGAGTGGAAAAAAATCAAGGCAGATACACTCAACAAATTAATCTTGCAAATGCAAAGAATCCGCCAGGCTGTAATTAAAAGCAAAGGCTACCACTTTGATGAGAAAAATGTTGAGACGTAACTATTATACTATCTAGCAAATTGATATTTACTTTTTTCGTTATAATTGCTTGTTAAAATTCTTTCTTTATATTATTCATTTGTTTAAATTTTGAATTCTATGCATATTGATATTTAAGAACAGACCGCTAATTAGTTAGTAATTACTGATATTTATTTTCGTTTTCATTAAAACGCTTAGTAGCTAGTAAATGTAAATATGAATTAAAATTGTTCCCTTGTTAAATAAAAGTGTTTTTCTTTAACTTCAATAAAATGTCGTGTGATTTTTTCACTAATTTTACAATTTTGAAATTTTTTATGTCATAAAAATAGTTTTTTCTCTAAAAAAGTTTTTCGTGTTTTACATTATCAAAGACTTTTGAGAAGTCGATGAAACATATGTACACATCTCGGTTCTTATCTCTACATCTTTGTAAAGGGTGTTTTTTATAGAGGTATAGAACTTTTAAATGGAATAAAACAAAGATGAATTTTTTAAATTGACGTGAAATTTACTTTATTCGAAAGATAACCTTCTGACATTATAATTTAAATATGACTTCTGGCATATGACCGCCACGGCTGGCTCGGACATTGTCTAATCTGGACGTTCAATTTTCGATGACTTTTTCCAACATTTGTGGCCGTATATCGGCAATAACGCGGCGAATGTTGTCCTCCAAGTGATCAATCGTTTCGGGCTTATCGGCGTAGACTAGCGACTTCACATATCCCCACAGAAAATAGTCTAGCGGCGTGCAATGTTGCGCCGTCTTGTTGAAACCACAGCTCCTGCACATCATGGTTGTTCAATTAATGAACGAAAAAGTCAGTAATCATGGCTCTATAGCGGTCACCATTGTAACGTTCTGACCAGCATCGTTTTTAAGAAGTACGGACCAATGATTCCACCAGCCCATAAAGCACACCAAACAGTCAGTTTTTCTGGATGTAACGGTGTCTCAACATACACTTGAGGATTATCATCACTCCAAATACGGCAATTTTGTTTATTGACGTATCCATTCAAACAAAAGTGAGCTTCATCGCTAAACAAAATTCGCTTATGAAAATCGGGATCAACGGCAATCTTGTGGCTTCAATTCTTGCACGAGTTGGATTTTGTAAGCACGCAAACTAAGATCTTTCCGCAAAATCTTCCATAAAGTGAATGGACACATATCCAATTCCTGTGCACGATGGCGGATAGACTGATTCGGGTCTTCCTCTACGCTACGCTCTACAGCAGCAATGACTTCTGTACGCACTGTACGACGTCTCTGTGGATGCGTATTATCATTTAGAGTAAACGTGGTGCGAAAACGTTCCATAGTTAATCGAATTAATTGCTCTGATGGACGATTATGTTGACCGTAAAATGGACGTAGTGCGCGATACGTATTTCGAACAGAACCATGATTTTCAAAATAAATTTGCACAATTTGGAAGCGTTGTTTAGGCGTCAGTCTATTCATGTTGAAATGCCAAACCAAACATAAATCACTTGACAGCTGACAAAATGGCCACCAGTTAAAAAAGTGTTGCCTCTATAAAAAACACCCTTTATAACCGGGGCAATGAAAACCTGTCCAACGGCCGCCATTGAAGTAATCCTAAACCTCACTCCTCTTCATATATTTCTAGAGAACATGGCGAAGAGGATGATTTATAGGATGATGAGAGATGAGGTCATAAAATGAAGGCGCAGTCTCTCATCCAGACGGTGCAGCGCTCTAGAAAACCCTAGGATGCGGTTCTTGGGGAACTCTTACGACTGAGCAGCAGTAGGGGGGCACAATAGATCTACCAGGTCGCAGTGTACAGACCCCAACTCTACGCACATACATACATACATATCTGGGCCTCGTACAGATGATTTAAATCATTTAATTTAGAAAAAATGTCTGCTAAGTACGCAAGTTTTTGCAAGCTTGTCGAAACCTCGCCCTGAGTATGAAGTAGTAAACAAACTTGGAGGCTTCCCAAGTCCCCACAAAAGTTAACAATTTTTACAGCGTCTTTTAAAGTTTTGGAAAACTCTGCAGGCATACGCTTGCATGCCGCCGATCTGATCTGATCTTTACGTATTTATAATTGTATAAGTCTCTATCTTTAATAAGAATAGAGATACCCTGCAAAAGTGTCGAAAATTGAACACCCTGTACTTGCGGGTAGTAAAATAAAGGGTGTTTTTTATAGAGGTATAGAACTTTTAAATGGAATAAAACAAAGATGAATTTTTTAAATTGACATGAAATTTACTTTATTCGAAAGATAACCTTCTGGCATTATAATTTAAACATGACTTCTGGCATATGACCGCCACGGCTGGCTCGGACGTAGTCTAATCTGGAGGTCCAATTTTCGATGACTTTTTCCAACCCTTGTGGCTGTATATCGGCAATAACGCGGCGAATGTTGTCCTCCAAGTGAGCATTCGTTTCGGGCTTATCGGCGTAGACTAGCGACTTCACATATCCCCACAGAAAATAGTCTAGCGGCGTTAACTCGCACGATCTTGGAGGCCAATTCACGGGTCCGAAACGTGAAACTATGCGGTTACCAACGATTGCTTCAATAAATCAATTGTGGCACAAGCTGTGTGACATGTTGCGCCGTCTTGTTGAAACTACAGCTCCTGCACATCATGGTTGTTCAATTGATGGACGAAAAAGTCAGTAATCATGGCTCTATAACGGTCACCATTGACTGTAACGTTCTGACCAGCATCGTTTTTAAAGAAGTACAGACCAATGATTCCACCAGCCCATAAAGCACACCAAACAGTCAGTTTTTCTGGATGTAACGGTGTCTCAACATACACTTGAGGATTATCATCACTCCAAATACGGCAGTTTTGTTTATTGACGTATCCATTCAAACAAAAGTGAGTTTCATCGCTAAACAAAATTCACTTATGAAAATTGGGATCAACGGCAATCTTGTTTTGGGCCCATTCACCGAATCTACGCCTTGCTAGGTGATCGTGTGGCTTCAATTCTTGCACGAGTTGGATTTTGTAAGCACGCAAACCAAGATCTTTCCGCAAAATCTTCCATAAAGTGAATGGACACATATCCAATTCCTGTGCACGATGGCGGATAGACTGATTCGGGTCTTCCTTTACGCTACGCTCTACAGCAGCAATGACTTCTTCTGTACGCACTGTACGACGTCTCTGTGGATGCGTATTATCTTTTAGAGTAAACGTGGTGCGAAAACGTTCCATAGTTAATCGAATTAATTGCTCTAATGGACGATTATGTTGACCGTAAAATGGACGTATGCGCGATACGTATTTCGAACAGAACCATGATTTTCAAAATAAATTTGCACGATTTGGAAGCGTTGTTCAGGCGTCAATCTATTCATGTTGAAATGCCAAACCAAACTAAACATAAATCACTTGACAGCTGACAAAATGGCCGCCAGTTAAAAAAGTGTTGCCAACTTAAAGTTCTATACCTCTATAAAATGTTTATATGTTACAAAATGTTAAGCGCTTGTCACAACATTTTATCGTCCTGTTTTATAATTTCATTAAATTTATGTTTATATGAATTCGGTATCTTTTGAAAACACGCATACCTCGGTTAATTATACAATACATAATAAATACCTCCGATCATATTTGTACAAACGTCTCAATTATCAGGAATCGGTTAATAATCATGTAATAAAATGATTTATCTCGTCCAACATGTGCTGTAAAATTATTCATAGGTAATAAAATTTCTTATCTCAGTTCGCAGAGTAGGAATTAGGATAAAGATAAGCGAGGAAAAATTAGAGTTATCTTTCCAAGATAAACACGGTTTTCACCATTGCACACCTTCGCGGATTCTTGCGTTATCTTTTAATATTAGAAGTGACTATATTTGGCGTGTAATAAATGTTTTTTGGCTTCATGATCATGGTGTATATTTGTATATTTACGTTGAGAAGTTAAAAAGAAAATTACTTTATTTTAAAGAAATTATTTATTACGGGAAATATGTGCTGTCTTTCCGTGACCGAGGAAAATGTGAATAGAAATATTTTATCGTTTTTGAAACTATGGGTAAGTTTGTTTTGGATCTGCTAATTATCCCAAGGACAACTACACAATAATGCTAATTGGTATTTTTCGTAAATCAACAATTGGTGCTGCATAAAAATTGTTAATAAGAGGTATTTCCTTTATTTGTTTAATATTTAGAAATTGACCAGTTTTTTCTAGCACATTGAATATTTAACAAGTTTAGGTAAACTATTTGCTTTATATTTAAGAAGTCCTTTTCTAGTTGCAAAGATAATAAATCAATGTTTTGTTACATTTTTTTGAAATACAACATTTCGAAAATATTTTGGGGAAATTTAATCTTAATTTGATGAAAATTGACGGAAATGTTAGGCCTTATAGTCCGGGAGCCCAACGGGTTTTCGTAGTCTATGGGGAGACATGTTTTCACCAAAGTTTTTTTATATAAATTTTGACCCCTTGATTATTGTTTATAGTTAGAAAAATATTTTATTTTAAATATTTTCGTATTCCTCGGCAAAAACTCTGTCTTGTTTTTAGTGTTTTTTAACGCTATAAACAAATAGCGTTTCACTAATTGTAACATACGCGCCGCCGTGTATGAAAGAAAGGGGAAGTCTACTTACAGACGCTCACCTAGTGCACATAATCCATTTTAGCTTTCCCTGATCATTATTTATGTTCTATATATATATATATATATATATATATATATATATATATATATATATATATATTCTTGAACCATAGATTATATCGTTTTCTTTTTATTTTGTCTTTTCTTGGCTTTAGGTTCTTTATTTAACAAAAAATCAAAAACAATTTGACGTTTCGCCCTTTATTTAAGGCATCTTCAAAAAAGTTTTTTTTTATTTATTGATCTTCCTAAAAATATTTTTTATATAATTAAAAACATTCATATACAAACATATTTACAATTTTAAAAAACAAACAAACTTTTTAAAAAACTATTCAAATTTCTAAAAAAGTATTTATTTTTATACGGTACATACTTTGACATTTTGTTTATTTATTAATAATGAAATGAAATTTTTACATCGCCTATTTAGGTACTTAGGATACAAGGAGTGCGAGTGTGTTTTATTTTTTATATTTTACAGTGGACCAAAAAACCTAAAGAAACGCACACATTTAATTTTATGTTTAAGGGGATATTCAATTTTTGATGTTTATTAACAGGATCGAATACTTAATATTTTTCTTTAAATTAGGCTGGTGTAAATGTAGTTCAAATTTCCTAGATCCGTTCTGTCGTTAACAGTGTTTTTATCTTTTTTAATTTCTATCATTTTCTTTATCTGCAATTTTTGATAATTCATATCTTTGTTTTTAATTATGGTACTGTTATAATTAGAGGTATGTTTTTCCTCATGTGTGTGTTTGTTTAACGCTGTTGAGGCGTTTTTCGTATATTTGTGGCCATTCAATCTGTTCTTTAGCAATTGGCTTATCATGCCTATATATTTTTTGGGACAATTTGAGCAACGGATCAAATATACTACATTTGACTTATTCATGAGTGGAGTTTTATTTTTTAAATTAGTAAATAGTGTATTTAATTTATTATGAGACCTGTGACATACGATAATATTATGCTTTTTTAAAATGTGTTTTATTTTTTCGGACAGTTCACTCGTGTAAGACAATGCTACATATTTTTGCTGTTTATGTTCTATGTTTCTTGTTATTAACTTATTATAAAATTTATATGTTCGTTTATTAATTATTTATTAGTGTATTTTTCACTTTTTGCAGTATTCTTGGTCGGAATTCTGGAGACGTTAGAGAGATGACATGATCAGACAGACCGATTATAACACTATTTTTTTGGGTTTTTGAGTGATTTGAGAAACAGTTTAGAGATCTACCCGACCAAGTTAGTTTGGTGTCCCATTTAGTTAAAATTTTGTTTTTTCTGCGTATAAGTGTCATATCTAGAAAATTTATTTTATTATTACTTTCTGCTTCGGACGTGAATTGTAATTTTTCGTTGAAACTGTTAAACTCTTGGAGAATTTCATTTATTTTATCCTGTGGCACGGCTGTTATGCAATCATCGACAAACCGTTTGAAAAATATTATATTAAATTTTAATTTTTCCAAAACTTTTTCTTCTAAATATTCCATTACTAACTGAGCAATGGTGGATGAAATTGGTGATCCCATAGCACATCCATCGAGTTGTTTGTAAAAGGTATTTTCGTACTGAAAGTAACTTGTGTTTAGGACGAGGTCAACAGCATCCATAAAGTTGTTTTTTGATAATGATGTATGTTGCTTTAAACTTTTCCATTTTTCTGCTAAAATAGTGTGGACAAGTTTATTTGGTATATGTGTATATAAAGATATAATATCTAGTGAAATGAGCCTGTAATTTTCGGGTAGATTTACTGTATCAATAAATTTTTTAAAAGCGAATGAATCTTTAATAAAAAAAAATCGTTTTTTATAAAAGACAATCCTCAAATTATTGTTCTAAAGCCCGATAAAAGCAATAAAACAGTAGTTATGAACAAGACAGATTATGAGACAAAAATGAATAACTTACCAAAGGACGAAAATACATATAAAAATATTAAGAGTGATCCAGCTAACTTTTATCAAAAGAAAAATAATACCTTCATAAAAAAAATTACTCACTGCAAAAGAACTAGTACTAAAAAAGATGCAAAAAGGCTAACCATTCACAATGCTATTTCACCAAAAATATACGGCCTACCAAAATTACATAAACATGATATACCACTAAGACCTATTGTTTCTTGTGTACAATCGCCATTCTATCGTTTATCAAAATTCTTATCGGATTGCATTTCAAATATTACAGGAAAAACGATTTTTTTGATACTCCAGGTGTCATGGAATTTAATAAACATAAAACACATAAATAAGACGTTTCTACTATTATATAGTCTTCATCAGTTACGGTTAGTCTATTATAACAATATATATTATGGAAAAAATTACAAGCAATTAAAATATAGACATATAATAAGTTAAAATTTAGGACATTGTATTCACAGGCAGTTAAATTGATACTGTACCAATTCACTCTAGTTCTCTCTTCATACTAGTTTCGACCACCTAATAGTCTCATCAGTAGAGCTGTAACGAACCGAAAACAAAATGCACAGAAAAGAAATGTTTATTTAAAATCCCTATTTCGTAAAAATATGCTTAGTTTTTTGTGCATTTTGGTCTCGGTTCGTTACAGATCCACTGATGAGACCATTATGTGGTCGAAACTAGTATGGAGAGAGGACTAGAGTCGAATTCGCAGAAAGAATACTGTCTCTCCCCTTTCTTAACAGTCATAAGGAGAATAAAATTACTTTTCCAAATACATAAATCATAAAATTGTTTATTTTAAATATATATATATATATATATATATATATATATATATATATATATATATATATAAAGGGTGTTTTTTATAGAGGTATAAAACTTTAAGTTGGCAACACTTTTTTAACTGGCGGCCATTTTGTCAGCTGTCAAGTGATTTATGTTTAGTTTGGTATTTCAACATGAATAGACTGACGCCTGAACAACGCTTGCAAATTGTGCAAATTTATTTTGAAAATCATGGTTCTGTTCGAAATACGTATCGCGCACTACGTCCATTTTACGGTCAACATAATCGTCCATCAGAGCAATTAATTCGATTAACTATGGAACGTTTTCGCACCATGTTTACTCTAAATGATAATACGCATGCACAGAGACGTCGTACAGTGCGTACAGAAGAAGTCATTGCTGCTGTAGAGCGTAGCGTAGAGGAAGACCCGAATCAGTCTATCCGCCATCGTGCACAGGAATTGGATATGTGTCCATTCACTTTATGGAAGATTTTGCAGAAAGATCTTGGTTTGCGTGCTTACAAAATCCAACTCGTGCAAGAATTGAAGCCACACGATCACCTAGCAAGGCGTAGATTCGGTGAATGGGCCCAAAACAAGATTGCCGTTGATCCCGATTTTCATAAGTGAATTTTGTTTAGCGATGAAGCTCACTTTTGTTTGAATGGATACGTCAATAAACAAAACTGCCGTATTTGGAGTGATGATAATCCTCAAGTGTATGTTGAGACACCGTTACATCTAGAAAAACTGACTGTTTGGTGTGCTTTATGGGCTGGTGGAATCATTGATCCGTACTTCTTTAAAAACGATGCTGGTTAGAACGTTACAGTCAATGGTGACCGCTATAGAGCCATGATTACTGACTTTTTCGTTCATTAATTGAATAACCATGATGTGCAGGAGCTGTGGTTTCAACAAGACGGCGCAACATGTCACACAGCTCGTGCCACAATTGATTTATTGAAGGAAACATTTGATAACCGCATAGTTTCACGTTTCGGACCCGTGAATTGGCCTCCAAGATCGTGCGACTTAACGCCGCTAGACTATTTTCTGTGGGGATATGTGAAGTCGCTAGTCTACGCCGATAAGCCCGAAACGATTAATCACTTGGAGGACAACAACATTCGCCGCGTTATTGCCGATATACGGCCACAAATGTTGGAAAAAGTCATCGAAAATTGGACCTTCAGATTAGACTACGTCCGAGCCAGCCGTGGCGGTCATATGCCAGAAGTCATATTTAAATTATAATGCCAGAAGGTTATCTTTCGAATAAAGTAAATTTCATGTCAATTTAAAAAATTCATCTTTGTTTTATTCCATTTAAAAGTTCTATACCTCTATAAAAAACTTTATATATATATATATATATATATATATATATATATATATATATATATATATATATATATATATATATATATATATATATATATATATATAAATATGTAGATAAGTTTTTGTCCGTGTAATTTAAAATAAAATAGAATAAAATATTTGGCGAAGCGGACGTGAAAATTTGTCAATCTACATGATTCTCGTATTAAAAAGTGCGGAGCACTCCAAAGTATGGAATAACTCCGGGTCCGACAGATGGCGACAGCGCTGTTTCGTCCTAATATGGGACTCGTCAGGCCACCGCAGTCGGTACAAACCATCATCTCGCCTTTGCATCGTATAAGCCATACTTATAATCAAAATACGGCAAATAAGACGACAAAGGCGACATCTCGATGGTCCACTTGATAATACAAGAACCATACAGATTAACAAAGTTTGTAAGAGAACCGTCATATGGTGGCGCGACGGTGAATTAAAACAGAAATATGTAAAATCGAGTACACGAAACGCGCTGCCCAAAAGATAGGGGTCGCATTTTTCGGTACTGGCAAGCAAGCATACCGCTATTTAAGCAGCCAACGCCACGTGCCGCACCAAATAGCGGTATGCTTGCTTGCCAGTACCGAAAAATGCGACCCCTATCTTTTGGGCAGCGCGTTTCGTGTACTCGATTTTACATATTTCTGTTTTAATTCACCGTCGCGCCACCATATGACGGTTCTCTTACAAACTTTGTTAATCTGTATGGTTCTTGTATTATCAAGTGGACCATCGAGATGTCGCCTTTGTCGTCTTATTTGCCGTATTTTGATTATAAGTATGGCTTATACGATGCAAAGGCGAGATGATGGTTTGTACCGACTGCGGTGGCCTGACGAGTCCCATATTAGGACGAAACAGCGCTGTCGCCATCTGTCGGACCCGGAGTTATTCCATACTTTGGAGTGCTCCGCACTTTTTAATACGAGAATCATGTAGATTGACAAATTTTCACGTCCGCTTCGCCAAATATTTTATTCTATTTTATTTTAAATTACACGGACAAAAACTTATCTACATATTTATTTACTTGTTTGGCTTTGAAACACGCTAAACGATGCTCTCATGGTGGGATCGTTTGGTGCGGCACGTGGCGTTGGCTGCTTAAATAGCGGTATGCTTGCTTGCCAGTACCGAAAAATGCGACCCCTATCTTTTGGGCAGCGCGTTTCGTGTACTCGATTTTACATATTTCTGTTTTAATTCACCGTCGCGCCACCATATGACGGTTCTCTTACAAACTTTGTTAATCTGTATGGTTCTTGTATTATCAAGTGGACCACCGAGATGTCGCCTTTGTCGTCTTATTTGCCGTATTTTGATTATAAGTATGGCTTATACGATGCAAAGGCGAGATGATGGTTTGTACCGACTGCGGTGGCCTGACGAGTCCCATATTAGGACGAAACAGCGCTGTCGCCATCTGTCGGACCCGGAGTTATTCCATACTTTGGAGTGCTCCGCACTTTTTAATACGAGAATCATGTAGATTGACAAATTTTCACGTCCGCTTCGCCAAATATTTTATTCTATTTTATTTTATATATATATATATATATATATATATATATATATATATATATATATATATATATATAATCCAATAGATATTTTAACGAATTATATTAAACAACAATATTTCTGTTTTTCCAGACCTCCGGCATCGGAAGACCTTCATTGTACCACGCCCTCGTAGTGATCTTCCTGGAGTTTTTCGCATGGGGCCTTTTAACGATGCCCGTCATCTCCGTTCTGAATTCCACGTTCCCTGACCACACGTTCCTGATGAACGGGTTGATCATGGGGATCAAGGGGATTCTGAGTTTTTTGAGTGCGCCCCTTATCGGAGCGTTGAGTGATGTATGTGGAAGGTAAGTTTTAGTCTTATACAGCCAGATTCACTAAGAAGATTTAAGATTTAAACACGATCTAGTTGCCATAAAATTTAAATCTTATAGTGGACCAGTTTTGCTTTGTTTATGATATTGTCATAATTTATATTAGATATGTCAACGAATATACGCTTATATATTAAGGATAAGAACCTCGCGATATAGCCTTGAAATATTTAGAAGTTGTATTCCGAAAACATATAAAGTTCTGCATTTTTGCCGGTTCAGTAATAAAACAAAATGATTTTTATGCTTTTATTTTTAGGGTTTAAAATTTGCTTGACTTACTGTTACATTTGTCAATTTAAGACCTCAGCTTTTACTTTAGGGCGGTTTTAAATGTTAGTGAATCCGGCTGATAAGATTCTAAATTTAGTTTCGTTTTATTCCGGACGTCTGCACTCGTTCTTAAAAATCAAAATTACGTGGTATTTTCCAAAAAGAACTTTTTTGCAATGAAAAAAATACTCACACATGACGTCGGGGATATCCAAAATTCTTAGAATACATAACAAGGTTATCAGACTTGTTTATTAATTTGTTAACTTATACATAAATGTTAATTATAGTTTAATATAATGTATAAATAATAATAAATCTTATGCAATAAACAGAGAACGGTAGAAAGGTTGCGCCATATATAACGGATAGTCTGCTCATCCAATATACATAAAAAGGAAATTTAAAAATCATACATACAGGGTAAGGACAAAAACTTGATTTTGTACTCAAGAGCAAAGTACTCTTATTTAAAAAAAAATACAGAACAATATTGCTAAGAAAATGATGCAACATTTCTGCCGATCTTGATATATTGTAACAATATTTTTAAAACGTATTATTATTTCTAATTTCAGGAAACTATTTCTCCTAGTTACCGTTTTCTTTACTTGCCTACCCATTCCGTTGATGACTATCAACACATTCTGGTTCTTTGCCATGATCTCAATATCAGGTAAGAAAATATGAAAAAGTTTTTCCAATTTAAAACGCTAAAAACTTATTAGAACAAGTAAGCGAGAAGTCTGCTTTGTGGTGAAGGCTATATAGGCCTTAAATAGGTATTTGTCTTTTACAGAAAACTTAGTTTCATAGTGAAATTATGCTCACTTGTCCGCAACACAAGTGGGAACGTAAGGCTGCTGGTACACTATAAAGCTACCTTCTATGTGAAACGCAAGGGTCTGTTTAAGACAGATGGATAAATAATTCTGGCGTACCAGGGTAAAAATTTAAAGTTACTACTGTTTTTATTAGTTTTTACTGAAATTCTTACTCAAATAATGTTATTATCAAGATTTCAAGCCAAACGGCTTCGCACACCCTACAGGGATTATTGACTCTTACCAGGTATACAATGATACCAAAAGTATGAAGCTCTGTGGTGGCCCTTGCCATGTTATTGGGTCCTAGATGACGTGGTCTGCTGTATTTCCTACAAATTTTCAGACGGTGCGCGCGGTTGCAAGGAGAACTGCTTTCTGCATAGGTTTATACAGATGCTCACTAAGGCCCAGTCCCTTGATGTTCTGCAGGAGTTTCTTTGTTATCACTCCAACTGTTGATAGTAGTATGGGAATCGTGTGGACCCTGTTCATTGCTCACTGCGAATTTGCACCTCCAGATCTCTGTATTTGGCGATCTTCTCATTGTATTTTGGTCTTAACTTGTTGTTATTAGGTATAGCAATGTCAGTCAGTCGGTGTAATTCGCCTAAAAATTTTATCTGTTAGTATAATGTCTGGCATATTATGAGCAACTGTTTGATCTGTTAGAACCGCTCGATCTCAATATAACTTTGAACTTGTTGTTCTCAAGAATAGGCTCCGGGTTGTATGTGTAGCAAGGCACTTTTCCTACCTGCAATAGTTTTAACTTTCTGCTAACTCTTGACGGAGTATCTTACCAGCTGAGTCGTGTCTTTCCTTATACTCGGTTGCGGCAAACGCTTGGCATCCTCCAGTTATGTGCTGGATTGTCTCCGACGTTCGACAGCCATATCTACATTGGTCATTTTCTATTGAGGAATCTCTAGTGATGAACTTCCAAGAGTTCTTCATCCGAATAACCTGGTCTTGGATACCTAACAAGAAGCTCTCTGTTTCCGGAAGCATCTGTCCTGAAATCAACTAGTATTTCGATGCTGAGTTGTCGACATTGTCCTGGATGACCTCATTTGGATGTCGTCCATGAAGTTTTCTGTAGCCAGGGCACAATATTCGGTTCCCTCAGCTGTAGCGGCGTTGAATCGTCTACCTCGCATATTGTTTGATAGAGTGTGGAAGAGTCCGTTAATATGTGGAAATAAGAACGTTTGTTGATCGAGCTGCTTACCTATATCGACCAATCATCTTCCTCCTTGGTGTCTTCGAAGCATTGTACGTTCAATGGCACTCCTAGGGTGGTGTTTGTGTGCTTCCGTCCTGTTCCATTTTACAATTCCAAGAGTGTAGCTAAGCGCAAAGAATATATACGTGTTGAGCGCCTTAAACAAATTTCTACTATTTAAGTTAGTTCGCCTTACTCTCCTGACAAATTCGTTTAGCCTGTTTCATACGGAGATATTTGTATGTTTGTTTTGCTTTCATTGCAGCTATAGTTTCACCAATCTGCATTTCAAAGGCTCCCGGTTGTATCTTTCCTTTAACGATGTTCAAAATATGGCACTGGTCAAGTCCAAACTGCATTCCGATATCCCCGGAGAACTCCTCCACAATTCTGAGCATTTGCTCCAGCTGATTTTTGGTAGCAGCCATCAGTTTAAGATCATCCATGTATAGATGATTCAATCTTACTATCCCTTTGTTGTTACTTCTAATACTAAAGCCGTATATGGTGGCTTTCAAACGGCGTGACAGTGGTTGTATTGCAAGGCAGAACCACAATGAACTTTGTGAATCGCCTTAAAATATTCCCCTTCGTATTGGGATTGTATTAATTCCGATGGTATCGCTGGATGCCACTTGCAGTTGGATCCTAGTTCTCCAGATTGACATGATGTGTTCTAAAAAGGAAACAAAATGATTATCGACCCTAGACATTCTCAATATAGTTTTGAGCCACTCATGTCGCACTGACTCGAAGGTCTTCTTACAATCCACATAAGCAGCAAAGAGGCGTCTTCGGTTGGTACAGGCTTGGTTACATATGACAGAGTCAACAATCATTTGTTTCTTGCATCCCATTGCTCCCCTGGTGCATCCTCTCTGTTGAGTTGCGATGATGTTATTTTGTTCAAAATGTGCATAGATGCGTTGGATTAAGCAGTGTGGGAAGGCAGGTGATTGGCCTCTCAATATAGTTTTGACCCATTCATATGGCACTGAGTCGAAGGCCTTCTTATAATCCACATAAGCAGCAAAGAGGTGTCTTCGGTTGGTACAGGCTTGGTTACATATGACAGAGTCAACAATCAGTTGTTTCTTGCATCCCATTTCTCCCTTGGTGCATCCTCTCTGTTGAGTTGCGACGATGTTATTTTGTTCACAATGTGCATAGATGCGTTGGATCAAGCAGTGTGGGAAGGCAGGTGATTGGCCTGGGTCATGTGTGTTATGTTGGTCCTTTGGTAAGTGATACGTAATACCTTCTGTCAGATATAATGGCATTTTTGTTGGGTTTAGAAAAACATCATTAATAAGATTAGCCAGTTGATGGTGTATACACCAGAACTTCTTAAGCCAGTAGTTCTGGACCCGGTCGAAACCTGGAGCCAGTTATGGAATTCCTTGATTATTCCTGAGATTTCCTCGGTAGTAAATGACTCAAACTGCATCTGGCTGTAGTCTTGGCAGATTTGCTGTTCTTCATTCATCCAGCCGGTTGCGATATTACAATTGGCGGGTGTGGAAAGTTGGTTTCCCCAGAGCTCTTCTATCTGCTCTCTGTCGGGATATCTATTATCTGCCATGTTAGGTAGAGAGTTTAGCTTACGGTAGAAAGATTTTTCTGATTGTTGGAACAGCGCATTGTCTTGTTTTCGGTTATTGCTGGTCTTGTATCTCTTTAGCTGACCTGCAATAGCCGAGAGCTTCTGTTTCAGTGTGTCGAGGCATTATTGAGCCGTACCATTCGCTTGATTCATTATTTCTTCAACTCGTCTTTGAAATTTACTTGTTCTCCTGCCCCTAATATATCAATACTATTAATTTTTTCTTTTAGGTGTATTTGCTGTAACTTTTAGTGTGGTATTCGCTTATGTAGCTGACGTGACGGACGAAAAAGAAAGATCTCTAGCTTACGGGTTGGTAAGCGGGACGTTCGCCGCTAGTATGGTCATTTCGCCAGCTTTAGGAGCTTATTTAATGGAACGGTAAGTCATACAAAGTAAAATCAAACTTTTTCTTTAATAAATTTTTAGCAGTTACAAGTTGTTTTGTCATTTCATTTGACAGCATTGGATTTTCAAATATAAATTCCAACAATTTAACTCAAATACAAAATATAGATTGAATATATAAAAACTATAAATGTAACAATCATAAAATACAAGTACTTTTTATTTCCCAGATGGTCAGTCTCTCTAGTCGTTGCCCTAGCGACCGCAGTCGCCATTTTGGATGTCTTTTTCATCCTCGTTGCCGTTCCCGAATCATTGCCGGAAAAAGTCCGAGTGTCCCCGATTAGTTGGGAACAGGCCGATCCCTTTTCATCTTTGAGGTAAGTACGAGATGGATGTTCTATACTACAAATCCAAAATTGTTATCAGTAATATTAACACCATATGTTACTGCTGAGTAATACATATTTCTAGTCGCCCTCAGATGAACGTAATGCTTACTTAAAGGCCATACATAGGATTAACAATTCAATTTTATTTTTTTAGAAACGTCGGCCAAGACCCAACAATCCTACTACTATGTATAGCAGTCTTTTTAAGTTACCTACCCGAAGCGGGGCAATATAGTTGTATTTTCGTCTATTTAAAGCTAGTCATGGGGTGGAGCGCCCCAATGGTAGCGGTGTTTGTGGGGTTAGTGGGGCTGCTGGCGGTCATGACGCAGTTGTGTTTAGGTAAGCATATAAATATCTTACTAATACAAGTATATGTTTAGTTTTCTTGTAAGTTATAATTTTTTAGTAAAAAGTAGAATTAAAACGAAGAAACACATACACAACAAGTTTTTGTAGAATTTAAAATTTATTTTAAAAATTCTTCATTTTTACTCTTTTCTTTTTCTAGGTGTTTTAATTAAAAACTTGGGAGCCAAGCACACCATTATGCTTGGCCTTTTGTTCGAAATGCTTCAGCTGCTATGGTACGGTTTCGGAACCACCACGTGGATGATGTGGGGAGCTGGTATTTTGGCCTCGATCGGTTCCATAACTTACCCGGCTATATCTGCTTTTGTGTCGATACATAGTACTGCTGATAGGCAAGGAGTTGTACAAGGTAAATATTGTGTGATTTTTGTATGATCTTGTTGAACATAACCTCAATAGGATGGCGTGCAATTGCAGCCAGACTTACTAAAAAAATATATGAATATATATACATATATATATATATATATATATATATATATATATATATATATATATATATATATATATATATATATGATTCAGTATTAATCCGAAAATACATCCGTTCGTTCCTTTGGTTTCTTGTAGAAGTTTGCAGACGTTTCGCCAAAATCTTATTTGGTATCTTCAGTGCTTGGTGGTTGTAGATTAACAGTTGATCTAATACTGAATCAATGTTCCCATTCGTGAAGCACTACATAACATATATATATATATATATATATATATATATATATATATATATATATATATATGGTTTATTAACGGCAATAAATCATACAAATTCCATTTTATATAATACGTCAAATAAGAATAAAAAATCTGAAACGAAACAATCACAAAATATCACAAGTCACATCAGTACTAAAAGAATAACAATTAACTAAAACAATAATACTGTCACTACAGTCTATTATGTATAAAATTCAATTACTTAAAAATTCTTTAATACAACCCTTAAATGAGTTCAGAGAGAGAATAAATGGGTCAACATTCCTAGGCAGTGAATTCATTTCCCTACTCATTCTGGACATTGGGGTATTAAATGCATAGTTTGTCCTATGGTATGGTTCGTTAAAAATACTATGGACCCGAAGCACGCTCTGGGGTACAGAGAATCCAACAGCCTCCAACAATTCAGGAGCATCAACCATAGAGTTTATAATTTTATAAAATAATATTAGGTCAAGATAGATGCGTCTATTATATAATGATAACAAGCTCATATAATCCCGTAATACACTGAATGGCACATCTTGCTTAAAAGCAAGAAATTTCAAGAAACGGACCTGTACCTTCTCGATTTTATTTTTGTATATTTCATAGTTTGGTGCCCAGACTGGAGATGCATACTCCAAGACTGATCGAACCATTGAGCGGTATACAGATTTAAAACACTGCACACTGCTGAAATAAGCTAGTGTGCGTTTAATGAAACCAACAAGACTCAAACCAAGGCTCGAAATACTATCAACGTGCAGGTCAAAAGAAAGACCCTCATCAAATATCACCCCAAGATCTTTTATATACTATACTATCTTTTTTCTTTGAGAAAGTAATGGCAGAACATTTTGTTAAATTAAGTTGCATGAAATTGCGGTCACACCACTTAGTAAAACTATCCAGGTCACCCTGCAAGGCCACACAGTCCCCTATCTCTCCAACAACCTTAAATATCTTTAAGTCGTCAGCATTTAAAAGACATCTGCTTGAGACTATAGAATCCTCTATGTCATTCACGAAACAATTAAAAAGAAGGGGTGCCAAATGTGCACCCTGTGGGACTCCAGAAGTGACAGCTATATCAGCAGATTCAACGCCATCAATCTTCACCCTTTGTGTTCGATTGGAAAGATAACTTTCAAACCACTTAAGAAAAACTCCGTGGATACCCATACTACTTAGCTTCATCAAGAGAAGCTGATAATCCACCTTGTCAAAGGCCTTGGAGAAGTCAGTGTAAATAGCATCCATCTGACAACGCCTCCAACAAGACCTGCTCATAAGCCAACAGATTAGGGACTGCAGAGCGACCACGGTGGAGAAAATACTTATAAAGAAGGGATATATTTTTTGATAGACTATCGTTCAAACAATTTGCTAAATATAGAGAATTTTGAGATACCTCTATAATTCTCAACATTCGTCTTATCACCACACTTGTAGATAGGGGTAATATAAGTATATATATATATATATATATATATATATATATATATATATATATATATATATATATATATATATATATTCTCTTCTTGTCTAGAACTAGCCAGGATGTACAAGGGTGGTGGTATTGACGACCCATCAAACTATCGTTCCATTTTCCTCTTATCGACGCTCACCAAAGTTTTGGAAACATTAATAAAGAAGAGGTTTCTTTTATTCTTAGAACTAAACAATATCCTTCATTAAAATCAATATGGATTTCTAAACAACAAGAACACAATAACGTGATATTTTAATTACTGGAAAGTGTATAGAGTCAGGCCAACCTAGGGAGAATTTCTGCAGCGGCTTTTTGTGACTTGTCAAAAGCATTTGACTGTATTAATCGTGGAATCCTGCTGCGGAACCTTGAGCTCTACGATTTCAGGGGGATTGCACTCGACTGGTTTGGGCCTTATCTTAAGGGGATAGGGCAAAGCGTCTGCATGTAAGATGAGTTTTCGGAATACTCTGAGATCATGTCTGGTGTACCGCAAGGATCCGTGCCAGGGCCAGTTCTCTTTTTCTTGTATATTAACAGTCTGGCTACGAGAAATATAAGGAGAGAATTCGGACTATTTGCAGATGGCATTACTATATTATGGAATGCAGAAAACGCATCTGATATGAAGACCGTTATAGCAGAGGACCTTGCTAAAGCACGCGAATGGTGCGATTTAAACCTTTTTTCCCTTAACATAAGTAAAACCAAGCTTCTCGGTCTTCGATGTGAAGTGGATCGGGTTGCGATTGGCGATATATATATAGATAGTGAATAACGATCGGGATTTCTGGGGGTTATAATTGACAGTAAGCTAAGGTTTGGGGTATGTTTGGTTCATATCTTCTTAATACACAGTTTGTTACACAGAAAAGAGTTCTTCGTTTTGTATATGGGGCGGGACCGAGAGACTCGTGCAGACCGTTGTTCTTAAGCAAAAAAATCTTGACTCTTACTTCTTTATTTATTTTGAAGACTGTTTAGTGTTTAAAAACAAGTATTCACTTCCAAGATGAACATTCAGTCTCACTAAGAAGTTATTAATATATAAAAGCATAAAAATATCTAACCATTTGCTGGAGAAGCTTATTGTTTCCTCGAGGAATATTATGTTGACAAGCTCAATATTGTATTTTTATTTCATTTTCGTCAACTAGTGCTTTGTCTTTATATCTGTGTTTTTTTTTTCAATTTTTTTTATTTTATGAATTTGTCTGTTTTACACTTGTATGAACTGTGTTTTTTCAACAAGAATTGGTGTCTTTGACCATAAAGCTGATTTTGAAAATATATATATATATATATATATATATATATATATATATATATATATATATATATATATATATATATATATATATTGCAATAATAAATAAACAGGTATTTTTAGAACATGTGAATTAAGTAAAACTCTATTTTACTGAACTATTTTCTTTTAGGTATGGTCACGGGTATGAGAGGGCTTTGCAACGGTTTGGGACCTGCAATGTTCGGTATTATATTTTACATGTTCCATGTGGATCTGAACGAGGGAGATAATCAAAACGCTACACATTCCACGCAGATTTTTGAAACTTATTCACAAGTAAGATATAGTCATGCCATTTTTAAACTAGAAAAGATCGACATTAATTTTTTCTTATTATATTTGTTAATAACTATATATACAAGGTGTTCGAAAACCACACCAGGCGAGGAGGACCCTATATGACATTTTTTAAACTCACTAATTTTCTTGATGTTGCTTCCGAACACCCTATATTTACTTATTTAATGTAAAATCTCAACCTGTTTTTTATTTTTAGCTTGTGCCAGGACCACCATTCGTCTTTGGCGCTTTTCTAGTCATATGCGCAATTTTTGTGGCTTCGTTCATTCCGCCAAAAACAGTTATGGAAACCAGTAAGTACACTTTTTTGAAATTATTTTTATCGATCTGATTCTGAATATATTTTATATACTTCCAAGCTTCGATGATACCCTAGATTTAAACAATAGATTCGTTTTAAGGCTGTTTATGGTCGGTGGGGGAGACGCTTTTTTGATGTTTGACAGACATAAACGTATTTACTTATCTTGTCTTTCAGTTTAATTGCTTGTCGTGGCTTTTTTCGGTATTTTTAAGTGTTAGAAATTACTATAAATGCGAAGTTAATATTAACAAAAAGAGGATTTAAAAACTTATTTTTATTGGTAAATATTGTTAGATATTGTTTACATATTAAAAATAACAATAATAATAATTTAGGCATATATTCATACTTTGTTTTCAGAATTGACGTACCTATGATACTCGTTTAAATAATGCAATTAGAAAAAGATAGCATAAAATCGGTATCTCTGTACCAAGAAATTAAATATCTACTGTTTATCAACACTTTTTCAAATATAAATAAAAATATTATTACGTTATTCAGCGTTCAAACAACCGGACCCTAGTTCTGACGTTATGCTACTTCTACAGGGGTATGTTCGAAGCTTCCAAGTTTTCAAGTGTCGCTAAGACCAATAACGTTTTTTATGAAGAGGGGCAAGAAGCTGAGTTCCATTATAAATATTCCAAAGTGCCTGTTTTGGGTCCATTACTTTTTTTAATTTATGTAAATAATGTACTCCATCTGCTAATATCAGGCGGAGTCTCACTATCTTTGCTGACGATACTACAATTTTTTAGCGTGATACACTTAGAATTATTATTAGTACTGATCTTTATGAAATAAAACAGTGGTGTGATGCAAATTTGTTATTCTTCAATAGATCATATTTTGTTTTGTACTGAGTCCTATCTTTGGTGTGGTGTTTCCTGTTGGAAATTTTGTTCATAATATTTGCTGCAAAAAAGGGCAGTAAGAAACACATGTGGAGCTAAAGTTGGTGATTCCTGTCATTCTTTGTTTATGGTATTTTAACTTGGTGCTGTTTATTTATTTTGGAATCAGCGTATTTGATGCATAAGAAGTATGGAAATGAACTGTCTCTCTTACCTTAATATAACACTTAGTCCTTTGTTTTTAATGTGCTTATCCCTCTATCAGAACAAATTAGAAAATTTATGGTAACAAAAACCCTCTCCCCTTCAAAATGAGGAGGCAGTAATGTGAAGGGTGGTTTATTTATTTATTTTAAGATTCGACTTACAAACATTTAAATAGTAATTACGTGCAAAAACAACTTACATAAAGTTACAGGGTGTCCGAGAAAATATGGAAAATCTCCCGGATATGGAAAAAATACTTGAAAGAAATACTACAAAAAACGTAATTTTATTTACACTGTTAGTCCCCTAACTTGTGTTGGGTTGAATATGAAAACAGGAATTTCCCCCTGTCATCATAGTTTCAATCAAAAGTTACACTAATTGCTTAGTTAGAATTTCGTAAGAAGGTTCAACATGAGCTCCGTCGCGGGCACGACGAATTGAGGACTGCTGTACTCGCCACATTAACTCGGCATTGTACCTTATTTGATCACAGTGAAACGTGATTGTCCGTAGAAGTTCCTCCCTACTATCGACCGGAGTGGAATACACGAAGGTTTTGAGGTGTCCCCACAGGCAATAATCCCACGGCGTTAGATCGAGGAGGCCAGACAATAGTTCCTCGTCTACCTATCCAATGGTTTGGATAGATGTTCTTCAGGTGCTCCTGCACAGACAGACAGAGATCTATCTGAAGACAATGGGCAATGAACAGCGTCCAAACGATTCCCATAATACTGTCAACAACTGGAGTGATACCAAAGAACCTCCTGCAGAACATCAAGGGACTGGACCTTAGTGAGCATCTGTATAAGCCGATGCAGAAAGCAGTTCTCCTAGCAACCGCTCGAACTGTCCGAAAGTTCGTAGGAAATACAGCAGACAACGTCACCTAGGACCCTATGACATGGAAAGGGTTCCCACAGAGCTTTATACTTTTGGTGTCTTTGTATGCCTGGTAGGAATGAATAATCCCTGGAGGGAGTGCGAAGCCGTTTGGCTTGTAAATCGTAATAATATTCTTTATTTACCAACAAAATTATGATCACATAACAAAGCAACGTCAGAGAGAGAAATGTTTAACATTAAAAATTGTAAATATATCGATCTAACTACATTTAAGATAAAAACTAATCGACATTTCGATTGGAACTCTACACAAAGGAAAACAAGAGGAGAAAAAGACAGATACAAAATAACTTAAAAAAAAGTAGTAATAAAGCATGAGAAAAATCCACTAAACAAAAAATATTGAGTTAAAAATATTGACATTACAAAAACTATTCATTAAAATTGAAAGAGTAAAACCACCTATCAGACAGCCATTCATTTACGCGTCTCTTAAAGCAATTAATCAACTCGGTAAGCCAGATTTCTCTTGGTAACATCCTTACGGCTTTAATCGCCATATAGTATGGTCCTCTCTCACAGAAGGTGGAGTTATATAAAGGTACCCTTAGGTCATTCGCCCCTCTGGTAGTCATAACCATGTTTCCCCCATAAAGCTGTCTATTTAACGGAAATAATTCCGTATTCCTTCTGACAAGCATGACTAAAGATCTAAAGTATAATGAGGGAACAGTAAGCAACTTAAACTGAGTAAAAAATGGTCGACATGAAGCTCTTGGATGTAGGTGGAAGATGCATCTTATTATGCGTTTTTGAATTTTAAATATATTAATAGCCTTTCTTGATGATCCCCAAAAGGAAATACCATAAGAGATAAGAGATTGTATTTGCCCAAGGTAGAAAAGCCTAACAGTCTCTGCAGTGATGACGTCACGAAGCCTTTGGACTACACCACACAAACTGCGAAGCCTAGCCCCAAGAGCTGAGATATGATGTTTCCAGTTTAAAGAGGGGTCCAAATGAACACCCAAGAACTTAACCTGTTCCAAAGTAGGTATAGATCTACCCCCAAGCCACACAAGCAGTGACTCAGACCTTGTTGCATACTTTGAAAAAAGAATGAGGCCAGTTTTATCTACGTTTAGAGTGAGGCCGTTATCAGAACACCACTGCTGCATTTTCAACGAAGAGAGAGGTGTCCGCCAGAATCACTGATGTGTCGTCAGCAAACTAGCAAACGCTATCCGCGGCCAATCCATCCCCCAGATTGTTTACATATATTAAGAATAATATGGGTCCCATAATAGAGCCCTGAGGTACCCCCTGCAACAATTTAGTTCTATCTGAAAAGTAATGATGATTATTTTTAGCAGACTGTTTGCTGCCTATCCGATAAGTAGGATTGCAGCAAACTGGCGGCAACACCTCTGACCCCATACGCACCAAGTTTAGTCAAAAGCAAGTTATGATTCACAGTGTCAAAAGCCTTGGACAAATCAAAATATAGACCTGCCACTTTATCATTTGTGTCAATTCTTTCATTTATATAGGCAATTGTGTTGAATATTGCCTCTTCAGTAGATTTATTAGGTCTAAAGACGAACTGATTTTTACTCAGGATATTGAGTCTGTTTAGATGTTCAAATATTCAAGTATATATAACTTTTTTAAAGACCTTTGACACTGCTGGAAGCAGGGGGAGATTGGTCTGTAATTTTTGATGCACTGGTGATCCCCTTTTTTCAAATATAGAAATCACTTTGGCTGTCTTGAGATTAGTGGGAAAAATTTGTGGCAAAACTTTCATTAACAATATTTGCTAAGGGATTACTTATGCAGTGTGCGACAAATTTTAAAACATATACGGGCAAATTTTATAAATTTTAATCACCTCAACCGGTTAGAATAGCAGTTTATCAATTTTTCTTTTTATTGACTTAATTTATTGTCATGGTGTTATATAATTGAAAGTATATTTGATTCTTTTACATTATGGGTTATTATTATTTGTTGTTATATATGGTTTTAAAATTTCTCTTATTTCATCTATAATATATTCCTTAAGACATTTTTTCCTAAATATGTTATTTCTTATTTTCAGGTATTCCTCTAGACACCCACTATGAAATGGAACGGGGCCAGAAAGTTCCGGGCACGCTCAGCCCCCTGATAACAGGTAGGGGCAGCATCGATGCGGCTATACTCTAAAAACAAATAATAGCTACGCGTATCCGCCCCCCTGTTTAAGTGTGATCGACAAAAAAAACACATTGAGAAAATAAGAAGTTCTTTTTGTTAAAGAAAAAATGTAATTTTATTGAAAATTATATAGAGGAATTTTTGATGGAATATTGAGGAATGTGTAGTGATTATTGGTAAATAAGAGGTCGAATTTTAAGCCATTTGAGAAGGTTGTCTTTATAATCGAATCTAAGAATACTGAAAAGGGCTGCAAGTGCAAAATTTCGCTTCCGATCTTTTAAGTGAATGTAATTTTTGTATGGTATTTGATGGATCGTCGCCGTCTACTTACGTTGGCTCTTTTCGTTCTAAGACTTGTCCCAAAAGATGTTAAATTATCAACAGAATATTGGTACAATTGTATGACGAATTAAAGAATACTGCGAAATTATTTACGTTCGTGTTTAAATTTATAACGCCCCCAAAATATACAGTGTGTCCAAAAAGATATGCAGCATATGGGAAACTTAGAACAGTTCAGTCGAGTTTTGAGTCACGTATCTTGCTTAAAAAATAAGTGACGTTCCGCACGTTATGAGTTCGTAATGAAAATACTAATCGTATATAGAAATAATCCGCATTTCAGCAGCCACATACTCGCGGTTTTCCGGAAAATATTTACAATACAAATATAAACAGAATTTAAATGTCCAGAAAATTCTATTCTTGATACTCGACGCTCAATTTCAACTAATTACGTCAGATGTAGCTCTGTAAGAAGGAGTTGTTCTAATGGCATTTTTAAAAACATTGGCCACATTGTATTGCCCCATCTCATAGATTTGCATTAACATAATTGCCAAACTACTTCTATTTGCAGAAATATTCTGCAAAAATCATCATTTTAGAATATTTATAAAGAAGTTATTAATTAAAAATTTTAAAAGAAATAAAATTAAGTAAAGCACGTAGATCAACTGCACAAGTTTTACTTCGTAAAAAATGCAGTGCACACAACTTGAGTATTTCCTTTATCTGATCCCATGTCTATTTTCTACCAGTAGTTTCCTTACACCCTCAGTAATCGCCTCAATTGACTTACCAAACCTTGGATCATCCTCTATATCAAAATTTTCACGTCGAAATTGATAAAATCATCTTTCTACCGTCCTTGAGGCTGGATAAGTTTTACTAAACACTTGTTCAGTCCCGCTCAGGCGCGACATATTTTAACGAGTTTACTTTATCTGCTTTTTCCGACCAATCTTTACAACACAAACCCACATTTTTACCAATAATGACTACATCCTCCAAAAACGCCTCGAGAGAGTTCAATGTTTCGAAAAAGTGTCGTTGTGCACTTTTCTAAAATAATATCTACAGCTTGCCAGAAGAGGGAGTGTATATCGATTAAATAAAAATATATATTTTGGAATAAAAATTGTGTGTAAATAAGAGATGTATAGTTTAGGTTAGAAAGCGGAATATTAAAAAAATGTCGATTCGGATCACGAATTGCACCTTTTTAGTATAACGATCCTGATAAGAAGAGTCCTATATACATATACTTGTGTAGACTAAAAATATTAAAAAATTTTAGAAAAGTGTAATTGATCGTTTAAGAATAATTGCTGATGGATGTGGTGTGATCGTCAAATAATGCCAGAAATTACGAGACTCTTGACAAGCTCAGTAAATATTTTATGAGAAAACTTATTTTATATATTTTTTTCATCACATTACAGGTGAAGATTAAAAAGAAATGGCGGTATGGTTGTTGGGCACCAAGAGGGCGCGCGGGTGTATTTGTCAAAATTGTCAAAAAAGCAATATAGACTAACTATAATATAATAGTACTGAAGCTGCATTTTTTATTAATAATAAACTTAATCAAAGGTGGAACCGTTGCAGTCTGGTTGATGATCTATCTTGAAAAATGTTAAACAGGGGTAGTGGTAAGTAAGGACAAGTAATGATTTTGATAAAAGTAATTGAAAAACATGAGTACTGACAGATATCTTACCTAGTAGTTTATATTCCATCCAAAAATCTTATTTTTTGTATATAGCGGGGACCATGGAGCTTGTCATTAGAGTATAACCTAAATAACGAGTAATCTATTTTTTCACAAAAATTCAATGCATTGATTTGTTTAACAAATAATATAATACAGGGTGTGTACCACTCTGAAACGGTAATACATTTGAGGTTGGTTATACTAGAGAAAAATTGCTTATTCGAGGTTCACACATACGTTGGCAGAGTTGTCAGATTTTATATACTTTCTTTAATATCTCCAAATTATCATATGAGATTGTAAAGAGCTAAAACGCAGTTAACACCGGATCATACTTTCAAATAAATTATAATTCTCTTTTGATCAAACTCTGTATAATCAGTAGTTCAAATAACCCAATACGAGGTCTGATCAAAAAATGTAAGACTTGAAATTGTTTATATAAGGTTTAAAGGATTTGCGCGATATTTTTTGATTTATTTCTTAATTTGAAATTCAGGGAGACCAAAAGAAAAAGTTGCCTCAGCTTTCGCTACAACACTGAACTATTTTCGGGCTAAAATTAGGTTCTTTAGAGACAACGGCGGATCCATCCTCTCTCTTTTTTTGGGGAGAGGGGGGCGATGATATCATAAAAATGCGGTATGGCAAGTGAAAGCAAGTTGTCGATGGAGGGGGAGGGGGGAACGTCAGCAATTCTGAATTTGAAGTTCTTGGTTGTGCGATGGTAAGCGAAAGCGCAACAACATTTACATTCCTAGGTAAGAGGCAGACTCGGGTCTATTTTTCTGAATTCAGAGGGGATCGCCCCTCCCCCCTAGATCCGCCACTGTTTAAAGATCACCAAAAGCTTCAGCTAGCATAAAGCAGAATTAACCTACTGGTTATTGTGGTTGTACTGTGTCATCGGTTTGAAAATCAAAATGATAAAATTTAGCGTGGAGAAATAATACAAAAATATATACAATATGTATAATTTAAAACGGCGAATTTTACAGTGCTCCAAATTATTATTACAAAAAAGACAGCTTTGATACTACGAAGTATTAAATTTTTTTGAACATTACGATCAAGAAACCAGTCAAATTGTAATTGTTCCAAACCATAAATTTAATCTGTGAAACGATTGTAGTCTGAACCAGCTAAAGTTTCAATGAATCGGTAGTTCTTTCTTCCATCACTGAATGATAAAATCAGTCTTGACAGTTATAATAATTCTTAACTTTTTTTAGTAGTGAATAAATGAGAACTTCATAAAGAAAATGACAGTTATTGTTGGCCATAATTAATAACTTAGCTGGTCCAAACTATATGTATTTTTAACTGGCTATTTAAAATACCGCGAGCGCTACCCAAAAAAGTCACATTATTTTGACGATCGCACCAAGAAGCAAAGCTAAGAAATGTTCCAGAAAAAGTATTATATCTCTCATACCTTTCATTGTTGTTATTGTTGTGAATGAGAGGATAAATATTGTACGTATAATTGTTTTACATCATTACGCTTACTTTTTAAAATATGAATATACTGTAATAACAAAAATGTGGTGAAAAGGGTATTAAAATCTAAGAAAATTCAGTTTGTCCCTGCTTAAAATTAAAATAAATCAAGTTGCTCGAAAAAGTGCCCTAAAAAAATTTCGATTTCTGAGAAAATTTTATTTCTAATAAAACCCAGGAGTTTTGACTGAATTTATGTTAGGTATAGAAATGTGTTTCAAGCGTGGCTATTAATTCCATGATTCACTAGATTAAAATAAAAATGTTAAAATATTGTGTTAAGACGCTATCTTGAAATTTCGACTTTTACGGTGTAAATTTTTGAGAATTCCATTTACAAAAATGTAAAAATTTGAACAAAGTCTTACTGAAAATCAAGAACTTTTCTTTAAATTATACTGCCAGTAGTTGTCCGATTAGATGAGATTGATATACAGGGTGTCCAAGATAAGGATCCTAACCATGGGGATCTCGGAAACAGTTGGAGATACGAGGTCGGTTAAATTAGAGAAAAGTTGCGCAATTTAGTACTAAATTAAACGCAATTTAAAAATTTTAAAAATTCAAAATACTTCCGGAGATTTCCGGAAAAAAACGAATTTTGGCAAAATCGTTTTTAATTTTTGTAGGCTTTATTTAAAGAGATATCAAAAAATAAAAGGTAGATTCTTCTTGCCACTTTTTATTTTTTATAATTTGGTCTAAACAAAATTTAAATCCGACGTTTCGTTTCTGAGATACCATCATGAACTTTCATTTTTTATATGGAACAAAAAAAAGTATCCCATGTATTTGATAGCATTTTTTATTACAAATTCAACGGTGTATCACACTTGCATATCAAGTGTGTAGTTCATTGGCTTTTATAAAACTGATATACCTTTCTCTCTCGCTCTCATGGAGCTCTTATGGAAAGTACTTGAACTACGTATTCGATATGCAAGGGTGATACATCGTTGAATTTGTAATAAAAAATGCCATCAAATACATGGGATACTTTTTTTTGTTCCATTTAAAAAATGAAAGTTCATGAAGGTATCTCAGAAACGAAACGTCGGATTTAAATTTTGTTTAGACCATATTATAAAAAATAAAAAGTGGCAATGAGAATCTACCTTTTATTTTCTGATATCTCTTTAAATAAAGCCTGCAAAAATTAAAAACGATTTTGCCAAATTTCGTTTTTTTCCGGAAATCTCCGGAAGTGCTTGAAATTTTTAAATTTTTTTAACTGCGTTTAATTTAGCACTAAATTGCGCAACTTTTCTCTAATTTAACCGACCTCGTATCTCCAACTGTTTCCGAGATCCCCATTCTTAGGATCCTTATCTTGGACACCCTGTATATATATATATATATATATATATATATATATATATATATATATATATATATATATATATATATATATATATATATTGGTTTTAAATCTCACACTTACCTGTCAAGTTCATGCCTGAACAGCTCAATGGGGTTAAAATCGGAAGATTGGGACGATATTTTCAATATTCGAAGCCACACCATCCTTTGTTTTCGCTTTAAATAATCAGTACAATAACGGAAAGTGTGTTTTTTTGATCGTTATCTTGTTGAAAAATGAAATTAGGACCAATCAATTCAGTGCCAGATGGGAGCACGTGACGTTGCAATATATTGTGGTATTGCTCTTTTTTCATGATTCCTTTGATTTGCATTTCAAGGTTATCAACGTCTGCATGACTGAAGCAGCCCCAAACAATCACTGAACTGTTTTTCTTCTGCTAATGCCTATCCGTTACCGGATATTGGTGAGCATAATGGCTATACGGACTTTATCCACTGCTGCACGAAATAAGACCACAGTTGATGTATTAAACCATACTCGGAGATTCTTCAGCCATGAGATTCTTCGTCTTCCTACACTCCTTTTGCCTTGTAGTATAAGCTGCAAAAGCCGGTACCTTTCAGGATTTCTCATGATGTGGCCCAGGTACTCAAGTTTACGCTTCTTTACTTGATACAAGATTTCTTTTTCTTTCTTCATTCTATGAAGCACCTCTTCGTTGGTAATATGATCTACCCATGAAATCCTCAGAATGCGACGGTATAGCCAAAATTCAAAAGCCTCTAATTTTTTGCATGATGCTTTAGATAGCGTCCATGATTCAACGCCGTATAGGAGGGTCGAAAATACGTAGCATCTCAATGTTCGCATTTTGGTGTTTAAGGATGGGTCTCTATTTTTGAATATTTTTGCCATTTTAAGGAATGTAGTGTGGGCATTTTCAATACGGCATCTTATCTCAACCGAGTGGTCCGATTCTTCATTGATATTTGTTCCCAAGTAGATATATTTGTTAACTCTTTGGATGGGTCTGTTATGTATCAGTAGTTGGCCGTGTATGCGTTTATTTTTAGAAATAATCATGAATTTGGTCTTTTTTGTATTCATCTGCAGTCCGTATCTTTCACTTACTTCTACTACTCTGTCCATCAATCTTTGGAGTCCTCTTAAATCATTTGAGATAATTACCGCATCGTGTGCGTATCTTATGTTATTAATACATTCGCCATTGATAATCACCCCGTCTGAGGTATTTTCCAGTGCTTCTCGAAATATGTATTCTGAATATATGTTGAATATCAATGGCGAAAGCACACATCCCTGTCGAACTCCTCTCTTTATCATAACTTCCTCGGATTCCTCACTTTCTATTCTGACTGAAGAGGTCTGGTTCCAATAAAGATTTGCTATAATTCTTAGGTCTTGTTTTTCTAATCCAGCTGATTCAAGAACTTCCATCATCTTATTATGCTGAACCTTATCAAATGCTTTTTGATAATCAATAAAGCACGCAAAAATATCGTGATTAACATCCCGCGCTCTTTGGATCAAGACTTGGATACTAAAAAGTGCCTCCCTAGTACCTAGGGCATTTCTAAACCCAAACTGGGTACAACTAATCTGTTCTTCGCAAATCCTATATATTCTTTGATGAATTAATTTCAAGAAAAGTTTAAGACAGTGACTCATAAGGCTAATCGTACGAAAGTCTTCACAGTTTTTTGCACTTGATTTTTTAGGTAGCGTTATAAATGTACTTTTGAGCCATATTTCAGGTATAATTCCAGTGGAGTATATTTCATTAAATATATCTGTAAGCCATCTGATATCTTCTTAATTTAATAGTTTTAAGAATTCATTCCGGATATTATCTGGCCCTGGTGCTTTCCCATTCTTCAACCCCACTATGGTTCGAGTAACCTCGTCAACGGTAATCGGCAAGAACCATGTTTTGCAGTAGGCAAAATATACCAATACCTTTCATTGATTTTTTGGCGAATGTATTGTCGTCGATGACTCCTAGAAAGCTCAAACTTCGACTCGTCACTCCATAAAACGGATTTCCACTTATCAGCGGTCCAGTGAACATGCTCTCTAGCAAAATTCAATCTCTTTTGCTTATTTGCCAGACAAAGAAGTGTTTTTTTGACAACTATACATCCGATATCTTTTTCTTGAAGTTGGCGTTTGACTGTAGTCAAAGAAAGTGGTGAATCCAGATATTCATTGATTTCGGTACGAATATTTGGCGCGGATTTGAATCGATTGGCTTTGCTAATGGTATAATTCTTGTTGTCGATCTCTTAGTTGTTTTTCGTTGACGACTGGACCTTTTTCTGTCTGCACCCAAAGAGACCTTCAATATTTCAGCCATGTCTCGATATGAATGATCGTATTTTGTAAAATAATAATCTGAGCTCGTTTTTGCACAGATAGTTCCCTTCGTTTTGCCATTTTTCACTTCTGAAATTGATTTTTATCAATTCATCGACCAAAACACTTGCTAAATTGCATAACATTCCAACTACTGTCAAATAACTAGATTTGAGGTTATGTTGTATCAATCAATTAATAATCGATTATCCATCAATTTCAAAAAAGTGGGAAATCTTTAAATGTTACAACTTTGTAAACAATACCAAAAATTTTCGCTAAAATCTTTAATGAAAAAGGTGGATATTTTTAAGAAAATTGATTTGATATTTCTATAAAATACATTAATAATAAAGAAAAAATATATCATTTATTTTAAACACAATAAACTTATGTGAATTTCAACACTTGGTTGACTTATTGTTGCATATCAATTTAAACCCCTTATTCTCAACTTAGTTTTAAAGACTATGTTAGTAAATTAGAGACATTTTATTTAATTTCGGGAAACAATCACTCTACTTACCAATTTTAGGAGTTTATATCGTGTTTTTAATTGTTCTAGATAATTCTAGTAAAACTGACATTACTAAAATAACTTTTCCAAAACGTCCCGTTTTTTTATTAGAAATAAAAATTTTTTTTTCCGCATTTAAGTAGAATTTTTTGGGCTACGCCGTATATTCGACAATACCTTTTTATCACATTAGATCTAAATAAAATGCCAGTCAATTTTAAGATACTTCATAAAAAAGAATAAAGTATTTTAGTTTTTCTATTTTTGCTGCTAATCGATTTATTGCAATCACAATATATTTTACCTATAAATTTTTTACTTGTACAAAGTTAGTTGTTAAGGATAAAAAGTTGTGTTGAGTCTTTATATTTATTTCTAGGTTATTTTTACTTTTTATTTTTCGAGTGGAAATCTGCGTATTCTGTGATAGATTAAAAATTACTTGACAAAAATACCTTTTTCTAACTGATTTACTATTCTTATATTATGATTTATACTTTCATTGACCTCGTTTCTAACGCAGCTTTTTGATCCAGTCGAACCGATTCAATGAAATCATTGTAATAAACGGATTGAAGTTCCTAACGGATCCAACATTTCTTACTACTAGTCGAAATGTTGCATTCGATGAAAACTACAGTTAGAACTATTTTTTACGTGAATTTCAAGTGGGCCAAATTGCATCATCGAATCGGATCAGAACGTTGCGTTAGAAACCAAGTCATTGAGGAAAAAAGTGTTTTTGTCGAGTAATTTTTCGTCTCAGACCGTTTTAGTATCTCTCTTAATGTTGTGCATTTTTAGAATATATACAGGGTATTTCGGCATCGTGCTTTTTACTACATCAACGGGAGATTTTGTTTCGAACTTGTAATACCGAAATATCGTTTTTCCCTCGTCCTCAAAACTCTCTTTAAACTTGAAAAAAAAATATTTCTCTGTAAATTACACGGGGGTGGGTATTACGTAGCTAAAAATGTTTAATTTTGTAATCGAAATGTTTATGTCAAACTTACTAAGCAAAAATTATATATTTTTAGCTGTACCCAGATACCCAATCATATACGAAGAAGGTACCTACATGGATAAGTAAGAATTAACGCCGCAAATGATTTGCAATCTTGTAAAAATGGCCGACACACTTTACAAACTAGAACTTTCAGGTATGACTATATCAATGCATAAATTATGACCCATCCTGTATAAAATAAGTTTATTCGGTGTTAAGGGTTTGAAACCAAGTCTCTTAAAATAAAAACAACGAATAATCAGTAGTTTGTGATTATTCTTAATTTTGGCTGTGGTAATTTTTAGTTGTTTTTTTTTTGTTTTATTAATACTTATATATACTATTTTTCGAAAAATCCTGTATATTAAGTGTATGAAAAGTGTGAAAATTTAGGAATTCTATTAATTCAGAGAAATGCTACTTTATTCCTTAGAGATTTTTTTTGGCAGTTTAGGTAGATAAAATATACAGGGTGTTCATATACATTTAATTTTTTTCTGATGCGAGAACAACAATACATGGCTATAAAATAAGGAGACTGTTGCTATATACTTCTTTTAAGAAATGACTAGTTCCAGAAACGTTTTCTCTAAGTTTTATGTGAAATTTCACAATTCATTGCTCTATTACTACACTTATAATTTTTTCAGCAAAATAAAAAATAGCTCTTATACAATCGAAGAACACAGACAGACTGATTTGTCTACAGACACGGAAAGCGCCGCATTAGAAAGAGAAGGTTTCATGATACACAGTCTTGTTATTTTATAGCCATACCTCGTATATACAGGGTGTTGCGTTAAGACTATCGACCAGCTGTATCTCAAGACATATTGGTCACTGCACTTTCGGAAAAAATTTTTCTTAAATAATGTTGCCAAGATGAATTATAATAAAATATTTTAATGTCTCTAAATAGGCCGTAAGAGGGCGTATTTTATATAAAATAGATAAACAGTAATTTCTCAAAAAAATCAAATATAATGGTAAGTGCGCTTTCAGGGGTGTATCCAGCGTTTTTCTTTGGTGAGGGGGGGGGCGATACCACAAGAGAAAAGTAAATATCGAAATTACCCCTACCCCATTTGGATACAAGATAGTATAATATAGGCTGTATTCTTTTGAGTAAATTATCACTGATCAAAGTGAACAAAGTGTAACTGAGAACTTCATGTTCTTTTGAATATCCATTTACTTGTCATTGTGTCGAAGTGATCGTGATTACTTCAAGTGATAGAAGTGAAACTGATAATGACTCAAAAGAATAGCCTTATAATAAGCAAAAGCGAGTGTTCGGGGGGAGGGGGGGGTACGATATTCATGTTCCTAATGCGACAGGCGAGTTTTTTCCGAATTTGAAGCTCTTGGGAGGGGGGGGGGAATCGTCATCCCCCGTTGGACTCGAGCCTGTATCCTTTTATGCTCTTGATATCTACTGTTTAGATTTTGAAATTTTTGTATTCAATCTTTTGCTCCAACTATTAAAATAAAGGGAGAGGAAGCGAGAAATAGTGTTCCTCAAAAAAAAGATTGCCTTATCCGATTTTAATGAGCTTAGTCATATTTAGGAGGTAATTTTTGGAGGAATAAATATAAATGAATAAAATATTTTATATTTCTAAATATGGCACAAGAGGGTGTATTTGATAATAAGAAATAAAAAAAAACAAACTTTCACAAAAAAAAATCAAACCTAAATGTGTCATTCTACGTTTTTAATATCTTATTAAGTATGTTTAAAAATTTTGGTATTCAATTTTTTGCTCCAACTTTTAAAATAATAGTACAGACGCTAGGGAGATTTGTCCTATCGTTTTCTGACCAAACCACCTACCTTGCTGATTTTTGGCACACGCGTTAAGTGCCCCTTTGTATCCCCAAAAGCACAAAATTCTATATTTTTTAAGTTTAGTGTAGAGGGCGTTTCACGCGCTACCATTTTGCTCCTTGTGACTTTTGTTGTAACTGCAACGGTTATCGATGCATTTCAAGGGTTATGATACTTTAAAATTCTGAAAGAATAGTCATTTTGGACATTGCAAGTTTGGAAATATCTGCATTCTGTTATATTGCATTTTTTTAAATTTTAATTCAGCTTTTGTTCACATTTTTTTAGATTTGAATATACACCTGTATTAATAATACATTACAATTCAATAATGTCATGTAGATTCTTTTCCATACCACCACAGAGGTAGAGTCCAAGCCTCATTTTTTTACCTGGTGTTCCCAGGTATATTCTCTACTCTGTGATTTTTGAGCTTGCTTTGGTATTAGTTCGGTATTGCCAATTTCTCCACACTCATCCTGGTTTTCTTCGGTGGTTTCTCCCTCACTGTTCTCAGTGTTCATGTCATTCAAAACTGAGCACCTAATCGTCGTCACATTTATCCTCGTTCAGCTCTGCACATGCTGGACCATCTCTTCAACAGGAGCCAAGAAAATCGAGAAACAATTTTTGCATCTGTCCGCTCCCGTGGTTAGTAAGATATGTGTGGGCGAATTCATCTGTCTCTCTCTCTTTCTTTGTCAACCTCTGTCCATTAACCCCTGGATGTAGGTCTCTCTCAATTGTTTACATCTTTCTCTATTATTCGCCAATCTCATCCACTGTTTACCGGCCACTGTCCTTATGTCGTCTACCCATCTTTTTTGAGGTCTTCCCGTGCTTCTTGTTGTCTCCCTCGGTCTCCATTCCAGGATTCTTCGTGTCCATCTGTTGTCCTCATATCGGGCTATGTGACCAGCCCATCACCACTTCATCTTTGCAACCTCCTTCACGTTGTCTTTGACTTTCGTTCTGCGTCTTATCTCGGTGTTTCTAATCCTGTCCCTTAATGATATTTCAAGAATGTTTCTTTCCATCGCTCTTTGGACTGTTTCTAATTTTTTAGCGGACTTTTTTGTGAGGGACATGGTCTCTAATCCATACGTACACACCGGTAATATGCATGTGTCGTATACTTTTCTTTTTAGATTTATGTGAATTGAATTATTTTTCAGGATGTATGCAAGTTTACCGAAAGCGGCCCATGTCAGCTGTGTTCTTCTTTTTATTTCAGCATCCTTGTTTGATTTCCCTAATTTGATGTCGTGACCCAAGTATACATAGTGTTCGACGTTTTCTATCCTCTGGTTCTGTATTGTTATGTTTGCCTGTTCGTGGTTCATTAGCTTTGTTTTGTTGAAGTTCATTTTAAGGCCTAAAGATACGGATACGTCATTTAGCTGTTGTAGCATTTCTTTCAATTCTTGGAGATTACTTGCTATAAAGATTATGTCATCAGCAAATCTGAGATGGTTCAAGTATATTCCGTCGATGTTTATACCTTTGATGTCCCATTTAAGTTCCTTAAAAATGGCCTCAAGGACTAGGGTGAACAGTTTTGGCGAGATAGTGTCCTCTTGTCTCACTCCCCTTTGTAGTTTTATGGGGTTCGTTTTCGTCTTGTCGTCTATTTTTATTTGAATGGTTGCATTTTCGTATATGTTCTTTATGATGTTTATGTATCTTGAATCGATTCTTGCGTTTTCTAAGGATTGTAATACTTCCCATATTTCGACGGAGTCGAATGCCTTCGGGAAACCTACAAAAGCCATATGGAGCGGTACGTTATATTCGGTGCACTTCTCAATTAGTATTCTTATGGTGTGTAGGTGATCTGTGGTGCTAAAGTGTTTTCTGAATCCAAATTGTTCGACAGGTTGATAAAAATCGAGTTTGTTTGTTATGCGGTTGGTTATGATTTTGGTTAACTTGTAGGTGTATGATAGTAGGGATATTGGTCGGTAGTTTTCAATATTTGTCATCTGTCTAACCCCCATATATGGGATTGATAAGTAAATCCAAGTAGATTTAATAAAATAAACAAATTTTTGCTAGTCGTAACTGTAACGAAAAGTACTTATTTTATTAGAAAGATGTAAATTGTAGGTTTTATGAAACGACGTGCGACTTTAGAAGAATTTGCGTAAAAATTCGTTAAGAAATGTTAGTTTGAAAGGGGTAAATTAGGCGACTGACTCGGGGGAATTCAAAGCGGTGTCCGGGTTTAGTTGGAAACAAATGCCATTGTGCGATTTTATCACTGGTAAATTATTGAAATAGTGTAAATTATGCGGGCATTTGATCTTGTAATAAGGAAGAAAATATGGATTTTATCCAGCCCAGCAAATTCCTCTCTTCAAAGAGTCTAATTGGCTATTTAATATTTAGGATTAAAAATTAAGCTAAAAAAATGTGAGAGTTTTCAAACACTATATTTAATTTTTTTGAGAAATTGTTGTTTTTCAATTTTATAAAATAAGATAGGCCCTCTTACGGCCTCTTTAGGAGTTTTAAAATAATTTATTTTAATTTATCAGGACCACACTACTTGAGCATATTTTATTCCAAAAACTCATTGACAAAAATTTCTTGAGATAAAACCTATCGATAGCCTTATGTATAGATATAAATGTGAGATGGCCCTAAAGAGATGAGAACACATTTTGTAATTTTTTAAGTACAATTTAAGAATATCCTGAATACCCAAAGAAAAAAAGATTATACAGATCAGGAATTATAAATTTTCACATTTTTATCTTTCCTAAAATAATAGAAAAGTTTTAACAAGTTGTGTAGAAATTTAAATCATTGTTAGAATAATAAAAAATAAAAATATTGTTAGTCAGAGAATTTTCGACTTATTTGAAGCCTGTGTTCTTGTCGACAAGTTAGGTTTTATATTTCCGTGTATTTATTTCTTTTTTAAGATTTTTTAAGAAAGGCTTATTGTTTTTAAGTAGATTTGACAAGGGGAGACTATATTGATAAACTGAAAAGTATTTTTAGCTATTAGAACATTACACCTACTATTAAAGAATAAATTAAAATAAATAATTGTTTATGTAAGTTGTGTTTTATTGTTTGCTGGAAGGTTACCCAAGTATTAGTTTGGTGTTTTTATCCGCATTGTCAAACGTTCAATAGTTATCATCATACCCGTCCTATGTCTAGTATCGCAATTATATAATATCTTCATGGACTCGGAACAGAGCCGCATTCTGTTTTGCATACAGGAGATTCTTCAGTATATATAAAGATGACACTGTAAGGATATTCAATATTGTAAAAGCCTGTTTGCAGTCTTCTCTAAAACCAAGTGCTCTCAGGATTATAATTGCTTTCTATTGTAGACCAAATACATGGTGAGTCAACGATTGGATGAAGTAAGTTTGTGCCTTTTCGGTGAAATTTACAAAGAAACTATATTTATTGTTTGATACAGTTTATTTTTACGCAGATTTTAAAAATATTTGGGACTCTACAGGGTGAGCCAAAAAACTAGGACAGCATAAAGTTGTATTTTTTTAAATAGAACACCCTATATACGAATCGTATTTTCGATTTAGCTTATAATTTTAAATCTTTTTTATTAAGGGTTTACTATAACAAAACTTTATAGTTTCTGAGATAATTAAGTTTAAAGAAAAAAAGTCACATTTTCAAGCATCAATTCAATCCTAAATAACGTTTTCAATTTTGTGACAAATATATTCAAATTTGGAATTTAGCAAGGCCAAGGACAAGTTGGCATAATTTTTACCTAATATTTGCAATAAAAGCTACAGGGTGTTGAACACATCGGCTCAAATTTGAACAAGTTTAAATGAATAAATATCTTTTTTTTTTAAATGGTACACCCTGTATATTTTCATGTTATTTAATAGAGTAATAAAAACCCTAAAAGTTTTGTTCAATATATCCTATACCTATTTATAATAGTTTTTGAGATATTTCAGTTTTTCTTATTTTCCATACTTTTTTACAGAAATAGTCTTCATTATCATAGTAGCCATGTAAAATAATAAAAAGAAACTACAGAAACAAACAGAATGTGGTTAAATATGATGAAATACATTATTCGTTATATTACAACGGCAATAGTTTAATTAAACATAATATGAAAAAATTAACACAACAATAACGACAAGGCAAATACATATTTACTTTTATACTAAATTGAAACAAAAAAATTACCTATTAAATACTGAGATTAATTATTTCTTTTTAATAAGTGTTCGAATAAACGACCCTCTTGTGCAATGCACAAATTTAGTCTTTTTTGCAGATTTTCTCGAACCCTGGACAAAATTAGTGACGTTATTGTTCTACAGATATCCCGAATCCTGTTTCGCATATCTTCCACTGTTGTTGGTGGATTAACATACACCTTATTTTTAATATAACCCCATAGGAAGAAATCTAATGGGGTGATGTCGTAAGACATTGGTGGCCATTCAATGAAACCCCCACATCCAATCCATTTTTGCGGATAACGTTGGTCCAAAAACGCACGAACTTCACGATGGTAATGCGGAGGCGCACCATCGTGCTGGAACCACATACTGTCGAGCTCATCCCTATCGAGACTTTGAAGCAGTTGGGGTAGTTCTTCTTGTAGAAAGTTCAGGTAACTATGGCCATTTAGTGGTTCATTAAAAAAGTGGGGTCCAATAATTCGATTATGATGAATACCACACCAAACATTTAATGACCAGTGGTTTTGATGTTGCACCTCTCTAATCCAAAATGGGTTTTCTGTGGCATAATAATGCATGTTGCGTCTATTTACGGCACCGTTACTTCTAAAAGTAGCTTCATCACTAAACATTACCTTGCATAATAAATTTGGATTTAATTGAATCTCCGCATTTATTGTACGACAAAAGTTTACACGACTTTCAAAATCCTGTCCATGCAATTCTTGGTGTAATTCCATGTGATATGGATGATACCTATATTTCTTGGTAGTACGATTAGCGGTGGATTGTGATGTTTCACATAATGCTGCTAACTGACGGCTACCAATATAAGGATTTTCCTGAACATTTAACAATACTTGTAGTTCTTTTTCTTCATTAGTTACTGGTTTGTTGACCACTTTACGTTTTGGATAATCAACGGTACCAGAAGAATCAAATCTTTGCATTAAGTTTTGAAAAGTATGGGTATTAGGCTGGCGTCGATCAGGATACTTCATTTTGTAAATTCTTTGAGCAAGAAGGCAATTTTTTTGAGCCTCTCCTATTGTATAAATCATATCTATTAACTCATTCTTTGGAAAATTCATTTTACAATATAAGATGAATGCAAAAAAAACCAAACTACACTACATAAAAACCAAAAGAAGCGATTGCGGTTATAAATTTGACACACAGAAAAATGGCTACTATGATAATGAAGACTATTTCTGTAAAAAAGTATGGAAAATAAGAAAAACTGAAATATCTCAAAAACTATTATAAATATGTATAGGATATATTGAACAAAACTTTTAGGGTTTTTATTACTCTATTCAATAACATGAAAATATATAGGGTGTACCATTTAAAAAAAAAATATATTTATTCATTTAAACTTGTTCAAATTTGAGCCGATGTGTTCAACACCCTGTAGCTTTTATTGCAAATATTAGGTAAAAGTTATGTTAACTTGTCCTTGGCCTTGCTAAATTCCAAATTTGAATATATTTGTCACAAAATTGAAAACGTTATTTAGGATTGAATTGATGCTTGAAAATGTGACTTTTTTTCTTTAAACTTAATTATCTCAGAAACTATAAAGTTTTGTTATAGTAAACCCTTAATAAAAAAGATTTAAAATTATAAGCTAAATCGAAAATACGATTCGTATATAGGGTGTTCTATTTAAAAAAATACAACTTTATGCTGTCCTAGTTTTTTGGCTCACCCTGTAGAGTCCTAAATATTTTTAAAATCTGCGTAAAAATAAACTGTATCAAACAATAAATATAGTTTCTTTGTAAATTTCACCGAAAAGGCACATACTTACTTCATCCAATCGTTGACTCACCCTGTACATGGTGTGTCTCTACTGAGTGTCCTCAAACAACAGCAGCATAAGACAAATTCGATTGAAACAGAGCATAGGACAAAAAGGTTTTTTCCCAACTGACAACATAGTTGATTTATGTAGTTTCCCATTGCAACCTAGTGTCTAGATATACTCCAAGTAACTTGGTGTCATCCTCCGTTGCCTGAGGGTTTCCTTAGAGAGAAAACAGCTAGTCTTGTTTTTTCCTGGTTCAGAATCAATCTGTTGGTACTGAACCATTGCTCAGCTCTATCCTGTGCACACCTGGAACCTTCAATGTTTTCCAGCTGAACATTAGCTGAAAAAGACATCATCATGTCGTCCGCAAAGAGTTTATATCTTGCTGCTAGAACATCTAGTCTTTTTTAGCTAATGTTGCTTGCTTGGGGGTAGTTAGTTTAGGTTTATGGCTGATAGAAATATAAATGATGCTATATATCCTTTACTGGAGACATTGTATCTTCGACTGAATGATGGACAGGCTGCTTACCAAGGCATTCAATTGTGTGGATCATAGAATACTGCTGAGTAAGCTCGAGGAATATGGTTTTAGAGGTTGATCTCAGCAATCGTTTGAATCGTATTTGACGGGTCGTTTTTGAAAGAGTAATATTTAAGGTAAATCAGTCTGAAAAGTTAATTACTACGTTGGGAGTTTCACAGGGTTCCGTTTTAGATCCCTTGCTGTTTCCAATTTATATCAATGACTTAGCTAAATTAGACATTTCGGGACAGTTGACAATGTTCGCTGATGATACCACCGTTTATGGCATAATACTGATGAAAGTCAACCAATTGAAAATGAATGTCATGACGGACTTAAATAAAATTCAAGCTTGGTGTATTATAAATATATATATATATATATATATATATATATATATATATATATATATATATATATATATATATATATATATATATATGTATATGCGGCTTTCACGGTTTCCCCCGTGTGAGATGCAATAGCAGTGGATACATCCACAATATGCCGTTGTAGTGCTGAAATCACATTCAGCAAACGTACAACTATATGCAGCTCCGTGTATGAATGAAGGAAAATCCACTGCTATTGCATCTCACACGGAGGAATCCGTAAAAGCCGTATAAACATATATAAGCCATCCGACGAGAGGTCGGCGAAGCCGCGTTCAGTGTTGCTTCCTTCCGATCTGTCCTTTGCACAGCCAGGTGCATGTTGGTACCCTGATGAGTCTAGTAAGAGACGAAACATGTATCTCTGCCGTATCACTGTGGCGGGGAGGGTAAGCTTTGACTTTCTTCTCGGTGTGGTGGTACAGGTAGGCCATCATCTCGATGGTGGTGGAATAGGATAAATTGTGTTCCTTAGCAATTTGTTCAATTTGTGCAACCTCTAACACGGAAACGATATGGTTGGAACGAAGTTTGCATTTACTGTGGAATAGGATAAATTGTATTTTATTACAATTTATTCTAACTGTGCAACCTCTAACACAGAAAGGATATAATGGAGCGAAGTTTGCATTCACTGTTTCGCATTTTATTTCACATATATATATATATATATATATATATATATATATATATATATATATATATATATATATATATATATACAGTGCCTTCATTTCAAAACGAACCATCCTTAATAACTTTGTTAAATAGAAAAATTTAAAAAAAAGAAAAAACACGTCAATTTAGATATACAGGGGGAAGTTTAATTTTGCATTTGTTAAAAGTTTGTCAATCACCTCCTCACCTCCAGCTAACCTCACTTTGATATGTCAAATGGGAACCCCCACCTTGTGACACATCATTGTAAGCAGCATAAAATTGTCTATCCAACCGTATAAAAAAAATTAAATCGGTTGACGTACAAGCGAACAGTGTGCAAAAATGTCTTGTAATAATGCATAATATATCGGCCTCGAACTTTAGTATGTCAAATGATTACCCTATAGTGTGATACATCATTTTAAAGGGCATACTATCTCCTATTTAGCCAATAAAAAAAAACAAAATCTGTTGATGTACAAGCGAATAGTAAGAAAAGATGTGTGGTAATAATAGACACCTTATCACATTAAACTTTATTATGTCAAATGGCTACTTCATAGAGTAAAATATTATTTTAAATTTAAAATAAATATTTTTTTAAAATAATAAACAGTTAAAATATTTGCGAGAAAAAAACTAAGCCTGTTTTAAAATTCATCGCAAAATTCATTGCAGTCTAATCAATCTAGTGTATTTATTTCAATGATATTTTTTGCGGTACCTGATAGGTACAAGAAATCACTGCAATAAATAAAATTTTTAAGATCTTTAAACACCAGTTGTTTATTATTGTTAAAATTGTCATTGTGACGCCTAGTTGAAACGTGAATATAAATGGTGTATACGCTAGCCGAAAGAATAGAAATAATTTTTCTCTATGGAGCTGAAGATCGGTGCGCTCGTAGAACCGCCAGAGCATTTAACGAGAGGCATCAAGACAAAAACGTGGGCCATAAATATGTACTTGAATTGGTACGAAAGTTTGAAGAAACGGGATCCGTTTGTAATAAAAAATCTATTGAGAAAAGGGTTGTAGATGAAGCATGCCAAATCGAGGTACTAGGACAGTTTGCAATAGATCCAACTTTATCCATCTCAAAGGTCGCAGATTTAACCAACATTTCTGCTGGCTCTGTGCATAAAGTTTTAAAACAAAATAAGTTTTTTCCCTACAAAATTCAAATTCTTCAAGAACTCGGAGAAGACGATTTTGATAGGAGAATTCAATTTTGCGAATTAATGTGCCAACGAATTGACGAGGACCCCCATTTACCTAAGAATATCTGCTTTAGTGATGAATCAACTTTTTTTCTAAATGGACTGGTTAACAGACATAACTGCAGATACTGGGATAATGAAAATCCGCACCTTTTCCGAGAAGGGCATACTCAATATCCCGAAAAAATTAACGTGTGGGCAGAAATTTATGGCAATGAAATCATCGGGCCATTTTTTTTGGAAGATAATTTAACTGGGCAAATTTATTTAAACCTTTTAGAAAACACAATATACCCTGCCATTGTGCAATCTTTAGAAAATCAAGTGGATGAAAATGCTGTTATGGTACTAAATGAAAATAATTTGCATTTCCAGCAAGATGGAGCTCCCCCACACTACGCTTTGGCAATTCGAGAGTGGCTTGATGAACATTTTCCAGGGACGTGGATTGGCAGACGTGGTGCAATTGAATGGCCAGCACGGTCTCCAGACCTAACCCCTCTAGACTTTTTTCTTTGGGGGTATTTAAAAAGCAAGGTTTATAAAACCCCACCTGAAAATATTGACGATTTAAAAGATCGAATTGTTCGGGAATGTAGAGGAATTAGCAGAGAAACCCTTGCCAATGTTCGTGGGGAATTTCAAAATAGGCTTTTTTATTGTCTCACTAATAACGGCGCACATTTTGAACATTTAATAAAATAATTTTCTTCAACTGAATAAAACTGAATAAACTGCTTATATTTAACACACATTTTTGCATCCTAATTGCCTATAACGTCTATTAACTTAATTTTTTTTGACATCATTGGATAGCAGATCGTACGTCCTTTAAAATGATGTATCACACTATAGGGTAATCATTTGACATACCAAAGTTCGAGGCCGATATATTATGCATTATTACAAGACATTTTTGCACACTGTTCGCTTGTACGTCAACCGATTTAATTTTTTTTATACGGTTGGATAGACAATTTTATGCTGCTTACAATGATGTGTCACAAGGTGGGGATTCCCATTTGACATATCAAAGTGAGGTTAGCTGGAGGTGAGGAGGTGATTGACAGACTTTTAACAAATGCAAAATTAAACTTCCCCCTGTATATCTAAATTGACGTGTTTTTTCTTTCTTTTAAATTTTTCTATTTAACAAAGTTATTAAGGATGGTTCGTTTTGAAATGAAGGCACTGTATATATATATATATATATATATATATATATATATATATATATATATATATATATATATATATATATATATATATATATATATATATGTGTGACCTGCCATAAAGTCATACTGTGAATTCGCTAACACATGCCTGAAAAGAGGACTCATCTTTTTAGTAAACAATACCCTCAAAAATCTTACTAAATGGTGAAAATTTCGAAATTCCACGATAATTTTCGACGTTAGCTCTGTCTCCATTCTTACGGATTGGCGTAATGTAAGTAGTTTTCCATACTTTTGGAAAAACATCCATTGCTAAAAAGATATTAAAAATCAGAGCCAACACTGCAGATAAAATACCTTAACAATTCCTAACAAATATGACTGGTATCTCGTTGGGACCGGTACCCAATTTACTGTTCAAGTGATCTATTGCATTAAACACATCCACCGTCTCAATTTTAACGAAACTAAGGTTTATAGTTTTTGTGTAATTACGAGTCTCACAATGTTCATGCGTGTAGAGAAAAAAAAAGCTCCAAAGAGCTCTGCTATAGCGGTTGAATCTTCCGCTCTAACATTATTATGTGGCATACTACTAGGAAGAGAAAATTTCGTATTCTTGGCATTAACATACGTACAGAAAAACCTACTATCAGACTTTATAGAGTCTTCAGTGCCAAATATAAGATTTTAATAATTGTATTTATATGTGTATTTACATAACTTTCGTAACTCTAAAAATAAAATGTATAATCAGAGTTGGAATTGGAAATTTTATATTGTTTATGGGCTTTCTTTCAAAAATAGAAACCATCATACACAGCAATATCATATCATCAGTTGGATTGATATGTTTGGTTCTTCTTCTTGAAGTATTTTTATATCATTATTTTAAATGTAATATCTGTAACGTAGTGAAGCTATTTCATATATTTGTCAATAAATATCGAAAAATTTTACTTTTAGAAGTGTCATTAAAATGCATTTTTTTTATAAACTGTTTAATAAATAAACGCATAGGTTGCGTATTACGCTATCGTTTTTTTTTTTAATAAATATTTGATCCCCATAAAAAAAGAAGTTATTGTAATTCTTATCTTACTAATTTTCATTATAATAATCATCACACCGCTCAATCTTATAATACGGCGTCAAGAATAATATAAAAGGTGTGGTAGAAAGTGACCGTCATTTCAGTGCATATTTCAAAATACATTACAAAATTTCTGTTTCAGAAATATAATGAAAAGTCCACGTAAACATAATTACGATGACCTTTTTTTTATTGAGATATTTTTATCCATAACAATTATTTTTTAAATACATTTTCTTTGGTTTTCTATTGAGTTCTGCGAAAATAGAGTCCCTGAACACTTTTTTCATTTACGATGGGATTTAGAAACATAATTTTTAATACAGAAGTAAAGGTGAGTATTTTATATATAACCATAGACCATATAAAAATAAAGTCCGGGGTACAATAGAAGCGCGTTGACTCTTGCTTAGAGACAGAGTGAAATAGTTCAATAGTACTTCTCTTTCTATAGGCGGAGCTAAGTGAGTTGTATCTTGAATACGGAGCTTTCAGCTCCGCCCATAGAAAGAGAGGTACTACTGTCCTATTTCGCTCTTCTATAGGACTCTCGGATGTCTATGTATGTAACCTGCACTAACCTAAAACGAAAATAAAATTGTTCCTGTACAATTGTACACTATCTGACTACAGCAGAATACGCAATATATGGAATATCTTGAAACAAAATCGGGAAATTCTATATGTTAAAATAAATGTACGTCATTTACATAAATGTCAAAAAATCAATGGTTACGTAGTTGCAGGTAAATAAAGTTAAACTTATTATCTACTTAATATTTGCATGAAAGCCTAAGACTTTCATTTACAGATAAAACTAATTTCCCTAACTTACCACCAAAGCAGAGGACCTAAAAATCAAAGTTAATTTCCTTCATAACTTTAATTTGATCTTCTAATCCATCCAGAAATAAATTAAATATGTATTAAAAATCAAAGGAATGACATGCAAATGACATACTACCTTTCTTTTATCCTCCTAGAGTTCCCCGATGTTGTTTTCGAACACCCTATATACGCGAACAGTGGCGGTTCGTAGGGTAGTTCTACAGTCCTACTTAATTTTTTCTAAAAACATTTTTTTAATATATTAAACTTTTCCTTTTCCATGATCGTTTGGACGTCTGGCAACAGCGCAACATTTTCAATAATCGGCAACATAAACTAGAGACCCGTGCCATCTATTAATATGGCACAGTGAAGAAAACTATGATTTAATGAGGCTTATATGTGAGTAAGAAAGATGGAATATTAGTATTCTTGGTATGCAGTTGTGTTTAAAGTTAAGTGAAACTTGTGCCAATCGCTAAATGACTGGAACAGTATTAAATAAATTGAATAAGGAACACACTTGACCTGGGTGATAGATGGTATTAACTTTTTAGTCCCGCGTTCGTGTTTGTTTTGCTTGCACTAGGTGATTCTAATTTTTTTTTAAAGTCCAGTTTTAGTTATTTATTGTATATTCACCGAACCATTGTTTTTGTTTTGTTCCTAAAAAGCATTTTACTGGCTGCTATGACTACAAACAAAGTTAACTTTTTTTGTGAACTGCTTAAATGCCCTGTTTTTAGAAGAGGGCCTAAAATAAAAGAATCAGGAAGACCAGTGCCTGATTTAAAAATGGAAAAACAAAGCGGAAGTAGAGAAAAGTCGCAATTTAATAAAAATATATAGGTATGGTAAATATTGTTCGATATTGTTTACATATTGAAAATAACAATAATAATAATTTAGGCAACCATATATTCATACTTTATGCATTCAGAATCGACGTACTGATTATCATATGATACTCGTTTAAATAATGTAATTAGGAAAGGATAGCATCAAATCGGTATGTTTGTACAAAGAAATGAAATATCTACTGTTTATCAACACTTTTTCAAATATAAATAAAAAAATTATTACGTTATTCAGCGTTCATAAAAGGTTACGTATGGTCAATACTTCTTTATGGTGTGGAGGGTTGGGCATTAAAGACAAGCGCTATCAATAAATTAGAAGCTTTCAAGATGTGGATATACAGAAAAATCCTTAAGATATCATGAACAGCGAGAATGACCAATTGAAGAAGTTCTCTCACGTATTGGGAAAGAACGTGCACTATTCAATATAATCAAGAAAAGAAAGACGGCCTATCTTGGGCACATTATGCGAAATGAGAGATACCAATTCCTACAGTTGATGATTGAAGGCAAGATCGAGGGCAAAAGAGGAATTGGAAGAAAGATGTCCTGGCTCCGTAATATCAGATAGTGGACGGGGTTGCACGATATTCAGACACTGATACACACCACGAGAAGTAGGGAAGAAATGGAAACTGTAATCGCAAACATCCATTAGTGGATATGCATTTGAAGAAGAAGAAGAAGATTCAACGTTCAAACAACCGGGCCCTAGTTCTGACGTTATGCTAATTCTACAGGGGTATGTTTGAAGAAAATTACACTTCGAGTGAAGCCTACGATGAAAAGACCAATAAATACAACATTTTTTGTTTATTCAGTTATTCCAGATGTGACAGAGTTTAGATTCGACCAAAATATTGGCAAAGTTAGTGCCCCTGAAAAGGGTCGAAGAGGTATTTTTATATTTAAAGTGGACGCCAATAAGTGGTAATTTTCTATCTGTTGTTTGATGTAAATAAGAAAATGTTTTCTTTTAAATAACGAATTATAAATAGTTTGTAGTATCAAATCTCTTTTAAAAATATGTAGTTTCCTGCTATCCACCTCCTAGACAGTGTGAAAGCCATTAGATGTGAAATCAAACAGGTGTTGTTTTTCACACCGGTTGTAAGGTGAATCGCAACACTACATACGAGATATGTTCAGAAAATAACGGGAATTTTTCAATTTCGCGGGTTTGGAGAGTCCGATTGTCAATTTTTTTTTTATTATTTTGGTATACATGCCCCTGAAGTATGATAAAATTTTCAGCTGTATTTATTGTTTACTTTGTCTGTGGCAGACACTAAGGTTAGACGTGTTTTTATGAGCTCGACGATTTTCGTTTGTTAAAAGAAATGGATCAAAGAATTTGTATCAATTTTTGCATAAAAAATGAAATAAAGTGTAACAAAGGGTATGGAATGTGAACAAAGGCCTATGGTAAGTCTGCTATGATCGAGGGTACTGGAGCTGGGATATATGGGCTACAACTGGGGAAGGAATTAACCATTCCCCTTGGGAAATACCCAACAGTATTCCAGGCAGAAATATACGCAATCTTACGGTGCGCAGACGAGATAAACAGGAAAGCTTACAAAGGGAAGCAAATCCTCATTTACTCTGACAGCCAGGCAGCTCTCAAGGGCCAAAAGGTATCATCGAGGCTGGTTTGGGAATGTCAGAGTGAGCTGGAAATTCTGGCAAAAGACAACAAAGTTATGTTAAAGTGGGTACCAGGACATGAAGGCATACATGGAAATGAAAAAGCTGACGAGCTGGCTAGAGCAGGGTCGGCATCTCAATACATAGCTCCAGAACCGGCCTTTGGGGTGCCGCTGTGCGCGGCCCGGGAAGCAGTCATAAAATGGATCAAAAGAGAACATAAAAACCACTGGATGACCAGAGAGGGTTTAAACCACAGCAAGCTATTTATTGGGAATCTTGACCCGAAACTAGCAAGGAAATTACTACGAATGAGTAGGAACCAATTAAGGACTATTACGGGTATAATGACGGGACACATGGCCGTCAAAGTACATCTGAATAGAATGAATCTATATAACGGAAACCTCGACTGCAGACTATGTGGACAACCCGAGGAAACGGTGAAGCATATCATATGTGACTGTGAGTCACTGGTGTGATTTAGACAACAAACTTTCGGGTCAGTAAGTCTGGAACGGGGAGAAATACTCACTCACTCCTTAGCAGGACTGTACAGATTGAGCCAGGAGGCTAGGTTGACAGAGTGGCTGTAATGTCTAGGGTGAGCACAATAGGCCTACTCTGGCCGCAGTGCATCCGGCTTTAGGACGGACCCGGGAATATAATAAAAAAAAAGTCTGCTATGAGTAAAACAAGAGTTTACGAGTGGTATAAGCGCTTCAAAGATGGCCGTGAAGATGTTGAAGACTACGAACGCCCCAGCACATCAACAACCGATGAAAACGTGGAAAAAGTGAAAGAATGGTTATGAACAATCGCCGAATCACAATCAGAGAAGTCGCTGCCATGCCATAAAATTTTTTCGAATGTTTTCAGTATGAATCGCGCGACAGCAAAATTTGTTCCAAAACTGTTGAATTTTGACGAATGAAGTCAATGACGATGTAGAATTACTGAAACGTGTTATAACAGGTGACGAAACATGAGTTTACTGATATGATGTCGAAACTAAGGCTCAATCGTCCCAGCGGAGGCATTCTGGCTCGCCAAGACCGAAAAAGGCTCGACAAGTGCGGTCAACTGTTCTTCGATTTTCATGTCATAGTGCATCATGAATTCTTGCCACGAGGTCAAACGGTCAATAAGGAGTCCTACCTACAAGTTCAAAGCCCGGATTTGTGGAAAAAAGTCATGACTTTTGCAACACGATAATGCCCCTGCTAACACTTCGCTGCTTATTCGCCAGACACGGCTCCGTGTGGCTTTTTCCTATTTCCCAAAATAAAGAGAACCTTAAAGGGCCGTCGTTTTACGAGCATAGATGGCATTAAAAGCGCATCGCTGAAAGAGCTAAAAGATTTCCCAAAGATCGAGTTTGAAAAGTGTTTCGAGGATCGGAAGAAGCGCTGGCACAACTGCATAAAATCTAATGGGGAAAGGCGACAACAGTAATGTAGACGAATGAATAAATATTTTTTTCAAAAAACGAAAATTCCCGTTATTTTCTGAACACACCTCGTATATGAATTATTTTGACAGTTATTTTAAAGGAAAGAAAAAATACTTATGTTAATGCTTAAAGGGGACGCCGAGATCTATTCTTTGCATATTTTGTTTTTATTTTGTGCGCAATATTAATCCCAGTTTAGATGCATTTATGTTAAAAAATATTGCTATTCAACCCATTTTATGGTACATGTCAGATCAATTACGAACCGCCACTGCTGTATAGGCGAAAAATAATACAAAATAGTATCGATATTTACCTCAAGATTAACTAAAGAGGTCTAAAATTTAGACGTTATGATATATGTCGTTTGTTACTGAATTGTTATACTAGATAGTTTTTAGTAATGTCCAATTAGATCCGTGTCTAAATTTAGATCACTTTAGAGAATCACACAATACAGCTTACTCTACCTATCCATGTTTCCACAAAAACTACTGTATTGAAATTATATCAATTTATCAAACCTCGATCACACTTTCCCAAAATTAAACATCTTTCCCTCCTGACTACCGAAATTGAACATTCTGTTCTCCTTAGATTTATTCTGCTCTGTAGCAAATAAGCTTCTTCGTTTTATCCCGAAATCTTCCTCGCTCAATCTCCTTTTGCGTCTTGATGAGTCCGTTGTCGGTTGCGTTTCCTGGATTTTAAAATCGTCTCCTTCTTTTATAAAAGTAAAATCTGGTAACTCGTTTGAATTCCCTTGAAGTTTTGGAGTAGGCATGTCTTCTTGGAGGTAATCAGGGAAAACCGGATTTCTTGGAACTTTAATTGGATGCGTCATAATGTTAACGAAATTGGGATTTACAAAGGAATCCTACAAACACGATATTTTTTAATTAAACATTACATTCTTGTCAAAAAGTTTTAACAATGTACAATCAAAGCTCCTTATTCACGGGGGAATACGTTCCATATTCAAATCTTACAAAATAAATAGAAAAAATATATTATAATAAAAGTAATTTTAATGAGAGATTGTTTAACAATATTAATAATTATTATCAATCAGTGATTTAAAGGTATATCTCTTAACATCACAACATACCTGGCAATTACTCTACTAAACAGACTGACGCCTTATGCGGAAGATATTATCGGCGACTACCAATGCGGTTTTCGTGCTGGAAGGTCAACAGTAGACCAGATATTTACGATCAGACAAATATTGGAATTTAACCGAGATGTCCACCAAACCTTTGTGGATTTCCAGCAAGCATATGACTCCGTGAAAAGAAGCAGACTATGGCTAGCAATGCTAGAAATGGGCGTACCAAGAAAATTAGTCGATCTAACACAAATGTGCGTGACAAACTCATATGCACAGGTAAGGGTAGGAAATTGAACCTTAGCGCCATTCAGTGTGACATCAGGACTCAGACAAGGTGACCCTCCGTCACCGTTGCTTTTCAGTTTTGCCTTGGAACATGCAATGAGCAGGGTTGCGTCGGGGCTGACATAGGGTTTTGCGAACCAAGGTTCAAAACTGGTGCTGCTGATGATATCGATACAGTGGCTCATTCAATAAGAGACGTGCGAGAGGTATTTTCACAACTCGAGGAAGAAGCAGGTAATATGGGTCTCCGAGTAAATGAAGAAAAAACTAAATACATGGTAGTAACCAAGAATCCAAGACCTCGAATCGGGTAGAATATATCACTGAACGAACACAACTTCGAAGTGGTTAAGGAATTCAAGTACCTAGGAGCGGTAATTACAGACGACAATCGAGTTGAAAAAGACGTCTCAGCGAGAATAGCGGCAGCAAATAGGGCGTTATACTCCCTCACAACATTATTGAGATCTAAACTGTTAAAAAGACAATCCAAACCAACTCTGTACAGGTCAATTATTCGCCCGGTAGTTACTTAAGGCAGCGAAACTTGGACCCTCAATCAACGGCAAATAAATAAATTACTCATATTTGAACGAAAGGTTCTTAGAATGATATTTGGTTCCCAAAGAGATGAACAACAGGAAATTAGAGAAGACGCCACAATGCTGAATTGGCGACACTGTATGGCAGTGAAAACATAGTCCGTTGTATAAAAGCCAATAGAATAAGATGGGCAGGCCATGTGGTAAGATCAGGGGACCACAGATTATTGAAAACAGTATTCTTTGAGAGACCAGATGGTAGAAGATCAATAGGCCGTCCCAGGAAAAGATGGAAGGATGCCGTTGAAGCTGATTTGTATAGGATTGAAGTCCAGCAGTGGGAAATGGAAGCACAAGACCGTAGGAGATGGAGGGCGCTGGTGGATGCGGCTAAGACTCACTCAGAGTTGTAAGACCAGGAAAGCAGAAGAAGTGATTTAAAGAATTTAGTAATTTTTTCTTGTTTGTCGCTTTAAAAAGGTCTTTTACCACAGACTGAGATTCGGCTGTGGCATTAATAATAATAATCATGATTTATTAACGGCAATAAAGCATACAGATTCCATTTTATATAATATGTTCTAGAAGAATATGATAAGTCTGATGAGCCACGTCCTCAAACTCTTTCTGAAGATCATTCACAAAAGAACATACAGAAAGCGTGAAAGAGAGATAAGCTGCTGTCAGTTTGGATTTCGGGAGGAGTTTGGTACTAGAGAAGCACTTTTTAACTTCACTATAATACTACAAAAATGCATAGACCAAAGTAAAGACGTATACATCTGCTTCATGGATTATAATAAGATATTTGATTGTGTAAATCACACAGAATTAATAAAGTTCCTTCAGGACATGCGAATGGAAACGATATGTGTTTTATTACCGAGCTATAGGAACCTCAAACTGCATCTGTAAGAATTGCGAATGACGAGACTAATAGTTTCTCTATTTAACGCGGGATACGACAAGGATGTGTGCTCTCTCCCCTTCTTTTTAATCTGTACTCCGAAAATATTTTCCACCTTGTGAATAATTTGCGATATGCTGATGATATCGCAGTAATTGCTGACAGCCCCGAAGCCTTACAACGCTTAATGAACAAAATCACGACAGAAGGAGATCAACTAGGGCTAAAAATTAACATAACTAAAACCAAGCTGATGGCCATAAGCAGAACACCGGTGCAGGCCAATATAACAGTGAACCGTAAACTAATACAACAGGTTGATAAATTTAAATATCTTGGGAGCTGGATAACAGCTGATCTGGAACCAGACGTGCGAGATACGTAGCCGAATAGAACAGGCTAGAACAACATTTCTCGACTTGAACAATCTATTAGACAATCAATGGCAAAATTGTCACTGAAGGCCGCCACGCTGAACAGATTCTATCTTGGACACATCTTCCGTAACACCAAGTATCAGTTCCTGCAACTGATAATGCAGGGAAAGATCGAGGGAAAACGGGGAATAGGTCGCAAGAAACATTCGTGGCTCAAGAACATCAGAGAATGGACTGGTTTAGACGCCCACGCCTTATTTAGAACAGCCCAAGACCGAACCCAATTTTTCCAATTTGCCGCCAACCTTCATAAACTTCACATAAGAAGAAGATAAGAATAAAAAATCTGAAACGAAACAATCACAAAATATCACAAGTCACATCAATACTAAAAAGAATAACAATTAACTAAAACAATAATACTATCAATACTTAAGAACAGTCCGTTGTTTACAAAAATTAATTACTTAAAAATTCTCTAATACTACCCTTAAATGGTTCAACAATTCCAGACAGTGAATTCATTTCCCTACTCGGTCTGGACATTGGGATATTAAACGCATAGTTTGTGCTATGCTAAGGTTCATTGAAAAAACCATGGACCCGAAGCACCCTCTGAGGTACAGAAAACCAGAAAATAGCCCCTAACAATTCAAGAACATCAACCATAGAGTTCATGATCTTATAAAATAATATTAGGTCTAGATAGATGCGTCTAACAATTTGCGTTTTAAAAACAAGACTTCTTTCCATGGACAAATCAATTTTTATGATGAAATTACAAAGCCTTTAGTCATTCGTAATCCTTCACTCTGTTTTTTTTTTAATTCAAGCAACTCTTGAATGTCACTCGATTTTATCGGTTCGAAACCATCTCGTCTTATACTATTTGCAACTTTTGCTATGTTTTCGGTTAATGTTTATGTTTGCACGGATTCTTCATCATTGCCGACAATTAGATATTAGCACAGTTTTTTCCAATATGTCAGCTCTTGCAATGAATCTTTCATGTTCACAATGTCACTATGTCAAAATGTTTCCACCACTGCCTAACATTCATACCAGGATCACATTTCACCTTGTTCAGTATGATTTTAAAGGTTTATCTAATGTAAAGAGCTTGATAATTCCTTCGTCCATAGATTGCTTTAGTGCCGTAGTCTCAGGAGGCAAAAATATCACCTTTATATTTGGATGCATAACTGCAAACTCACTGCCTTGAAATCCAAATTATTTTTCCTTAAATCAGTTTCGATTTCAGGTATTCCAAAACCAGTAATTAACTTTGATAATTCTTTTGGATGTCTGCAGACGGCTTTTTCAAAGACCATAACGAGATGTGTGATCCGGCGGCGCGTACTGCGGCGGTTGCTTTCGTCAAAGAACTTTCGGCCAAGCGGCAATAAGAATGTTGTCCGATTACACAATTTATCGACAGGAAGAAAAATACATCTCCATGGTACAATGATGCATTGCGGAGAGAACGTAAAGAGGTTGACGTGGTTTATAAAAGGCACCATGGTGATAATAATCTTAGTTCCAAAAAATGTTATAAAGAAAAACTAAAGCAGTACAGAAAACATATCTCAAACGCCAAACGTGATTATATTGAACAAAATATCCGCGACTCCAAAAACACAACAAGAGAAGTATGGAAAGAGGTGAACAAAAAACTAAAAGGAAATAACACTTCACATATAAATTTTATTGAGACTGATAAGCATACCCTCACAAGCAGCCAAGACTTGGCGGATTATTTTGGCAAATATTTCACTACAATAGTAAAGGAAAAATTGCACAATCACTTTATAAGTAATATTTCTACAAAATGTACGGTAGTTAAGTTTTCCATGACTAATTCTATGTTTTGCGAGCCGATAACACCAGAAGAATTCCTTAAAATTATTAATTTTCTAAACAACACATACTCCTGTGGATCGGATGATGTGCCAGTAAGATTGTCAAAAAATTGCAAAATTCATAAATAAACCGCTATGGTTTTTAATAAGCCAGTCGATTGTGGATGGCATTTTTCCGGATAGTCCAAAGCTGAGCAAAACACTGGCAGTTTTTAAGAACGGTGATAGACACTTAGCCGATCATTATCGGCCAATAAGTATCTTGAGTGTATTTTCTAAGGCGTTCGAGAGTGTAATGCATGATAGGCTAAAGAGTTATCTTTTCAAGTATAAACTGATTACTAAGAGTCAATGTGGATTTCAGTCTTATAGGTCAACGGAGACGGCAGCGACAGAGTCTGTGGGCTATTTGGAAAGAGAAATGGATGGTAGGCGTCATGTCACTGCTGTTTTCTTTGATCTCTCAAAGGCTTTTGATAGCATCAACATCAATTTTATTAGATATAAGCTTTCCAACTTAGGTATAAGGACGAGTGTTCTTGATTGAATTGATGGCTTTTTGTCTGATCGAAAACTGTTTGTTCTTTTAAATTACTGTAAGTCCAGTGAGTATGACGTTGATACGGGTGTCGCTCAGGATTCTATACTAGGGCCACTAATTTTTACTCTGTTTATAAATGATTTGCCTTCTTATATAACTAGAGGTCTGGTAGTGAACTATGCGGATGATACCTCAATAGCTCTATCAGAAGCAACTCTTGAAGAACTTGGAGCATCCATTACACAGGTTGTTAATGACATGTCTAGATGGCGTGAAAAAAATAGACTCATTTTAAATGTAGATAAAACTAAATGTGTATATTTTAACAAGAATAACCTAGCGATTTCAGGAATTTCGTGTGCTCCCTATAGCAAGTTTTTGGGTCTGACAGTGGATAGCGGTACTACGTGGGAATTACATATCGGGGAGGTTGCCAATAAACTCAATAGGGCATATTTTGCTCTTGTAACTTTTCGACGTGACTTATCACATACTACATTGCTGCAGGTGTACTATGCTTTTGTATACTCAGCGATATCTTACCATGTGATTCTCTGGGGAGCTGCATCAAATACAGATAGGGTATTTCCAATACAGAAGAGAATTATTAGACTTATATTTAATTTAAAAAGGAGAGAATCATATAGGGATTTAAAAACATCATAAAATACTAACTTTTGTATGTATAGATGTTTTTGAGTGTTGTTTTTATATTAAAAGCAACATTAAACGTGTTGAAATGAGTTACCACCCGAAATGCAAATGTTCCACTTTGAAAGATCTATCAATTATCACCCTATTCATATATACAACAAACTTCCTCAAATTATCAAATCAGTCAATAACTACAATAGCTTTAAGAATAAGTTAAGAAAATATTTAATTGGGAAGGGAGGAATATTTTGAGGATTCTTGAAGTGATAGGATAGTTCACTTAAATTATGTATTCCGTTTTTATTCTTTGTCTTATTACAGGTAACTAGTTTTTAATTTTTAATAAGTATAGCTAGTGTTTCATGTATATTGTACAATTATATGTATCTGACCATATGACGTCCTCCATGTCAATCTTAATTGATGTTAAAGGTGAATAAATATTTGATTTTATTTGCTAATAATGACAATAGCTTTAAGGATAAATTTTTTAAAGTTCACAAAATTAAAGGTGTGTTGCAAAACTTGTATGTCCCCATTTTTATTATTTAGGAAGGTAAAGTATAAGATATATACAATGGCAAAGGGTATACTTGTGTGTTTTGAAAAATAACTGCTAAATAAAAGATATTATTCTAAAAATACAATAAGTATGTAACATTGTTAGTTATAGATCCGCGAATAAAGAAATTTTCAGCCGTGAATACAGGAAGTAGTCACAATTTTTCAATTCGCGAATGCCAACAACGCGAACAACAGAACCGTGAATAAGGAGCTATAAAAATACTATATTTACCTTTCGATCACTTCTTCCTGTACTACTTCCACATCCTACAGAATCATTCCAAGGCCGGTGGAATATATTTTTCGTGTCATTCCCTTCTTTAAAACCCCTAAACCCAAAATTTGCCGGGGTTTTCTTCACGTGAGCCACTCTCTTAAAAAATCTCTCGTCAATCGGCACACTTTCAACATCCTCTAACGTGGTGAAATTCACGTTGAAATTTGGTTTTACCTCATAGAGATTTTGTTCATTTTTATTATGATGTAACACCCCAGCCTGTAATTGACACTCTTCCAATTGCGGCATCCCGATTTTTTGATTGGGTGGGGTATTGTAAGCCCAATTTTGTGCTGAAACAGGGAAAAATTTCGGCGCTAGACTATCCTTGCTTTCTCCGCTGGGCTGATTTTCTTCGGAGCCATTTACAATCATTTCGTCTAGTTTAACTTTTCCCTCGAGAACCATATTTACAGTTTTAATTTGTTTTTTGATGTTCTCTCTACATTCGTCCACAACTTTTCTTTTAAAGGTGACACAAATTTGTTTTCCCAAGTTTTCACAAAACGACTCGTTCAAGTCGATTCGGAAGACGTCGTGTTGATCTTGAGGTATATAATTTGTCTTTTGATTAAAATATTCGGAATGTTCATTTAAATGATAACTTATTTGTTCATGAAAACCAAAATTTTCATTTGTGTTTTGATGTTCTTCAATACAGACTGGTTTTTGACTTACTGCTTCAGTATTTTGTATTTTAACTTTGGAAAATCTTTCACTGATATCCTTAAAAAGGCTTTTCGAGCCATTTTTTAATATAGACTTAAAACTAATATTATTTGTCATATTTTTAACATTTTGTGATGGCACATTTAATAATGGACTTGGGATTGTATCATTAAAATTGTTACTGACTGATGAACCATCAGAACCATTGGCGACACAATATTGCTCAACATTTCTTTTCAATATCCTTTGAGAGCGCCTCAGATTCTTTCCTTTTTGAGCCAAAAAGGATTGCAAATTTTCATGTAGGTGAGTTTTCCTTTTTCTAGGTTGTTCCAGTACTAAAAATTGAACAGCATAAGTGCTGACTGTTAGACTGACCACCCAGAATTAGTTAAAGTAAGTTTGAACTTAATCTTTGCTATTCCTGCTTCAACAGATTATAGAACGATATATTTTTAAGAATAATTTTGCTTAAATAAGGTATTTTCTAATTTTTAAGCATTATTAATAAACTAATATTTGTTTTTTTTCGTATTTTTACTTTACATTAATACCAAATACAGCATTTTTGGGTAAAGAAAGAATCAATTAAAAAAATGTTTGCTCACCTTTGGATTTCTTGACAGTATTTGATGCAAAACCATTTATTAGAAATCCCGGAAGCAACTGCAACGAAAATATTTCGTGAAATCACTTTAAAAACTTAAAAGAAAAATCCATTTACCGTTACTCTTTTGGCCGCAACATTTGATTTTCCCTCCAACGTTTTACGGTGTTGGCTACCTTTATCAATTTTCTGGGTAAGTTTAGGTGCTCTGCGTCTATACTTTTTCGCGTTCATTTTCTAGAAAAACCTGGAAAAGCAGGAACAATTTTATTGCAATTTTTAGAAAATGTTTAACATGTACATTCTTGACAAACTGACAAAACAAAACTTGTAAATGACAAGTTATTGGCAGTTGGATTAAAGTGGACGTCAATATTGCTTTGAAATTTGCAAGCTTGATTTTCTATTAAACATACGATTTTCGGTTGTTTTTAGAGAAATTTAATACTTCTTTGCACAAATTCCATTATTAAATTAATCCCCAATAAAATAATCATATTCAATTTGAATAGTTCCTGCCGCGGTATGGTGCTACCATCTTACGAGAAATGCTGTTAATTGAAATGTCCTAAAAACTTGAAATCTCTTTTTTCGAAATCCTATTTTTACATTACATTACCTAATTCCCGCATCTAATGAATGTCGATTTAGTATCCGAATGTTCATAACAATTTTACCGGCAAGTTGGCAAACCTTCGAAACGTCAAAAATAATATGGCTGCCAAATTTTTCGGTTGTGCTTTATCATCGGTGCAGAATATTTAGCCAAGTGCGAAGTGAAAAACCGAAACCAAAAAAACCTATTTACTTTTTTATTTGAGACTGTTTAGGTTAATTTAAAACGGCAATATGAAGGTTACGCTTAAAAATTTGCAGCAGCAAAGTTTTGTTGTGGAGATAGATCCCAGCCAAACGGTAAGTTTTTTTGCGAAGCCAAAGTGTTTTAGTTGATTCCTGCGGGGTTTTTGCGTTGTAGGTGAAGCAGCTGAAGCAGAAGATCGAGTCTGATAAGGGAGCAGACTACCCTTCAGAGAACCAAAGGCTTATCTATGCAGGTATGTTATGTAGAGCATCAGCAATTTTTTTTATGGGTTTTTGAATGGATATAATTTATAAGGGCTATTTTTAGCCGTAATTGTGTTAACAACTTGAGTTTGGGCGCTTTGCTGCATTAAAAGATGATCAGACTTTCTTAAAATTGTACTTTGTACTTTCTTACTTCCTTGTGTAAGGGTGAAGATTAAAAAATATGAGTGTTTTGTTATATGTTTCACTCACTAATTTATTAACAAATCTTTAGGCAAAATTCTCACAGATGAAACTACATTATCAGAGTATAATATTGATGAAAAGAAATTTATTGTGGTTATGGTTACTAAACCCAAAACTGCAGAGAAAACTGAGTCGGGAGATGCTGCAAGTACAACTACCACAACTGCAAGGTAAGATATTTTAAGAAGCTGAATCTGTAGAGGATCTAAGATTTTTATAATATCATTACTAATTTTGGTTATTATTCGGATTAGAGTAAATCTAGGAAATAAAAATGGCGGTAGTTTTATTTTGATTTGTTTAATGATCATTTTCTTGATTTTTCCTATAAAAAAAAAGTACAAATTTATGAATTTTTATATACTACAGATACTTCTATTAGTATAGAACGAAGAAAATTATCAAAACAAGCAAAACCAAAATGGCATCTGCCATTTTCATTTCCTAAATTTACTCTAATCTGAATAATTACCCAAATTGTTTCTGGAAAATTGTGAGAAAATAAAATTTTCTAATCTTTCCTTTAGAATCTTTTTATGAGTTTTAACACAGAAGAGGCGTGGGGTCAAAATAATATTATGAAGTTTGTTACTCTTTAACTATGAGTACAAATTCAAACAGTTGTTTGTTACATTATTTCGATAAGGATGCAGCCAAACGGTTATTTGACTGGTATACAGATTATAACTGCATAAAAACTAGATCAGAAGTTCTTTTATTTACTTATTCATCAAGATATTTGATGAAGTATTAACAGTGTCAATAAATTAAAATATGTGTCAAACAATTTTGGAACAAAGTAAACCACAAACATACATGGACATATGAAAAATTAAAATAAAACCAAAAGTATAGTTTAAGAGTGTTAACATAATCCAGCTGAATATTTATTGTATATGTAAAACGATTAGCAGGAAAATAGTAGCTTAATAACTTTTTAAATGCATAAAAAATGCCCAAAACGCAGCCTGTTTTTGTAAGTAGTCAAGTTAAAACTCAAAAATGAAACTTTATCATTGTTTCTTGTTTCATAATTGTGAATATCAGCAACTATCAGAAGTTCTGTAATATGTTTTCTGAGATAGATAGCGGCTGACATGATTTGAATGCTACGAACTATTAGAATTTGTTTATTCTTAAAAATTTCTTGGTGAATTTAGTGTAAATGTCTTCCTCTTTGGATTTTTTAAATAAATTGAGTTGTAATATCAATAATTTTACATCATTTTAAAAAAGTTGACCGAAACTTTGTGTTTTATTCAAGTTAAACAATATTTATAATATCGATTGGTAAATGTGACAAATAAAAAGTAAATTTTTCTTGGATATAACTACAAGATTATTCCAGTTATAGTAAAACACTATGCTCCACTATGAGTTCTTATTTTTGTAGTTTTACCAACTTCACTAGCTATAAAATAATCAGGGAGGTTAAAAACTGACAAAAGAATGCATGCTGGTGGGGGAACTGTTTTGTCCATAACTTTTGTTATTAAACCAACTTAATAAAACAGTTGTTAATTTATTTCTATCTTTTTACTGCAATTTTTTGTCAGTTTAACTTTTTTAATTTCAATTTACTACTTTTCTACTTACTTACTATTTTAGTTTATCAATTAAAAATAAGATTTGTGGCGTGTCGAAATATTAAATCTTATTTCGCAAATTTTGCTGTGAGATTACTTTTTCAGAAAATTAAAATAAATTTGAATTTGTAACCATTTGTCTTTGTTTTAAAAGAAAACATATCATTTTATTTACTTTAAGGTGACTGTTGGGGGTCAAGGTTATTGAAATATCATTTAGTTTTGTTATTCTAACTTTTTTATTGTTGCTATTTATAGCAAAAGAAAGCTTTTTAAATAAACAGTCTAGCTAAAAATACGTTTTTAAAGGCGCGAATCGAAAAGAACAAGACAATAATCTGATAGAAAATATCAACTGAAAATTGTTTTATAAGACTACATGTCCATTTATTGTTGGAAAGGTGCTGATTCATGGTTAAAATAAGACTCGTTATTTTTATTGATTATGAATATGTATGATTAGAGGAAAATGTTTATCATTAAAAAATTGCTGTATTACTCATTAACATGATATTTCACAATTTGCAAAAGTGTATGTATACAGTGATGAACATAAGTATTGGCACAGTACCCATATTTTGATTCAGAGCAGTATTATCTCAGGAATAAAATACAAAAAATTACAAATATTAATTTTTATTATAATCTTACTCAAAACGCAAAGTTTTCCACAAGAAAAATAACCTTAATGTGGAAAATAGATTTTTACAAAAATAAAATCGTTATCCAAAATTGGATGGTTGACTAACTGAAAGAATGCCACAAAAAATACTTTGTATGGAATCTCAATTTTTCTGAATTAAAAGCTCTTGGGGGGGAGGGGATCGCGAAAACGAACGCGAGATGTTGACGTCATTTTATTTATTCTTGCAATTCACACAATATTTTACCATTATTCACAATTTAATTTACTTTGTTTCACAAAGACAAATCTATATCATTACAATAACATCAATAATCCATAAATTTAAATCAGAAGTGAAAGAAAAAGTACCAACTGTCACAAATTATAGCACAATGATGGAATACAACATTTCCGGACTGTACAGGGAATCTGGAGAAGCTATATATTTCAGAAATTACGTTATTTAATGTCTTGATATATTTAAATAATCAAAAAAGGTAAGAATTCGTAAAGAGTGAAATGGTAGGAAAATGATATTTTTTTGGAAAAATTCTGGTACATACCCCCTATTTTGAGGTCGTAGAACACGATTCTGACCTCGGTTTTCCATAATTTTTCTCCAATTTTGCGGAAAACAGCGAAAAACATTTTTCACTTTAGGTTCAATTTTTTTCACTAAATCATTAAACTTTTGTTGTAACCACAAATTCCACAGTGATAGAAGCTTCTGTATTATACAATAATTCAAAAATATGCTCTTTTTTTTATCGAAAAAATCCGAAATATTGTCACGACCAAAAACACAATAAATCAAAAGAAAAGGGACGCCATCAACAAATAATAGTTTGCATAGTTCGCTAAAGATGGCGTACTTGTTGAAGTCGGCGATGTTGCCAGATTACAAAAACGATTTCTTTGAAATTCATATATATTCTTCTCTTTCTATTTGAGTTGGAGAGAAAAGGTCCCAAAAAGACTTTTTCCCTTTCTTTTGATTATTGAAGTACTATTAATTACTCTCATGTCTATGCCTTTGATGTGCGATTTTGACTCTAAATATTAAAGGTTTTAAGGATTATAGTTGCTTTTGTTTCTTTCCCTTCAAATACCAGTAATTTTAAGCAAATGATATAAATTGATCATATTGCTTATGTCCGTTAGCAGAGTGTTTTTTAATTAATAAATCTAGGTCAATTTATGTTAGTTTAGGTTAATTTCAGTTTTTTAAACTAACAAAAACCAAGCTAAACCTGTATTAACTAGAACTAACCAAAAATTTTGGATTGTTAAAGTTAATTTTACCCTTTTTATACATTACAAACATTAAACTATGTTGTTAACTGTAATGGATAAATTTTAAAGTTTATACCAGGAAAGTATAAATCTAGGTTAATTTAGATGAGTTCAGGTTAGTTTCTGTTTTCCAAATTAACCAAAATCAAGTTAAACCTAAACCAACCTACCCTAACCAAAACCAACTAAAATTTTTGAGGGGTTTAGATTATTTTTACTCAGAAATTGTTTTGAACATTAAAAAAACTAAACTAAGTTGTTGACTGGGAATCTTATAGTTTATATTATGAAAAAAAAATACATCTGGCAACGTTGCGCCTTTTTTACGTGATTCGGCGGCCTGTTTAGATAGTCTGACGGTTGATGACGTTTCGTAATTCCATTGAAAATAAATACGTAAATTCGGTTTTTAACTGAAATAAAACTGCTTTGTGAAGTGGCGCTTTTTTTTAGTTTTCCGGGAAGTGGAGAAAAGTAGCGAAAAATCAAGGCCAGAATCGTGTTCTACGACCTCGAAATAGGGGATAAGTACCGAAATTTTTTCAAAAAAACATAATTTCCATGCTTTTCACGCTTTACGAATTTTTACCTGAAAAAATGTTAAAACATCTTTAAATGCTAAGAACATATTTTTTACAAACATAGCGCGCGCGGACTTAGCAATAAGGCAAATTATCACCTGGCGGTTGCCATGGCCACAGAATTACTTGTGAAACATTAAAATATTTTCATAAATCGGGACTTTGAACAGGATTTTTCTTGTCTGTCCCTGTCTCTGTTTTAACCTTAAATCTATTTGTCTACGAGTAAAACAGTCGAATGAAAACAAGTGAGAAAGTATAAATATTTACACTTGTCATACTTTTTGTATTATATATTATATGCTACAAACAAATATTGTATGTCTTAAGCTTTAGAGGTGATGTTAGTGGAAACCTTTGCAAAACAGAAAAATTCTGACGAAAATTGGTACGGATTTATCAATTTATAAATACAAAAATATGGAGGTCCACAAGGTGTGTACTTTCTCCCTTGATTGATTGATACGACATAGCAGGCTGGGGTTAAAAAGTCCTTACACTGCAGCCTTAAGACTTATTGTGTCGTGTGTTATATCTGTTCTAAGTGAACAAGTTGATTGCCTTGTGTTTTGCCAGAGCGATAAGGTTTTGATAGCACGCTAAAGCCATCCGCGCTACACGACTGTCGGAGAAAATTAGAACTATCCGCCTCTGTAACCCCTCCTTAGATTCTCCTGAAGACAGACATCAATAGCATATATTTTTGCCTGAAATATCATGGTATGCTGCCGCAGTGCTTCACTTATAAATAAATAAATGTTTTATTAACGTTTAACAATTTAAAATTTAGAACACTTTATAACTTACAAACAAGCTTCCAAACAGATTAAAAATATCAAACAATGAACAAACAAATTTAAAGTATCTGTGAAACTACAGTATGTTCACATTTAAAACCACACAAAGAACAGTGAGAAGTTAAAATTTGCACTATAGATATCGCTTTAAAAAATTTTTGAAACTATTTAAGGACAAGGTAAAAAATGTCCAGATCAACGTGATCACGGGATAACTTATTCGCTAAAATGCACATTCTATTTAGTGGTGAATAGGTGGAGTAATTGGTTTTATGAGTATCCACAGAGAACATTTCAACCCATCAACTATTTCTCTGAGGCACATTGAAACCAATATGCATTAGTAATTTTGGAGAATCTATTATGCTATTAACGATTTTAAATAGATAAAGTAAGTCAATGTATTCTCTGTAATGTTCAAGAGACTTGAAATTTAATTGGAGTAGTAAATGAGGGTAGGTGATATTTTCTTTAGGACACCTAATTTATAAGCTACTATTGTTTCTGCACCCTTTCTACCTCCAATTTGTGTACATTGTAGAAAGGTGACCATGTTGGTGAGGCATACTCCAATACAGAATGCACAACACTGCAATAAATATTTTTAAGGCAAATAATATCGTCGAAGTCAGATAGATTCCGTGTAACAAACCCCACCAATTTCATTCCCTTATTTGTGATATTATGTATATGTTCTTTAAAAGTTAACTGACTATCCAATATTACACCAACATTCAATTCCACAAACATACCGTTAATCTTATAGTCGTACTCGAAAAAGACTTGACGACATCATTCAAAAACAAGTTGAACAGAAGAGGGGCCAAATGCGCTCCCTAAGGAACCCCAGATTGCACCCTAATTTTACGCGACGAGTAGTTCTTATATCGTACAATCTGTATTCTCCCCATGAGATAGCTTCGCATCCACGACAGGAGCGAATCTTGAATACCAATAGATTTCAGTTTAGTTAAAAAACGAGTATGATTCACTGTGTCAAACGCCTTGGAAAAATCAGTATATATAGCATCAACTTGGCAACGATCCTCCAAAGCACATAACAAAAATATTTGTAACTGTGGACTTCCCTTTACAGAAACTATGTTGTTCTGGAACTATATAATTTCCAAAAACAGTTCATTTAATTCATCAGTTAAAACAGAATGAAATATTTTTGAAAGTATGAAACATTTGGTTATTGACTTATAATTTTATATATGTGCTCTATTTGAATTCATATAAATAGGGTATACATAACCTCTTCCACTCATCAGGAAAAATCCCACTTTGAAGGGACAAATTATATAATTTGCTCAACATAAGTGAAAAGATACATTGGCATTGTTTTAAAAAGAACACATCATCAGGACCAAAGCCCAAGTTGTCCTTTAATGTGTTTATGAAAATGTACAAGTTGAAAAATTTATATTAAAGTCACAATAAAAGTTAAAAGCTGCCCCAGGATCGTGATATATATATATATATATATATATATATATATATATATATATATATATATATATATATATATATATATAAATAAATAAGTAGATAAGTTTTTGTCCGTGTAGTTTAAAATAAAATAGAATAAAATATTGGCGAAGCGGACGTGAAAATTTGTCAATCTACATGATTCTCGTGTTAAAAAGTGCGGAGCACTCCAAAATATGGAAAAACTCCGGGCCGACAGATGGCGACAGCGCTGTTTCGTCCTAATAGGGGACTCGTCAGGCCACCGCATTCGGTACAAACCATCATCTCGCCTTTGCATCCTATAAAGCTGAATTCAAAATCAAAAAACAGCAAACAAGACGACAAAGGCGACATCTCGATGGTCCACTTGATAATACAAGAACCACACAGATTAACAAAGTTTGTAAAAGAACCGTCATATGGTGGCGCGACGGTGAATTAAAACAGAAATATGTAAAATCGAGTACACGAAACGCGCTGCCCAAAGGATTCGTGTACTCGATTTTACATATTTCTGTTTTAATTCACCGTCGCGCCACCATATGACGGTTCTTTTACAAACTTTGTTAATCTGTGTGGTTCTTGTATTATCAAGTGGACCATTGAGATGTCGCCTTTGTCGTCTTGTTTGCTGTTTTTTGATTTTGAATTCAGCTTTATAGGATGCAAAAGCGAGATGATGGTTTGTACCGAATGCGGTGGCCTGACGAGTCCCCTATTAGGACGAAACAGCGCTGTCGCCATCTGTCGGCCCGGAGTTTTTCCATATTTTGAGGTGCTCCGCACTTTTTAACACGAGAATCATGTAGATTGACAAATTTTCACGTCCGCTTCGCCAATATTTTATTCTATTTTATTATATATATATATATATATATATATATATATATATATATATATATATATATATATATATATATATATATATATACATACAGAACAGTATAACCACCCTTCTTTTTAACATACTTCCAAAACTCTTTTATCACCACTCAATAACTTTTGCAGGGAAGAAATGTATTCTGCATAATTCAACCTAGATACGATCTTACATTGAAACCTTAAGTTTGAGAATAACACATAATCAGTCTTAGAGTTAGTAGTCTTAAATCGTTTATGAGCAATCTTTTTATTAAATTTAAGCTCAGAAATAAACCATTTAGGAAACTTTGGATTCTTTGATCGCAATTTGGCAACAAAACATTTTTTAGCGTAATTTACATACTGATAAAAATAGTCTACATCAATATTTATATCTAAGTCCTGAAATAGTAGTTCCCAGGAAGTCTGGGAGTGTCCCGGAGTATTCCGGAACCTATTTTCTTTCTCACTCTTCTTACTATTTAACTTAAGTGACCTAGTAACTATTTTTGAATTGGACGACTACTCCACAGTTGTGCTATATGTACATGACACTTCTGCATTTCTGTCTGCGCCATTATTTGATATTTTCGTTTAACGTGTAACCAAACTCTGGTAATCTCAAAATAAATTAATTATAAATGAATACAAAATACAATCTATAGCTTTTTATAAACGACGTTTTATGTTTAACTTTACTCTTAAGATGAATGGTATTAATGTAACAACAGACCGGGCTAAAAAACAACTCACACTTAAGTTATATATTATGTAGGCGCCGAACCCCTAATTTAAATTGTGTTTTTGGTTTGCAAGAAAGAATTATTAAATGCAAGTCAGGAAACAGATTACAGAATTTCCGATTGTTGCTGATATCCAGAATTATGAAACACAAAACAACAATACTGTTTCAATATCGATTTTATTGATTTTTTTTAATAAACTTTCAAATCACATTAGAATTAACAACACTTTTCGCGCTTGCAAAAAGTCGTAAAGGTGCTGTTTCCTTCCAGAACAATTTTACCCAGCTGAGTTAACCTCTTAAAACTATCCTCTGGATACTTTGACAAGCTCTTCCTGGTTCCAACGACAAGTCACAATTCAAAACTGATAATTTCCAGTTAACCTAAAAGTTGACGTTTCTGTCAAAAAGAAAATTTCTTTCAGATACCCATATTTTCAAAACTTTTTTATTTAATATGTCTAGAATTAACTATAGAAACTTTATGAAAACGCAACAAGATACGTAAATCTGTCGATAGAATAATATCCATATTAATTAGCAGAATAATAGATGCTTTTTAGCTATAAATACAAAAACTTTTTGAATTTTGTAAAATAAGAGATAAAAACACTACTTACCTAAAAGTTGTAGTAATTATAAATGGAGAGGATCAATCTAATTCCATAATCTTTTTAGCACGCCAGCTGCTACAACGCCATCTCCTACAACCACCACCGCCCCAACTACCCCCGTAGCACCCACTCCCCCTGCATCTTCCACTCCCGTTGCCCAGCCGACTTCGACAGAATCTCCTGCCGCCAACGTGACTTTAAGCAGCACGGCTGAATCGACTTTGCTCATGGGTGAGGAGTATGAGAATATGGTAAAAAATATTATGGATATGGGATATGCGCGAGATCAGGTATGGGGATTTTAGTGATAAATCTGTCTCCATTCAAGTTATATTGTGCTTTTAATTTCAGGTCGAACAAGCACTTAGAGCCAGTTTTAATAATCCAGACAGAGCAGTAGAATACCTCATAACGGGTATCCCACAAATAGATGACACAGAGGTAAAATCGATTATTGTATTATTATCATTCATTTTACAAAAAATTTACTCAATTTAGGTAAGTGAATCAACTGACATGTCGGGCGTAGATCAGAGTCAATCCGACGCCGAAGACCCGTTGGCTTTTTTGCGGAACCAACCTCAATTCCAACAGATGAGGCAGGTAATCCAACAAAATCCGCAATTGTTAAACGCTGTTTTACAACAAATCGGACAGACGAATCCTGCATTGTTGCAGCTCATTTCACAAAATCAGGAATCTTTTGTGAGGTTAGAATATTTTAACTTTATTTAATTTGTGGTTTATAGATTATATTAAAGATTTGAGATATTTTATTTTTATGTTGCCTTTTTAGAATGTTAAACGAACCCGCTCCCGGTTCTGGTAGTACCGGAGCATCCCCTGGTGCAGGAGGCGCGGTTCCAGCGACAGGAGGTACTCCACAAGCGGCGGCAGGTGGCGGAGGCGGTGGAATGGGAATTCCTATTCAGGTGAGTAGATCCAAATTGTAACCGTTTCTGAGGAAGCTTCTAAATGAAGCAAAACTTGGATGATAAAAATTTAAGATTTTTTATTTCCATTATGTTTCATTTATATTTATTCCTCATTTTAGGTTACACCTCAAGATAAAGACGCAATTGAAAGGCTGAAAGCGCTGGGTTTCCCCGAGCATTTAGTTGTACAGGTAAGAAATATATTGTCCTATGCAGTTACCATAGCCATAATTCCCGTCAGTACCGTACTTTTGAGGTTATGTTTGATGAGATCTAAAGAATTTGTGACTTGACGATCATAGGTAATAAGACTGTTCGTCCCGACTAGCGGGCTGGTTCTCACAGTGTGAGAGAGAAGGAAGATTGAAAGTCCTATTCCCCTTTTTTTCTAATGGGTGTTGGTTTGAGTATTTATACTCTGGGCGCCCAGAGGGTTTCGTAGAAACAGAAAGGTTTTTTTTTCTATGTATTTTGAGCTGCCGAATCAAAATATGCAACCTAGTTTTCGAGCAAATGACAGAGAAATTTGTTATTAACGCTTTAAAGGAACTCCTATTTAATCTATATTCGGAGACAATTTTCCGAGAGGCCTTAGAAGATGTAAAGAAGGGCATTAGAGTGAATGGTGTATGGATCAACAACATTCGTTATGCCGATGACACGGTCCTGATGGCCGAAAATATAGATGATCTACAACAAATAGTAAATATGGTTGGACAACACAGTGCATCTATGGGTCTGAACATCAATACTAGGAAACAAAGTTTATGATCATCTCCAGAAACTTGGATGCATTTACAAATTCCGGAATAATATTTGATGCAGCGCCCATTGAAAAAGTGGACAAGATCAAATACCTGGGAACATGGCTTTGTGAGGATTGGACATCGGACAGAGAAATAAAAAGCCGTGTTGAGCAAGCCCGACATGCTTTCCTGAAGCTAAAAAATGTGCTTACCTGCTCAGAATTTGATATTGACTTGAGGGTGAGGCTTATGAAATGCTACGTATGGTCAGTGCTTCTTTATGGCGTGGAGGGTTGGATCCTAAAAACGAGTAATACCAATAAACTGGAAGCCTGCGAGATGTGGCTGTATCGCAGAATTCTTAAAATCTCATGGACGGAGAAGAAGACGAATGAGGAAGTTCTGGGGCGTGTAGGAAGAGAGCGTGAGCTATTCGAAGTAGTCAAGAAAAGATAAACAGTCTATCTGGGACATATCATGTGAAACGAAAAATATGGGTTCTTACAGTTGATGATTGAGGGCAGAAGGGGAATGGGGAGGAAGAAAATGTCTTGGCTTCGGAACATAAGACAGTGGACAGGGTTGCGTGATGTACAAACACTGATCCACACCGCCCGAGATAGAGAAGCAATGGAGCATGTGATCGCAAACATCCATTAATGGATATGCATCCGAAGAAGAAGAAGAATTAGAAACGGAGATATAGCAAATTTATTGTAGAATAAGTGCGCAACGCTCTGACAAAAACAAGTATAACTTGACCTCTAATAGAGATGTTGACTGTATTCATATAAAAATATAATTTTGCCGTGAAACCATAGTTTCCACAATAGAAATCTTAAAAAAAAAACACAATAATTTTCTCTATTTTTGAGGAACGTAATTTTTATTTAATAATCAAAATGTAATTAAATCACTCTCAAATCACGCAACAACGAACACCAATCAAAGTGCATGACGTCACTTTTCATCACTGTCAAAGGCTACGTTGTTAGATTAATATTATTTTATAGTGATTTCCGTGCAATTTCTTCGAAATTTGCGTACTACTCCATTTGAAAACGATTCTAAGAAGTTTTTTCATGATGGAAAGTGGATTTATTAAGACAAATAGTTCGAATATGCCAAGAATAGTTGTTTTATGGTGTCCTATTTCTTCGAATTTAGAAATGTGAAGACCTCCATATAAGTAATATACTAATAATTGTTATTTCCGCAACCGATAATGAATTCATAATAGTAATCATAGGTATTTGTAAGCACAAAACTAAAATAAAAAAGTACAAAACATTGTTACCCAACTTTGATTACTCTATTACTAACCTCAAAATTCTAGTTTTCATTTTTGAAAACTTTAAAAATAATAACTTTAAAATAAGAAAAATAAACAAATATCAAAACTTACATCGAAGTGATCTTCACAAAAACACATGTTAGACTGTATAGACGCAAGTACCGAATCTGCGTACTGCAGGCTAGCTGAAGCCACATTTTCCTATTATTTTCCGAACGTGGAACGCGAATAAATAACTTCTGAGGAGTTTTAATTGTTACTAATACACTGAGGCACCGCACAACATTTATAAAACTTAGAACTCATCTTTTATTACAGAAATTACGAATAAACTTAATATCTCCTCAGTGTAGCAGTTTTTGGCATCCGTGTGACGTTTTTTAGAAGGGAACTTGTCAATTGCGCCTGCCGTCTGAACAACAAATTAGACAATAAAATTCGGAAGATTAAGTGCTTAATTACGTGGTATTCTAAAATATTTCACTATGATGTTGTACCAGTTTTAACCAAAAACTCGTACGAGTTAATATATAAAATGTACCAGCAACGGGCAGTGGGTTAATAAATATACAATTTTTACAAGGAACGCTTCAAGTCTACAATTTGGAAATATTTTTCGAGAACGACTACTCTATTGGAGAAAATAATCCACCCAATAAGAACTCTCAGCAACCCGTAGGAATTAAGATACAGAGTAGAAACGGCCAGCGATGGACAGTGGGTCAATATAGATATATGCAATTTTCACAAGGAAAACTTCGAGTCTACATCTTGGAATTATTTTTCGAAAACAACTAGTATATTGAAGAAAATAACTCGCCATATAAGAACTGTCAACAACCCGTAGCAGTTAAGATATAGATTAGAAATTGCCAGCGACGGACAGTGGGTTAATAAAGAAATATGCAATTTTCACAACTACAGCTTCAAGTCTACCAATATTTTTCGAAAACGACTACTCTTTTGAAAAAAATAGAACACGCTGTAAGAACTCTCAACATCCTGTATGAGTTTAAGATATGAGTGCCAGCAATGGAGAATTTTATATTTTTGCAGGGATTATTTGAAAATAACCGTTGAGAATATATTGACATTGACAACAATATTTTGAGGTTGTAGAACCCGATTCGAAAAAAGAAAACGTCTTCCTAGATTTCACTTAATCGAAAAATTGCCAAATACTTAAAAGTTTTGATTAACAATATCGACAATGAAGGTGTACAAAGCCGTATAAATTTGAGACTCTGTTCGATGAAGTTGTCGATAACAAATTATTTATTTTTAAATTAATGTTGAGATAAATAGTTAAAAACTCTTTTACTATGAATTAGTACGAGTTATTTAAAATTATATTTGTTTTTTAACGATTCAACTGAGTGTCAAGCATGTAAAGGAAATGACATTAGATGTTTAATGCATCCTGGCTTGAAAATGGCGAATTTAAAGATTTTTCAGAAAAATCTAATGAAAGAAAAAAGATGACCATGTTGAATATACATATTGTAAAGAATATAGGGTAGTTGGACACGAATTTGGTGTTTGTAAATCCACAACCAGTAAAGTTTTACAAGAATTTGTATATACTGCAAATAGAAATTTAACTACAACATTTATTATAATTTCCAAGCCAGATTGATGGCCAGATATCATTATTCACATCAAATTTCTATAATAAAATCTATAGAATTATGCCAGAGGTGAGTTGTAGACTCGAAGCTCTCCTTGTGAAAATAGCATATATCTATATTGACCCACTGTCCGTCGCTGGCCGTTTCTACTCTGTATATTAATTCCTACGAGTAGTTAAGAGTTCTTATAGTGGGTTGTTTTCTTCGAGCTAGCAGTCGTTTTCGAAAAATAATTCCAAGTTGTAGATTCGAAATTTTCTTTGTGAAAATTGCATATTTTTTAATTAACCCACTGTCACATTTTATATCTCAACTCGTACGGGCTTTTGGTTAGAACTAGTTATCTACAGCTTAGGCTTCACGGTTTTTAATTTTTCCACTAAGTACAACATCACAGTGAAATATTTTAGAATATTACGGAATTAAGCACTTAATCTTTCAAATTTTATTGTCTAATCGTTGTTCAGACACCTTCAGCTATATCGCGAATCTTTATTGTTCAATCGGTAAACAATACTATATATTTTTTCAAAAAATCATTGCTGGTGTAGTGACCTCAACTGGGCATCCCGAGCGTGTTTCATCTATAGTTGATTTTCGACCACATATATATTCGTTTATCCAAAAATAAATAGTTTTTAAAGTCGGTGCAGAACTTCTATGAAAAACATCAAACTCCTTTTTAATCTAAAGAGTTGTCCACTGTTTCATGTAGAAATGTTTAATCACTGCTCGAATCTCGTCTTTTTCCATTATTTACAGCAGTGGTGTGATTCAAATGACTGCCGCATCACTACATAATCATATGCATTTAAAAGTGATAGTGACACCATCTATGAGTAATTTACCTACAGTAGTACATCTCTTTCTATAGGCGGGACTCTTACCTCCGCCCATAGAAAGAAAGATCTTACTGACCTACTTTGCTCTGTCTCTTTTTAATCGAGAACCAACGCGCTTCTATAGGAACCGCGATCTATATCTATATATGTCTATGATTTCATCGAACATAACCCCAAAAATACGATACTGACGGGAATCAGCTGGCCCCTTATTTACTTGAGGAGTATTTTACGAGAAGTCGCGTAATATAGTAAAATTATTATTGAATTTTATCATTTTATTTTTCAGGCCTATTTCGCTTGTGAAAAGAACGAAAATCTAGCCGCCAATTTTCTGCTGTCGCAGAATTTCGACGAGTAGTTCACAGCGCTTTAACACACTACACAACAGTCGTTTTCATCCCCCCCTTTTCCCTTACAAGTCTTAACATTTTTTTTTTGTTTTTATTTACATATATTTTTTGTCAGATAGTGTTCTTTTAAGATTTTTTTTTAAGGTAATAGGAACATTTGTGTCGTTTTGGGGATAATTTAACATTATGAAAAAAATTTAATCTGACAAAAAGAATCGAATGGTGTGAAATTACGTAATATTATGATTGATTTTTCCATTGCTGTTTAGCTAGTCAGTATGTACGTTGATCGTATTTGGTCACAGACATAATGGATAAAATATGAATGAACAATTTCATTATTCCTGCAAAGGGAAAAACTTGCTACAAATTCCTTTCCTTTTCAAAATTATACAACAAGAATTAATTTTGGAAAAACTCTATAAGATATTATGGAATGTAATTTCTTTAAAATGGTGTTTTCAAGACACATATTTCTGTCAAAACTTTTAAAGGTTTGTTCCAGAAACGTACCATTTTTTTGACCCACCTTTTTATAGAATCTTTTTTTCCTGTTTTAAAAGAATACTTTCGTTTTCTCAATTCTTTTTACATCCTGTATCGAGGAGAAATTACTAACATTGAAAATAATTTCACACTAAAAACTCAAGGACTTTTAGCTAAGGACATAAAAGTTGATAGTGCCCGCGGTTACCTTCATTTAGGGACATCTTTTATATTCAGGCTTGCGATTTGTGACACGAAAATTAATTTTCTTAAAGAATATCCCAGCAAGTTACAGAAATTGTACTGTTCAATATAAAATCCTTTTATTTTTTCCTCTAGCAAGGTTCTTGGTTTTTAGTTGAAAAAATAAATATGTCCTATTTGAAGACCTTTCAAAAGAAGTCAAAATTGTTAAAGAGAGCTAATTAAATTTTCCCTAAAAACTTCACAATCGATTTTACATTGTATATAAGCCTGTTAAAAATATTTAATGTACCAGCTTAAAAAGAAATATAAAATTTATATCAGAATTGGGTTTGTCATTGTAATATAGTTAATATAATTAAAAATAATATAGTAATTTGAAATTGATTACGATGTGTTTCATTACCTACTTTTCCTGCACTACAGCATCAGTCGCAGTTTTAACTGATGTCCAAACTAAGTTTTAAAAAGTAACTCGTCAAGCTGTATATTGAAGATATTTTTATGCAGTAATTTATAATCTACATGTCCAGCTACGTGAGCCTAACCTTATAGTGGAGCTCTAGCCATTTTTAACTGACTTCTAAAAGAAGAAGGTTCTCAATTCCATCACTGTTTTTTTTTATCGATATCTAAGAATATTTTCAAAAATAGTTCTGGTATCCCAGTGGCGTCTGGTGCATTAAAAAAGTAGGAGTTGCAATTCCATTGGTACATTATATATAGGCAGAGAATATGAAAAATATATGTACAAACATAAGAGAAAATAAACTGTTTGTAAATATATTTTTCATATTCTTTGCCTGAAAGGAGAATTTAAATATCTAACAAAGTATTTAAACACGGCAGAAAGATTTCTTTATTTCTTACTGAAATTTTGATTGTTTAAAAATTTCACTTTACTCCGTTGATTCATAGATGTCGTTCGACTGGCGATATTTTTCAGTCTGACATCGAAGTTGGTAGATGGCAGGTGTAATATCAGTTATTTCCTGCTAATGTTGCTCTCGGTCCGATACAGCTCCACTGACGAGATCATGAGGTGATCGAAACGCGTATGGAGAATGGACCAGAGCGATATTTGCAGGAAATAAACTATTTGTACATATATTTTTCATATTCTCTGCCTGAAAGGAGAATTACATATATAACAAACTATATATTTTCAAGCATTAACTTTTTTTTACTTATAAATTTGCGAAGCGCTGTACTTGTTTGCCAATGTAAGTAAGAATATTTTATGATACCTCCAATCGAAATACAAAATATATTATCTTCAAGTAGCCACATCGGCAGACAAATTCTGATCGTCAAAAATTTTCTTATAATTTTCCACCGGAAAAAAGATTTCGTTATAGGCAAACCGTCTGCCATTTATTTCACACACAATTTGTTACTCTATCTTTCATATTGTTCATTCACAGACGAAAATAAATCAGAATTTTTTTAATTTTTTTTTGTAAGTTCACTCCTACGTTTCCACTCCGACCATTTCAACTTGTCTGCTATTTTTTTCCGTATATTCAATTTGGGTGACCACCCTTTCACTTTAATGGCAGACAATTAGAGATCAGGAAAAAAAGATTTTTTTTTTGTAAATGAAAATTGTTTTTCCAAATTTTCGAAGGGGCTGCCATTGCCCCATGGACTCGTTTCACGAACTTGCTTAGATCTTTTAGTCCTCCAAAGGGCAGACAAAAAAAAATGAGTTCATTTCACTTTATGGACATTATATATATATATATATATATATATATATATATATATATATATATATATATATATATATATATATATATATAAAATAAGAATTTTGCGTAAAAAAATCAAATATTTTTACCATGAAATATAATATATTATTACCAACTATGAACGCCTTACCAAATCCTGGTAACACCCTGTAAGGTACCGTTCAGACTTACCTAATGATTGTCCTAATGCTGACTGGAGTTTACCTATATGCTAGCTCATCTAAGGGTAGATTCGTTGTTTTTATATTTTTCCACTATTTTTAATATATTGCCTGTGTAAGTTTTATAAATGTCTAAATCGGGAAAAAGTCGCCACCAAATTTTACTTTAGAATGAGCCCTAATGATTATACTACGAGCAATTGTAGTAAAGAAAACTTGGAAAAGAATAAATATTTAATATGTCGTATCCGGGTAAATAAATCGCAGAGTCTAAGTACTTATAAGTATCCTAATTTAAAATTATAGGAAATAAAACCAATTAAATAGAGGCCAATACATTTATTCCTCACGGTATACCCCTTCCCAGATAATAAGTACAACCCCTAGAAAAAGTTATCACCAGTGTGAATTATTGCAAGCTCCTCTAATGGGGCTATCTGATAGAATTGCGATTACAAGTAGTAAATGGCAATAAATAAACCTTGTTAACTTAGTCGAAAGTTATTGTCTTTCTATGACGTAGCAAAATGTGAATATTAAAACAAAAGAATAGTAAATTAAACTTGACAGTGTCCTGCACCGTGAACGGTAAACCGATCCAAAAGTAAACAAATCAACTACACTTGGAAGGTTTACGTCGACATAGCCTAGTTATAGAAGAAAAGAACACACTCTATTTTAAACTAGACCATGAAGTTCCATAAGCCCAACAATGCTGGAGACTATCAACGTTGCAGTAATAGAAAAAAAATAAGCAATATCAAAAAAGTACAAAAGTATTTGCAAAGAGAAAGAATTAGAAAATTGATAATGAAAGAGATAATGACAGTTAACAAAAATATAAGCAATAGAAAGTTGCACAAAAAAAAATGATAGATAATTACAAAAATTAGATCATAGAAATCAACTTATAACTGTCGCTCAAGTGGTTAAAATCTTGACAAAATTTTACTGAAAAGTTTGTTACAATTTTGTACATAATAATTAGTTTCCAAAATATTCAATTGTTAGGCAATTGAAATTTTCAATAAATGTATCATTATAATATTCATTATTTTAAACAATAATTAAATGGTTAAATGGCCACTCTGGGACTCTAAAAATGGAACCATAATAAAAAAAAAACCTCAATTACAGAGTATCGCAAAAATAAAACATTTAAATTTGAGATTGTAGCGCAACGAAGTCGACTGCGTTTCACCTTACATAATTTACTGGTTCGCCGCAAATATTATATGATATGGTAAATTACCAAAAGATAAATATCATTAGAAAAAAATATTGAAGTCCAAATATTTAAAATCTATTAATTAAAAGGGTTCAAAATCATATACACAAGAATCCCCTACCTGTTAGCCCTCTAGGTAATCGAACAGAAAACTGTGTTTAGATAACTAAACGATTCAAAATACAGGTTTAATACCCATTAGGCTTAACAACAACGAGTTCGCTCGTAGACGCCATACAGTGAGCTTTGAAAATGGTGAATGAAATTTCACCGAAACGTCAGCTGCCTTACAGTCCTGAGAGGGACTCAGCACATACACGGGATGCCCAAAAACCTTCGATTACACATCACACCCGTGAGAATATCCGACATAACATATATATATATATATATATATATATATATATATATATATATATATATATATGTATATATATACAGGGTGTCCAAGATAAGGATCCTAAGCATGGGGATCTCGGAAACAGTTGGAGATACGAGGTCGGTTAAATTAGAGAAAAGTTGCGCAATTTAGTGCTAAATTAAACGCAGTTAAAAAAATTTAAAAATTTCAAACACTTCCGGAGATTTCCGGAAAAAAACGAAATTTGGCAAAATCGTTTTTAATTTTTGCAGGCTTTATTTAAAGAGATATCAGAAAATAAAAGGTAGATTCTCATTGCCACTTTTTATTTTTTATAATATGGTCTAAACAAAATTTAAATCCGACGTTTCGTTTCTGAGATACCATCATGAACTTTCATTTTTTATATGGAACAAAAAAAAGTATCCCATGTATTTGATAGCATTTTTTATTACAAATTCAACGATGTATCACCCTTGCATATCGAATACGTAGTTCAAGTACTTTCCATAAGAGCTCCATGAGAGCGAGAGAGAAAGGTATATAAGTTTTATAAAAGCCAATGAACTACACACTTGATATGCAAATGTGATACACCGTTGAATTTGTAATAAAAAATGCTATCAAATACATGGGATACTTTTTTTTGTTCCATATAAAAAATGAAAGTTCATGATAGTATCTCAGAAACGAAACGTCGGATTTAAATTTTGTTTAGACCAAATTATAAAAAATAAAAAGTGGCAAGAAGAATCTACCTTTTATTTTTTGATATCTCTTTAAATAAAGCCTACAAAAATTAAAAACGATTTTGCCAAAATTCGGTTTTTTCCTGAAATCTCCGGAAGTATTTTGAATTTTTAAAATTTTTAAATTGCGTTTAATTTAGCACTAAATTGCGCAACTTTTCTCTAATTTAACCGACCTCGTATCTCCAACTGTTTCCGAGATCTCCATGGTTAGGATCCTTATCTTGGACACCCTGTGTATATATATATATATATATATATATATATATATATATATATATATATATATATATATATATATATATATATATATATATATATATATGCAGACATTTTTATTGGCGGATGAAGCGTTTAACATTACCAAATTTAATTGATGTGCATAACAATGCAAGTACGCAGCATGATCATAGATTTTTTTTTTATAATTGCTTGCACCCCATTCGACGAGCCGCTCATGTTTTCTAGAAAATAAAAAAGCGTTCACTTGGTTTTACTTACACATACAGGAAGATCGAGGCAGGAACTGCATTATATATAACTGCTTTTCTACAATCTCTTACAATAGATTCTTAAAAAATGTCTTAAAATATAAATTCCTTCGTAACTCGGAATCCTTTGAATTCGGAAATCGAAATCGGCCACTGTATACGCTCCAATGCATTAGCTTGGATTGCATTAAAAGTGCACACCAGCAAAGCCATAACGTTTCCAGGCGTAATACAGATAAATTATTCTTGACATTTAGACGAAGTAAGTTAAATTATTTCAATATTTGACTGCTGTTCGCGTATAATCCAAGTAAAAAATTGATTTAAATTTAATTATTAAATTATCAGTAGAAATTAAAAAAGTATTTATATTTATTAGTATGTTTTATTTTAATTTACACTTTTCTGGGGGTTGCGCAAACCTAAGGACAAGGCGCCACTGCTCCACCACCTGCAACATACTGCTCACTTATTTTCAAATAATAACTTGACCAGGTGATACTAAACGGTACATAAAATAAAACAAAAATGTTCAGTGATCAAGAATCTACATCTTTATTTTTGGCACATTCTACACTTTTCCAACAATACTTATCGTAAGTGCACTAGTCCATTTTAAATATAACAAAAAATAATACAGTATAAAATCGGATAATACAGATATAAATATTTTAAGAAGTTAGAGTAACGTCTACAATTTAAAAATTGTTCCCATTCTAGATAATAAAGGAATAAGTCAGTACTGGATAAATTATTTGGTACTCGGTAAATTAGGCATTGTGTTGCATTTTTCACCACAACCCCCTTTTAATTTTCTAGTTCACTTCTTTAAGGACTACAAAAATATTCTTTCCAATAAAACTGTTGTCCGTGGCTAAGTTCCGATTCACTTGCAAGAAGTCATAGCACTTCTGCTATAATGTTATAGCATTTATAAATTATGTCATTTTTTTTTGAATTTGTGAAGCAAAAAGATATTTTTATTAACTTAATTTCATTATTTTCTAAATTAAGGAGGAATATTAGCAAAGAATGTGTTGCAAAACGCTACACATTTTTTGAAATAGTATCACAGGCATAAAAAATACAAATATTTCACATATATAAGGCAATCACCTCCTGTTTGACACCACACATCTATGCACATTGTGAACGAAATAACATCATCGCAACTCAACAGAGAGGATGCAAGGAGCATCTGTCATATGTAACCAAGCCTGTACCAACAGACGAAACCTCTTTGTTGCCTACGTGGATTATAAGAAGGCCTTCGATTCAGTGCCACATGAGTGGCTTATAACTATATTGAGAATGTATAGGGCTGATATTCATTTTGTTTCCATTTTAGAATGCATCATGTCAACCTGGAGAACTAAGATCCAATTGCAAGTGCCATCCAACGATACCATCGAAACGAATACAATCCCAATACGAAAGGGAATATTTCAGGGCGATTCACTAAGCCCATTGTGGTTCTGTCTTGCAATGAACCCACTTTCACGTCGTTTGAAATACGGCTTTAATATTTGAAATAACAACGAGGAGGTAGTAAGATTGAATAATTTTCTATACATGGATGATCTTAAACTGATGGCTGCTACCAGAAACTAGCTGGAGGAGTTCTCCGGGGATATCAGAATGCAGTTTGGACTTGACAAGTGCCGTATTTTGAACATCGTTAAAGGAAAGATACAACCAGGAGATTTGAGATGCAGAGCGGTGAAACGAGGACTGCAATGGAAGCAGACCAAAAATACAAATACCTAGGTATGAAAGAGACTAAAAGAATTGACCATCATAGTAAGAAGGCCGAACTGACCACATAATTTGTCAGGAGGGTAAGGATGGTATTACAAACTAGGTTAAATAATAGAAATTTGTTTAAGGCGCATGCTCTGCGCTTAGCTACTCTTTTGAAATTGTAAAATGGAGCAGGACGGACATCCAAAACCTGCAAAGAAAAATAAGAACGCTCCAAACAAAAGCACAAAAACATCACCCTCGAAGTGCTATTGAATGTACAGTGCTTCCAAGACATAGGATAGGAAGAGGATTGGTGGATATTGGTAAGCAGCTCGACCAACAAATAATAAACTTACGTTCATATTTCTACAGGTTAGCGGGCTCTCTTCCACACTACATCGAGCAATATGTGAGGCAGAGGCTTCAACGCCGCTACAGCTGAGGGAAGAGGATTTTGCTTCTCACCACCAAACAGACCAAGAGAAATTACAAGCCTGGCTACAGAAACCACTTCATGGACGGCATCCAAAAGAGGTCAATCAGGACAACTCAGCATCGAACTACTGGTTGATTTCAGTACAGATGTCTCCGGAAATGGAGGACTTTTTATTAGCTATCCAAGACCTGGTTATTCCGACGAAGATCTATCGGAGTTCATCATCAGAGATCCCTCAATAGAAAACGACCAATGTAGATATGGCTTCAACATCAGAGACAGTCCAGCACATAACTGCCAAGCGTTTGCCGCAACGAAGTATAAGGAAAGACACGACTCAGTCACCAAGATACTCCCCAAGAGTTAACAGATAAGTTAAATCTATTGCAGGTAGGAAAAATGCCTCACTACAAATACAACCCGGAACCTATTCTTGAGAACAACCAGTTCAAGTTATATTGGGACCGAACGGTTATGACACATCATAATAGACCAGACATTATATTAACAGATAAAATGTCTAGGCGAACTACATTAATTGACATTGCTATACCTAACAACATCAACTAAGGCCAAAATATAATGGGCAATGAAGAGCGTATAAACGATTCCCATAATTTTGTCAACAACTGGATGGATACCAAAAAGCCTCTTGCAGAACGTCAAGGGACTAAGCCTAAGTAAGCATCTGTATAAACCGATTCAGAAAGCAGTTTTCTTTGTAACCGCACGGACCGTCCGAAAGTTTATGGGAAATACAGCAGACCACGCCACCTAGGACCCGATAACATGGAAAGGATTCCCACAGAGCTTCACACGTTTGGTATCCTTCTACACCTGGTATAAGTCAATATTCCCTGGAGGGAGTGCCAAGTCGTTTGGGTTGAAAATCATGATATTTCACATTATTACTTTAATAATTTAAAATAAAAGGAGACGCCTTTCAGAACTTAGGGAATAATGCCATGCATTGGTATAGCCGGTGTTCCGCTAATTCGGCTGTAGGGCGCAGAAACGGCAAATCTTGTTCTCAGCTTTGCCAGTCTTTTTTAGATGGTATTTCGGAGGGCAGTGTTCTGTGAAGATATTTGAGAATCGTTGTATTAATGAGACAATTAAAAATGTCGGAAGCAGCGTTCTAGTTTGGGGTGTATGGTAACAGGTGGCGGTATTCAGTTTTTTTTTTCGATGAAATAATTTGAAGAACAAATTAAGGCAAAGTACACAACTGACGTTGTTAAACAGTTATTTTACATTGTATTCCGCTAATTAAATTCGGACTTGAACTTTTAAGGTCACTCTCAAGTAAAATCTAAAGCCGCTGTTAAATGGCCCCCTTTGAACCCTAAAACTTTTGTATGAAACATTTTTTCGAAATTGCGTTTTCGCCGAGATACTTAAGTAGATCCATGAAAATCTTACCGTCAACTGACCTGCAGATGACACCGAAATTACTACATTATTTGTACCGTTGGATGAGGAATTTTCACAGCTTAATATTCTTGAAACAAAAAATAAGTGTTTCTATTTTTAAACAATCGACTTAACTTTGGAATAAGCTTAAAAGTTCCTCTCAAGGTCAAATCCAAAGTCGCTGCCAAATGATCCCTTTAACTCAGTAATTTTTATATGAAACATTTTTTTTCAAAAATGCGACGGTTCTGACGAAATATTAGGGTGGATTGATTAAAATGACACAGTGTATATATATATATATATATATATATATATATATATATATATATATATATATATATATATATATATATAAAGAGATAAGCTTTTGTCCGTGTAATTTTAAGATAAAAAAAATACAATGTTGTATAAAACTGCCATGTGATGGCGCGACGGTAAATTAAAAAAGAAATATATCAAAACTCGAAACACGAACCAGGCTACCCAAAGGATAGATGTCGCTTCATTCGGCAGCGGCAACCAAACTAACCACAAGTTTTCGCAGTTCAAGTAAAGTATCGCATCGACGGTCAACCCATGAGAGCAGCTGCATGTTTTTTAAGCCAACAAATATATAAAAAAAGTGATGTTTTCGTCCATGTAATTCTAAAATAAAATAGAAAATTCTCGGATGTGCGGACATAAGATCGTTGATAAACCCGGAGCTTCTCCATTTTCTTGGAGTTCTCCGCACTTTTTAACACGAGAATAATATTCAACAATCTTATGTCCGCACAACCGAGAATTTTCTATTTTATCTTAAAATTAATTGGACGAAAACTTACCCCTCTTTTTATATAATTGTTGGCTTAAAAAACTTGCAGCGGCTCTCGTGAGGAGATCGTTGATGCGACACCTTGCTTGAACTGCGAAAACTAATGGTTATTTTGGTTGCCGAATGATGCGACCTCTATAATATATTTCTTTTTTGATTTACCGTCGTACATGGCGCTTTTATACAACATTGTTGGTTTGTGTTGCTCTTGTGTTATTAAGTGATCCGTTGAGATCTCGTTATTCCCGTTTTTTAAATTTAAAAACAGTTTATAGAGTACTACTGTGAGACGATGGGTTGTACCGTATGCAATGGCCTGGTGAGTCCCATATGAGGAAGAAATAGCGCGGTCGTCATTTTTCGATCCCGGAACTTCTCTATTATCTTAGAGTTCTCCGCACTTTTTACTTGAGAGTATATATCAACAATCTTATGTCCGCATAACCTGAGAATTTTCTATTATATATATATATATATATATATATATATATATATATATATATATATATAGGCTTCGTCATTTTCCATCCAAACAATTCTTAACAAAGTATAACAACAAGTATTCAAGTATTATTAGTACTTAAGTCACAAGAGTGTAGTGGTAAAAAATGCAACATGCCGTATTTTATACGGTCCAGCACAGACATAATATGGAGTATACATACATGCATCACGAAACAATATTATAGAAAACAAATCTAAGGTAAAGATTTTCAGTTCTAACCTATTCCCAGTATAGTTACCGAAAAATACCTTATGGTGTGGCACCTTTAATTATTATTAATAAAATATTTAAAAACATTAATCTAACCTTACTTCTTCAACAATTTCGACCAGAAAAATGTACCACCAATCTACGGCTTTGGTTTTATTTCGATTGTCCACCATTCGCCTGGAAGATATTTAAATTCTAATTTTCTTTGCACATTGCTACATTTGTTTGTCAAGTCATAAAAATGAGTTCTGTTAAAACCATTTAATACTTCGTAACTCACAACTTAAAATTAAAAAAAACATTTTTTTTTATAAAATTTTCTCACTATTCTGCACCAAAGATCTGGCAACATTGAAAAGCAATATCCCTAAAATGATGTGACGCCAAAAACATGTTTTTGTTTGGGTCTCAATATCTGCTTTTTTTGCGCAATTCATTGTTGCCACGTCTTTGAACTATACTGAATTTTTTCCATGTCAAATACAAATCTCATGACTTGAAAATAAACTTAGCAACTATATTTCCTAATATATTTATCTTCGAAGATAAAATAATCGCAGATCATTTATAAAAAAGCTTAAAAAGCATCATTTTAAAACATAAAGTATCACAGTTCAAGTGCAATACATTTGAAGCCAATTATTCGAAATGATATACTTTTTAAGACATACATGCTTGCTCAGTCTTGAATTTTGCAAATCAACCAATAATTCACATTTTTATACGTCTACTTTAATGTGTTGTATGTCTTAAAATTTTAAATGCAATTTTCTCCAACGCGATATACTTAATTGATAAACATAGATGTAAGTTAAAAGCCACTAAAACGGCTTTACAACTAAAAATTTTCACAGTAAATTTTGAAGGCTACAACTAGACAGACTCCTTAAACTAACCAATCCACAATTAAACCAGTTAAGCCCAGTGGCGTAGGGTAGGTAGTGTCACAATGCCATGGCACTACTTATTTTTTTACTTCTTTGACTTTTTCCTTCTCCCTATTGATAATTTAATTTTCTGGCAACAGAGCAACAAATTAAAACGCTTCAACATTCTACAATCGGCAACATAAGATTACACCGTTTATTGATACGGTACAGTAGAAAGATTTTTTTTCATGTAAAAAAAAATTAACAGCAAACTACCTACACCTTGACTTTAAAAGTAGTTCATATAAAACTAAAACACAAAATCTAATTTCATCTCAGTATTGGATTTTTTTTTTAACAACAAAAATGGTAAAAAAGGTAATTTATTGTTATTTTTGCTTATATTATGGAAAATATTAAATAAATTGCATTACTTTCAAGGGACGGTTGTGGTAAGAACATCCCACCGTCGTTCTCCAACAAATTTGGCTAAAGTAGGAGTTTCAAGTTGAGGAAAGCATGACAAAGATGTCTGGGAAAGGCATCGGTAGATCCCACTGATGAGTCCACCACCGATGCCGGGACGAAACAACCTAACATTTTGACGGTGGTCGAAATTAGTTCGTTAGTTATCTGCCCTGAACATCAGGGGCATTACTACGACAGGACCATTTGTAGATATTTCAAAAATTTAGAAAATGCTATTTTATAAACCCTTATCGGATTTTTCACCGAGAAAAGCCAGAAAAACGCTTAAAAAAGGATTTTTAAAAAAAATTTATATGTTATATGAGATTTTATTATGTGTTCTTTAAAGAGGCGGGAGAAGAAACTTATCACATTGATAGTTTTTACATAATCGCAATATAAACCATTCAGAACATTTTCTTGTCAGCGTATTAACCTGGTGGGTCAGATTTGCATTTACCAAATGGATTCTGAAAGTAGAGATTATGAACAACAACTGGTCTATCTTAGATTCTTAATATGTTATAAATTTATTAAAATATGCTAAAAATGCTTTCCAGCCTAGGATGACATGCGTGAAATCGCATCGGAAGCTGAGCGAAGCAGTGGTAGTGGATGTTACAAGCAGCGGAGGAGAAGTCGCGGGTGAGCTGTTCACGTCTGACACTACGACTATATTTTATATGTGGACATGCATCACATAATGGACCTATAAATAGACAAATAAAAAAATTAACTGATACATCCATTTATTTAAACGTTGTTCAAAGTATTAATACGAACCGCACTTGAAAATACCAAATGAGATTTTGGCGAAACGTCGTGAAAACGATTTTTTGAACGAATGGAGTGAAACCCAGAATAACCAAACCATTTATTCCACCATCCGTGGAAACCTACGATATAACATACATACATATATATATATATATATATATATATATATATATATATATATATATATATATATATATATATATATATATATACATATATATTCTTTTTTCTTGGGTTTTTAGTTCGGTCAGGGGAATAAAAGATTTATTTATTTCCTCATACATATTTTATTGTTTTTCTGTCACAAACGTTTCGATTTTAATATTGGTCTTCATCAGTGTGTTTTCTACAAACAATTTTCGAATAGTCAACAGTTAGTTTACGTGAAATTAAAATACTGTGAAACTAACCTATAACAAATACATAAATATTAAAAATTTTTCACAGAAGATCGTTATTTTGGGAATAGCTATTGTTATAGGTAAGTTTCACAGTATTTTAATTTCATGTAAACTAACTGCTGACTATTAGAAAATTGTTTGTAGAAAACACTGATGAAGACAGACAATAGGTCGAAACATCTAACCGAACCGAAAATCCAAGAAAAAAGAACGGATTTCATATATACTTTGAACAACTTTGAAATAAAATGTTATTAAATATACTTATTTATCTACTTATAGATATGCGATACATGTCCACATATGAAATATAGTCGTAGCGCTTGGCTTCTGCAGCCCGAGGCTCCATTCTCCTCCGCTACTTGTAACCTCCGACTACATCTGCTGGGCTTGGCTTCGGGAGCGAGTTTACACGTATCACACTATGTTCGAAGGCATTTTTAGCATATTTCAACAAATTTATACGAAAAATCGTCTAATAGGGGTCTATAAAAACCATTTAAAAGGTTTTTTAATTATCTACAAACGGCCCAAAGAAAGTACTAACATTTCTTCAATACTTTCCATAATGCTTATGCAAAAAACAGGAATGTCATCTTTTTTTACCGTTTTTATTGTGTTTTAGTCATCTATGAAGTCATGGTGCAGGCAGTTGGCTGTTGAAGTTTTTTTGCAAAAGTAGCATTTCTTTTTGCTTGCAGTAAAAACGAAATTTGTGCCAGACGCTAAATGACTAGAATATTATTAAATAATACTAATAAAAAAGTTGTTACCGGGAGAATTGTTGCGTTCCATGTTTTATAATTATCCCTTTTTTTTGCCCTCCATATTGACACTACTGGTCACCAGCCGCCACCGTTCAAACCTGGTTAAATTCAATTTTAAACAATGCCTTAAAAGTGACGTTTAATGCACTGTTTAAATGTAATTTTCGAGGTTAAGTGAGATATGTCGTTAAGAAATTGGATAAATTTAACTAAACCTGTCAGTACCTGAAGTGAGACTCCTTGTTCAAATTTCAAGTGGACATAACTTTTCTTGATTTTAAATTCGAAGGAGCTGATTTTTCACACTTACACTAGCCGAAAGGTTAAAATAATTATAAAAATATGCGCAATGGAAATCTAATAGTAAGTTTTATTCAAAATTCACGAAGTCCTTACACGATAGTTACAAATTTGGCAAAAATCAAGATTTATCGAAGTATGCACACAAAATTTAAAAACATAGAGCCAGTCACAACATACCGGGTATATCCTGCTTATGTTTTGAAATTTTTGTATTTAACTTTTATCTTTAATTTTTAAAATAAAGGGAGGGGGAAGCAAGAAATATTAAAAAAATACTCCGGATTGCTTTACTATATATATATATATATATATATATATATATATATATATATATATATATATATATATATATATATATATATATATATGTGTGTTTATGTGGCTTTCACGGATTCCTCCGTGTGAGATGCAATAGCAGTGGATATATCCACATTATGCCGTTGTAGTGCTGAAATCACATTCAGCAAACGTACAACTATATGCAGCTCCGTGTATAGACTGAAGTAAAATACGAACAGTAAATGCAAACTTCTCTCCATCTTATCCTTTCTGTGTTAGAGGTTGCACAGTTAGAACAAATTGTTATAAAACGCAATTTATCCTATTCCACCATCATCGAGATGATGGCCTACCTATACCACCATACCGAGAAGAAAGTCAAAACTTACCCTCCTCGCCACAGTGATACGACAGAGATACATGTTTCGTCTCTACTAGACTCATCGGGGTACCGACATGCACCTGGCTGTGCAAAGGACAGATCGGAAGGAAGCATGCAAATACTGAACGCGGCTTCGCCGATCTCCTGCCGGATGGCGTATATATGTTTATGCGGCTTTCACGGAAGAAATGAAACAACAAAGACAAAACAAACTATGAGAACCACAGAAATGAAAACGCTGAGAATGATCACGGGAACAAGTTTAAGAGATAGAATAAGATACGCAAAAATACGCGAGGACAGCGGAGTGGGGGATGTTGTGAAGTGGGTTCGAAACCGTCGTAGGCAGTGGAGAGATCACGTGGAACGAATGGACGATGACAGACTAGCAAAAACCGTGATGAGAGAGAAACCAAACACCAAACAGCCGCCTGGTCGGCCCCCCAAAAGATGGAGAGACAGCTGGATTTCGACCTCAAACGAGGATCGATGAGGCATTGTGTAGATGACAGAACTTGGCTCTACCTTGAATTATATATATATAAAATAGAATAAATTTTAAATTACACGGACAAAAACTTATCTACATATTTATATATATATATATATATATATATATATATATATATATATATATATATATATATAATTCAAAAAGCGGTAATAAATTTTCAATGTCTTTTTCGTCGCTAAAAATCTGATTGTATATATATATATATATATATATATATATATATATATATATATATATATATATATATATATATAAAGACGAAGAAGACATGGAAAATTTATTACCCTTTTTTGAATTACGCGCGATTTGTAAAGATTTTTGAATTTTGACTTCAATGAGGTCAGAACTATAACCACAAGCCTCTACTTTAAGAATCTGAACGATTTTTTAAATTCAGGTCACTGAAAGGGATGACACATTGCAAGCCGTAAAGCCCCGTTTGATTAAAAAAATGTTTTTTTCTGTACCTTTAATTCTCAATAAAAAGACGTAAAAGTGTCTTCACTATATCTATCTTACTTTTCCCAGAATACAGCCGGTCAATAGCTTTAACGGGACAATCCTGTACGTTCGAAGAATGCAAATAAGGTTGCTGTCAGGTGTTCAAAAAAATAAGTTTCTATCATTGTAAAGTTCATAAAACTTCTTAATAAATAATAAAAATGTAAAAAAGTTACACCCACTTTTGGAATTCAATTAAAAACGGCGTCTCACTTCACTCGTTTTTATTAGTTCATTAAATTTTTTATATAATTAAAAAATCAGCACCTAATAATATAAAAAGCTCTGTGGTAACTCTACTTTTACCCCTAATTCTATTCTTTACATGTGCAACTCTTCTATGCCTATAATCGCCTAAACATTCCAATCGCTAACGGAACTGGTGCCATTTTGGTGTAGTAAAAACTTATTAAAAATCTTACCAACTTAAAAATATATTGAAAATTTTACAAAACTTAACATTAAGTTAGTTTTTTCCAATGTCCTTTAGTCAACTACAAGCTACTAGCTATCACAATCATTATAATATGTTTTTTACTAGATTTTTTTCCATTCAATAATATAATATTCGACTTTTTAATATCATCTGAATAATACAACACTCAACCTACAGCCAATAGACTGTATTTTGTATATAATTTGATATCACTACCAACTTTACGATTTTTTTTTATACATTTCAACAGTGTTTTTTTAATATTGGAATTAAGATATAATGTGACCAAATAAAATAAAATACAAATGGGTGTTTTATTAAAAATGCATTATTTGTTTACTATCCCTTTTTCAGGCTGTTCTTATCGAACGTATACGTCAGAAAAGAAGTATACACGTCAGATTTCTAGAAGTCATCCTGATTTTTCCTTTATACAGGATGACCAAAAAGTAAGATATATTTCAAAACCTTTATTGAAAATTTTATGAAAAACATGTTTAAATAAAAGTTACTTGGCCACCTGACATGAACATAACTATTAAATTATTTACACAGAGCAAACGAGAACGTTCTATATATTACAAACTACCCAATTATTTCAATTTAAGAAAAATGACGACTGAAGCAAATTTCTTTTTCATTTTAGCATACTATGCTCCAAATTACATATAAGTATTTTGCAAAATTGGGTTCAACTCAAAACACCTAGTAAACTTATCGATTTGACAGATAAATGACATGAAAATGACATCGATCATATACTATAGAGAGTTCGCAGTTTCTCTAGATCGGCGTAAAAGCCCAAAGTCGTTGAAATTATTATTTTATTGTAGTTTTTTGAATTTATTAATAATTTTGTGCGTAATAAATATAAAAAAAGTTGTTTTTTTTTTACTTTAATCTTTCACGCTACCTATTTGATATTTTAAGGGGAATAAATTTATATAAATTGGAGAAAGAGATTTTAAGTCCGGTCCTGAAGAACCACTCAAGCCTGTCACTAATGACTTGTCTTTTTTAAGTTTTTCAGTAATTTGACTGTATCATTATCAGCTTAAGCTAAGATAAATTTTATATTTAATATATTTTTTACAAAATTTACCTATTAGAAAGTTTAATTTTTAATCTATTCTTTCTTAAAACCCCCCTTTCTTAAATATTGGGTTTCTACAATTTAATTTCATATTCTGTGTATATATTTTTTTTCTTCAAGAACTTGTAAGGAAAAGCAATAGAATGATCAAAATTACCTTCCAAAATTTAAAATAATTCTTTTGTTTTTTATCGACGTCATCAGACCTAGGCCTACTATGCACAATATTAGGTTTGTACTAAGAAAGGGTTGTTTATATCTTTGAAAAAAAGGCAATTGTTGGCACAAATCTAAGATATTTTAAAAAATTAGACTTTTGCAAAGAAAATTTTTGTAAACTGCATAATACCCTGACTCGGTAAATTTACCTATTATTCAATAATTATACATATTTTTTTAACACACCACCAAAATTCAGTACTGCATACTTAGCTTTAAACTGATAAGAAAGTGGTAACATTTTATATTTTTTAGTTACAAAAGAATTAACCCCAAAAATGCACTTACTTGAAAATAAAAAAATATTTTGACACTTCCGTTTTGGTTGTCAAACAGACAACACGTGGTCCGACATGCTCTTGCAAAAGGCAAGGAAAAACGTAGTTTCACCGTTTGGAGACGAAGACGGGAGTCCAAGCTAAATGTATGGTGTAAGAGGGGGGACGCTCGTTATAGGGAGAGTCCTATTGTGCGTAAGGTAAGGGCGGATCCAGCCTCATTCTTTGAGGGGGGGGGGGCGGTGATATGACAAAAGTACAGTATGTCAAGCGAAAGCAAGTTGTTGACGGGGGTGAAAGACGCCAGCAACATTCCATTTCTAGTGCAAAAGTCAGGGTCGGATATATTTTCCTGAAATCTAAGTTCTTTGGGGGGCGATCGCCCCACCTGGATCCGCGCCTGGCGTAAGGTGAGAGGGATAATTGTACTACTCTACAATTGGATCTCGGAGTCTGACATAAAAAAATATACTTGTGATGTGAGATCATCTTTATATCCGGCTAATTCATGCATTGAACAGAGCTAGTTATACAAGCGAAAACAATTTGCAAAAGTAGGGGATTTTCACTGGTACATGCTCGACGATAAAAGAATCCCCACCATTGATGATCACAAACCAGAGTCTGTCTAACCTATCCAGAAGGGTAGCTCTGGCTCTAGCTAAGCACCGGGTCGTGGGACAAGCTGGCAAATTGCCATGCAGGAAAGCAATTGCCACCTTAGTTATAAGAGGTGCTTATCAAGTTTGAGTATTTTGGCAGTTCCTTTTTCGTTGTCAAAGTTACCAAGACGTAAACAGATGCTTTCGTGAGAAATGAGAAAAAACATGGTTTGGATTCTGAGAGATGAAAATGTAGTTTTGAGCTTGTTTATGAGGAATAAGGGAAAACGCTGTTTATAGGGAGAATGTCATTATATATTGCGAGAAGTTTGTACGCAATGGGATGAATTTCGCCCTATAAATCGGTTCGTTGCATAGTGAACGAGGATATACTTATGAAGGGCGGTCAAAAATTCCGGCAGGATCTACATTACAAGCACAAATCTTGAAAATCTTTCAGGAGGAAGGGCCATAAAAAAATTTTCAAGGAGCTGGAGCGTGGATATATATATATATATATATATATATATATATATATATATATATATATATATATATATATATATATATATATATTTACAACTTTATTATATTAAAAAAAGTACAGCTATTGTGGCCCATAATTTAAATTCTTGTGCAGTGCAAAAATAGGGGGTTTTCGGGGGTAAAGGTCCAATTATGCGAGAGTCTCCACGGATAGGTCAACAAATCAGAGTGTGTGCGATTTATCCAGAAGGTCGCTCTGACTCTAAGTAAGCACTGAGAGTGGGACGAACTGGCGAATTACCTTAGCAGGAAAGCCATCAAAACGAAGATTGGAAAAGAATATTTTGGCTGTATGAAAAGCGGGTTTCTGTCATTTTTTTTAATTTAAAATAATCGGAATATTAGTAAGATTTCCTTATATTTTTTAACTATTTAGGGATCCTGCTTTTTTTCAATACACTCTGGGCATCCTGTATAGAAAGACTCGTAAACTTCCAGAGGCGCTCTGTGGGCGATGTAGATACAAAAACAACGATTCACACTTTCGATTAATTATATTTGGTTCTTTAAACAAATGATACATTCTCAGCACCAAGCTGTTTAAAATAAGCCGTTTTAAAGCAGCGTTATCACATTAAATCTCAATTCCAAATGATTCTGATAAAACAATTATTTCTGATAATTTTTCTCCTATATCACAAAAAAAATCCATTTGTATGGTCAAAGGATAACGACAAGGGATTTTTCTTCACACAAAAAAGTCATGCTTCCTGAACCACATAAAGTATAAATTCGATCTATCGTTGTTACGTCAGCAGTATTGCTTTAGATAATGTGACATAAGATCCAAAATCTTTAACCAAATGTTATGAAATCAGTAGATTCACCTGAATATACGGGGTATCTTTAAAGTTAAGACTTTTTTAAGAGGTCACTAAGACTAAGAGTGTTATTTCTTCAAGGTTTCTTCTATTTGAAAGCGTTTACATTCTATAATAAATATTTTTGAATTAAGACTGTACTATGTGGTATGGTTCCAGGATTTGTTGAAATATGTTACCGAATCATTTGAATGTTAAATACTTAATTAATACACAAATCAGCACACACTTTATTAAGCATAATTTAGTATAGTTAGTGTGATAAAAATTTCCCAAATTTCAAAATACCCCGTATATTTTTTCCTATTTTCTGTACAACAGCGTAATTTTTACAAAGCATCGAGACCTCTCGTCAATAACAGAGAGCGCAAGTAAACGCACCCAACTAGAGTATTATGTTTCTTACCGCCTGAGAAAAAAACGTAAACTCAGATGCTCTCTGTCTTATAGAGGATTCAACGATGCACAGCAAAACCAACACTTATAAGCGTATATTATGTATATCATTCATCCTACATCATCAGGTTGTACAATTGCCCGGCCATCAGGTTGACATCATAAGACAGCAATTGGTAGAGTTGACAGATCTGCTTAGCACTGCACTGGGTCGCTAGTCGATGACAGAGCCATCTTCGAGAGGGTGGATAGGCTACGCTTAGGAAAACTACCGCCACCGCTGCTCTCGGAAAATATTTTCCGAAAACTGAAATGAGAAATGTGCAAAAATTTCAAGCTGCGCCTTCAGGAAAAGTAAATAAATTCGAGGAAACATGAAACATTAACTATTTCATTAAACATGTAAAAGAAGAACGTCAAAATAAAAGGAAATGATAGTTTAAGTTTTTCCTGAAGGGAATGTACCAATTGTACGAGGATGGTTCGATAAGTTCTCCGCCTGAACCAGAGAGGGCGCTAGTAGGATCAAATAACTATAATATTTTGTAAGCATTAACCTTGAGATGACGCCCTGCAAAGTTTCAGATATTTGCGTTCAGTTGCTTGTTGGTGGCGATCGAGTGAACACATAAGGTTCGATATTTTGTGAAAGATGGATAAAATTGAAGTTCGAACGGTTATAAAGTACTTTGTTCTAAAGGGTTTAACTCTTACGGACAATAAAAATGAGTTAGATTCTACTTTAAAGGATTCTTCTCCTGCGTTTTCGACAGTAAAAAATGGGCTGCTGAATTTAATCGTGCTCGTACATCAATTCAAGATGATGAGCGCTCGGGACGCCCAAAAACCGCTACAACTGACGAAATTGTCACAAAAATTCACAATGTCATACTTCATGACCGCCGACTGAAAGTACGAGGGTTTGCTGGTATAGTAAACATCTCGATAGATCGTGTCCACTACATTTTACGTTCTTGGCATTAAAAAGCTTTCTGCGCGATGGGTGCCGCATTTGTTAACAGTCGACTAAAAACGCCTTCGAATGCACACTTCGCAAGAGTGTTTAGACTTATTCAAACGCAATCCTGCTGAGTTTCTTCGCAGTTTTATAACTGTAGATGAAACATGGATTCACCATTACACGCCAGAGACAAAACAGCAGTCTAAAGAGTGGGTGGGGCAGGTGAAAGTGTGCCAAAAAAAGCAAAACGGTTCCGTCTGCAGGAAAAGTCATGGCAACAGTTTTTTGTGATTCACATGGCGTGGTGCTTATAGACTATTTAGAACAAGACAAGACCATCACCGGGGAGTATTACGCTTCACTTCTGGACCGTGCGCAGCATGTGACTAAGGCTTAACGTCCACATCTTGCCATCTTTCATCAGGATAACGCGCCTGCACACAAACCTATGGTTGTTGCTGCAAAACGTTTCCAAATGCTTCCACATGCACCATATTCGCCGGATCTGGCTCCCAGTGATTACTTTCTCTTCCCAAACTTGAAAAAATGGCTCGCTGGACGAAAATTCCCTTTAAATAACGAGGTCAGAGCAGCGACAACCGCTTATTTTGTAGAGGTGGACAATTCGCATTATACTACGGCTATTAAAATGTTAGAAAATCTTCTTCTTCTTCTTCCTCTTTTATTTAAGACTGACGTCTTGTTTTTCTGCTATATTAAGCCTCCTGTGATGTAGATGTCCAACATTCGTGCCATCGTTTTGGAGGTCGACCAGTGGGTCTTCTAGTGTTTGGTATCTCGTTCTTAGCCCATTTTGCCCATCGATAGTCGCCCATTCAGTCCACATGGTCCCTCCAATATCTGCGCCTTGACCTTATGCACCTTGAGCTCTTCCCTTATTTCGGAACTTCTTATTTGTTCTCTTAGGGTTACTCCTTTGATTGTGCTTAACGTTTTCATTTCAGCCGTTCGTAGCATACTTGTTGTTTTAGATGTTTCGGCTCGAGTTTGCGATGCATAAGTTAGTACTGGTCTTATCACAGTTCTGTAGGTGCGTACTTTGCTCTCTGTGGACATATACTTATTTTTCCAGATTATGTCCCTCAGGCATCCTGATATCCTTGAGGCCTTGTTAGCCTGTGCTCTGATTTCCTGGTATAGATTTTTATTGCTTGATACATCAACTCCCAAGTATCTGCAAGACATGCTTTGTCTGATAGGATGGTTCTTCACCACCAATTTGCATCTGACAGGATCTTTTGAAATTACCATCGTTTCGGTCTTGTCTGTAGATATTTCCATATTTAGATTTTTTGATGTGGTCTGGAATCGGTATAGTAGTCGTTGCAGATCGTCTTCATTTTCTGCTAACAGTAAGGCGTCGTCGGCAAAACATGAGATTTTTAAAGATTTTCGTCCCATTTTGTATCCTCCATTGACTTCTTTTACATTTTGGATTATCTTGTCCATAATTAAATTAAAGAGAAATGGACTCATACTGTCGCCTTGTCGTATTCCCGTCATGATAGGTATTTCCTCTGTTACTCCTTGTTGTGTCTTTATGCGTGTCTTATTGTTTTTATTTAGCTCTTCAATTACCGTAATGTAGTTGTGGTTAACGCCATTTTCCTGAAGTATTTGCAAGACGTCTTTAAGTCGAACTCTATCAAACCCTTTTTTAAGATCCACTAGGCAGATGAAAAGAGGTTTATTGTATTCTATCGATTCAACCTCCATAAAAAAATAAAAGAAGCAACAGGAAGTTACCGTAAACGGAGTCCTGGAATAATCTTGGACTCGGACAACAACATCATCACCGAAACTGACAAAAAACTTGTAAGATGGAAGCAATACATGGAGGAATTGTTTGGATATGAAAACAACAGCATTGTGAATAGAGTCGTTGGCGGGAAGGGGCCTACCATCACACAGGCGGAAGTGGAATCAGCGATAAATAGACTCAAAAATAACAAAACCCCAGGGCCAGACCAGATACACGGAGAAGTTCTCAAATTAATTGACTCAGAACAAATAAAACTACTGACCACCCTCTTTAACAAAATTTACATGAACGGTCAAATACCAAAAGACTAGCTACTGTCGACATTCATCTCGATTCCCAAAAAAACGAACGCAACTAAGTGCTCCGATCATAGAATAATCAGCTTGATGAGCCACGCTTTAAAAGCTTTTCTTAACATCATTCAAGCACGAATATATAGAAAACTCGATGAAAACGTAAGTGACACGCAGTTTGGCTTCAGACAGGGACTTGGCACTAGAGAGGCCTTGTTTTCCATGCAGGTTTTGATTCAAAGAGCACGTGACATCAATGCCGACGTCTTTGCATGCTTCATAGATTTTGAAAAGGCATTTGACAAAGTGCAGCACAGTAAACTGATTTCAATCCTACAAGAGACAGGAATCGACGACAGAGACAGAGAGATAATATCAAAGCTATATTCACAGCAAAAGGCTATTGTACGAGTTGAGAATGAGACAACAGAAGAATTTAATATAAAGAGAGGAGTACGCCAGGGCTGTATACTGTCGCCACTTCTATTCAACGTATACTCAGAACATCTCTTTAAAGAAGCACTGGGCAACATAGAAGATGGAATTATTGTAAATGGAGAAGTAATAAACAACCTAAGATACGCGGATGATACCGTTCTTATAACCGATACTGCAGAGGGACTTCAAAGAATTATCGACCGAATAGTGACAGCTTGCAACAGATATGGTATGAAGATAAACTACAAGAAGACGCAAACGATTATTGTCAGTAAAAACGACGTCGGCAATATACAATTTACTGCCAACAACGTAACTCTCACAATGGCCGAGACGATCACATATCTAGGCTGCACGTTGAATAAGGACTGGGACCACTCTCGAGAAATAAGAAGCCGAATCGAGAAAGCAAAAGGTATTTTTAATAAGCTGCGCAACATACTCTGCAACCTATCCCTCAATATACATACGCGGATCAGGATTTTGAAATGCTATGTACTCTCAACTCTCTTATATGCAGCAGAAACCTGGACCCTTACCGATGCTTCATGTAAACGTATAGATGCATTTGAGATGTGGTGCTACCGCCGCATGCTTAGGGTTCCTTGGATACACCACGTATCAAACGAAAACATTTTACAACGTATCGGTGGAGAACTGGAATACCTTACAAATGTCAAACGCAGAAAATTGGAGTACTTTGGACATATCATGCGGAATGAGAAATATCGCCTGCTCCAACTTATCCTACAGGGGAAGATGGAAGGCCAGAGATCAGCTGGACGAAGACAAATATCATGGCTGCGCAACCTACGAACATGGACTGGAATGACATCAACAGGTCTGTTCAGAGCAGCAGTGAATAAAGTAATATGGACCAATGTGATAGCCAACATCCAAAGAGGATAGGCACTTTAAGAAGAAGATCGATTTTTCAATAGTCTGTCGGATAATGAAAATCGCATCAACTGTCGATCTGTTCTGTCTAAACCCATGTTGTTCTTCACTTATTGTAATTTTACTTAGTTAGTTTTGAAGTCATGATTTCTGTTTATAATTTGCTTGTACTGTTTAGTAGTGTTATTGTTCTATAATTGTTGGGGTCATTCTTATTTCCCTTTTTGAAGATGGGTATAGTCAGGCAGTTCCTCCACTGTTCTGGAATACTGCAGGTTGATAGAATTTTGTCGAATAGTATTGATAGTGCTTTTTCTACTTCAAGGCCCCATATTTAAGCATTTCATTGGAAATATCTTCGGTTCCCGGAGCTTTTCTATTTTTCAGTTTGGTCAGCATTTCGTGTACGTCTTCTATTTTTATGTTCTCGTCTTCCATCATCGGTTTTACCTTATCTAAATCTATTTGGATGTCCTCATTATTATACTCCTGGTTATTGTAAAGGCTCTGCATGTATTCTTTCCAGTTTTCTGCTGTTATAGAGTTAATTACCACTTCTTCGTTGACTTCTTTTTTCCTATTTCTTCTTACGTTCCAAACTTTCCTTTGCCCTCCGTATAAATTCCTTTCCATTTCGTTGGAAAATCTTTCCCAGCATGTTTCCTTTAAGTCTTTAATCGCGTTATTAATTCTATTTCTCACGGCTTTGTATGCTGAGTATTCTTCTTGCGTTGTTATATTTTTGTATTTTAAATATGCTTCCTTCTTTTGTTGTGCCAATGCCTTTACTTCTAAAGTGAACCAAGGTTTGTTGTTTCTTCTCCCATTTATGTTTGTTGTTTTAGTACCGAGTGCTTCTTTTGCACTATCAATTATACTTGTCTTGATTTTGTTCCAAGCATCACTAGGACTATCTTCCTCGTTGATCTAAATGTATTGAAGTTGAAAAATAAATAAAAACATTTTCAAAAATCTTTTGTTTTCTTTATCAGGCAGAGAACTTATCGAATCATCCTCGTAAATAATAAAAGATTTTTTTGAATCCATTTCACATGTTAAAAAAGTTACACCCACAATTTAAGATGACAAATTTTAAAGTACTTACAACTTTCTTATTCCGGATTCGGATGACTTTTTCCAAGGAGCATCATCAGGTTCGTAAGGTAAAGGTCCCTGAACTGGGGCATCTTCGTCCACTGGACTGTAAACACATCACAAAAAAAATAATTTTCAAACTAAATGTAAAACAAACTCAATAAATTAAAAAATAAACAAAAAAATATTCATTAAATTAAAAAAAAACTTACTAAGGTTGTGCTTCCTCTACAGGTGAAGGTAGTTTATTACTATCACAGTAAGTATTATTTGTATTCGAGCTAAGCAGATTTTCGCATGCATTTACCCCAAAACTAAAAAGCCTATTCTTAAATCTACAAGGAAAAATTAAAATAAATAAAATGAAAAATAAATAAAAACAAGGAAACATAAATGTACGCAAACAAAACAAGAAAATTACAGACCATTGCTCAACTTTAGAAAAGTGTTTTCCAGGAAAGATAAAAAACAAATTGAGACTTCTATAGTGCGTTTTTAAAGACTTGCATAATTTTTTTTTCAAAATTTATTGCCTCGAATTTGTGCAAGTTTGTATAGACGCACTATATAAAATAATACATTTTGTACAACACTTCGTGCTTCATTATATCGTTTCGTCTATACTGCTGAAATTGACAGCGTTTACTTACGTTTCAGCTTTCTTCTTAGGCCTATAAGTTTCTAACTCATCCTCCAAATCGCTAACTCTCGCTTTTAACTCGTTACGCTCGTGTAAAATATCTTTTAATTCTTGGGTAGTAAATCGGGGTCTATTGGGATCATCTAGATCGTAAATGGCTTTATTGGCGGGAAACGGAAGATCGCACTAAAAAGTTATTCGATATTTTAAAACGTCAGCATAAACTAAAGACGCTGAAAGGGGTAAAAGAAATTTGGGTTCGCGTGCAAACTATGCGCAAACTAGAACACCCATACCACTCACTCACTAAAATTGTTTCCACAAATTTTAATGTAAAACTTACTCTAGCTTCTGCGAAGTGAAATCGCAAACAGGCAAACGACTTACTTTGCACCCCATTTTTGCCACATTTATCGAAAATATTTTAATAATGGACTCTTCCTTTCAAGAAGGAAACAGTCTATCTTGTTCCCTATTTTCAAGTCTGGATATCTTAATCATGTCAAAAACTATCAGAGTATATCATTGCTGTGTGTTATGGGGAAGGTATTTAAATCAATAATAACTGATAAATTATTCAATGCTTTTAAAACTTGCATTGCCTCAGAACAACATAGTTTTTTTCAAGAAAGATTAATGGTTATCAATCGGGTTGTTTATCGAGATTCTTTGGTCTGAAGTGTAGAGGCTGGGTATCCGGCGGACTGCATATACACGGATTTAACGAAAGCCTTTGACAGTGTTTGCCACAACTGTATGCTATACAAACTTGGGTGCCTCAGTGTGTGTATGAGACCAATTTTTCTCTTCGCGTTCACAGTGTGTAAAATTATCAGGTGAAACATCAGAATAAAACTTCATGTGATCTGCGGCCGCTCAGATGTCTCATTTGGGTCCTATTTTATTGTAAGTGTTTATTAATGATGTTATAAGTGTTTTTAAATTTTTTCGTTTTCTTTTGTATGCTGATGATTTAAAATTATTTGCAGTTGTTTCCTCATTTGATGAATGAGTTTATATTCAACAGATTCGTTGGTAGGTCACCCAAGTTCATTTATAATAAACGTTGTTTAAATATAGATATGTTTCAATCAATTGAAAATAATTACTATATCTAAAGTCCACAATTTCTGTCAGTGACTCATCGCTCGCATATAGAGTACCCCGGGTTGTGCGCTGCAGGGGAATCAACTCCGGTGGCGTGTGCATTTCGGAAAATAATAAATGATAAATTTCATGGGAATATCAAAATATTATTTTTTTAAGTTAAATTTCTTTCCTCACATTTTTATCAACCCTTACATTTTTTTTCCTTTGGGGGAAACCTTGCACAGGCAACTTCACAAAGTGTGAAAGAAAGTGTCGGATTCTTACCGAGTGAACCCCCCCCCCCCCCTCGGAATGAAGGTCGTACCGATTTTTTTTTGGTCTGTCGTTAGTCGTGTCTGATGGCAGTAAAAGGTTATTAATAAAGCCTCCGGTTTCCATTCAATTAAGTCTAAACAAATCTTTGGTTTTCACTCCGTGTAGCTGCTCCAGATGCCGACTGCACCCATTGCCTCGCATTCTTCCCAGATTTTGCTTACAATGTAGGGTTGTAATTTTAAGATATTTTATATGCACTTTAGGTGGTTCAACCACTGCCTCAACAGAAATGGCCAATTCCCCATTACTTGTTCTTCTTTTTTATTATGATCGACAGTCACTGACCCTCACGTTAGTAATTGCCTCGTCCAATAATATTTTGACATCTGCTAATTTGAATGTTTTGTTTTTCCATGCCACTTCACTCTTTACTTGCGCCCATACAAATTCGATTGGGTTAAGTTCACAATGGTACTGTGGCAGTCTCAATACTGTTGTATTTTTTCCTGAGTCACTTCATCAATAGCATATTTGATATATTTTTGTTGATTTACGCTTACTAAATCTAGCAACTGCACTTTAGGCATTGTTTGTTCAAATCCAATGGTTTTTGAGAAGAGCCATTGGCATATCATCGACTCTTTAAAATCATCGACTCTTTAAACGCAGAAGTAGGAATTTTTTCTTGGCGTCGACTATGATACGGGGCATTGTCCATTACAATTACCGAATCGGATTTCACAAGGTTTAAAATCGAAGAAAACCATCACTCAAAAACATCGGTGTTCATGTTTTAATGGTAATCCTCTGTTTTTCGAAATTCGAAAACGTTATGGCCGCCATCTAAGAAACCAGATACTCTTTCAATATGAGTTATTATAAGATGACGACCTTTGTCTCTAGGACTGCGTAGTCTTCGCGAAAATCATTTCATTAATGCCTGCCCTCGACCTTTTAATGTCTAGAACTTGCTATATCTTCCCCACTTATGTCCTTGACTGAGCCATATTCATCAGTGTAATGCAATTTTTTCTCTTTTTCCCGAAATTACTCTATTTTTTTCCAGATACAATTTTCCATAAAACAATTTCATTCTTCTCAATTAATAAGCTTTTTCGATTCCGTTTAAGATATCTAAAATGAATTTCTTTTAAAGTTAGTTTCAAAACTATTAGTAATATTTTGGGTAAAGATGTGTCGTTATTAATTTCTGTCTTATTTTTTTTTCTTGTTCTTCTTCTTCTAGGTAGAACCAAGTTCTGTTATCTACACAATGCCTCATCGATCCTCGTCTGAGGTCGAAATACAGCTGTCTCTCCATCTTTTGGGGGGCCGTCCAGGCGGCCGTTTGGTGTTTGGTTTCTCTCTCATCACGGTTTTTGCTAGTCTGTCATCGTCCATTCGTTCCAAGTGATCTCTCCACTGCCTACGACGGTTTCGAACCCACTTCACAACATCCCCCACTCCGCTGTCCTCGCGTATTTTTGCGTTTCTTATTCTATCTCGTAAACTTGTTCCCGTGATCATTCTCAGCGTTTTCATTTCTGGTTCTCATAATTTGTTTTGTCTTTGTTGTTTCATTTCTTGTTTCTGCGCCGTAGGTCGGTATCAGTCTTACACAGACCTTGTAAGTTCTTGCTTTGCTCTCAACCGTCATATGTTTATTGTTCCAGATTATGTCTCTTAGTTGGCCTGATATCATGACCGCTTTGTTGGCTTGTGTGCGTACTTCTTCCGTTACTGCCCTGTTACTTGTTATATGTGCTCCCAGGTATTTAAACTTCCCAACCTGTTCGATACGTTTGTCATCAACCATTAGTTTGCATCTTACCGGTTCTTTTGCTATTACAATTGCTTTGGTTTTCTCCACAGATATCTTCATATTATACTGTTTGGCTGTTCGATTGAGATGGAAAAGCATTCTTTGTAAGTTGTCCTCGCTATCTGCTGTCAAGGCAACATCGTCTGCAAAGCATATAATCTGAACGGTGTTGTGTCCCATTGGGTATCCAATATTTGTGCTTTTTACCTCATCAATGATTTCGTCCATGATTACATTGAAAAGTGTTGGACTTAGGCTATCACCCTGTCTTATTCCTATGGATAGTGGGATTTCCTCTGTTAGAGTGTTATTTGTTTTAATTACCATGGTGTTTTTGGAATTCAGTTCGTATATTATGCGTATGATTGCTTCGTCTACTTGTTTTCTTCGCAGTAGTTCTGTTATGTGTTCCAGTTTGACTAGGTCGAACGCTTGTGTAAAGTCCACAAAACAAATGAACAGCGGTTTATCGTATTCGATAGATTTTTCAACCAGCTGTCTGATAATAAATATACCGTCGATAGTAGAGCGGTTAAATTTTTTTTAATGTTAGTATTTCATTTTTGAAAATGAAACCATGGACTTTGAGACGAATGGCGTATTTTTTTTCATGGTCTAGAATTATTATTTTCCGTCCTCTTGTCTGCTTTGCTTTACTTTTTGGTCGTTTGCTTAATACTGACCATTTAAAACCCTGAACACCGTGTGCAAAAAAATTTCGTTAAAGTGCCACATATTTCTGCAGCATCTAAATATTTTAGTTATGAGATGTTTATTCCACCGCTTCGTCACTTTGGTGACCAATATTAAATAAGTCACTGATAGAAATTATGGACTTTAGGTAGCTGTTAATCTGTACCACTAATATTACTTTTGTACTAAGTTGATATCATTTATGTACTATTTAGAAAATATGATGTAATATAGTATATACAAATAAATAAATTACATTAGCGAATGACCTTGAAATAGGACTAAAAGTAGTTTTTGTTTTATTAATTACCTTAACTAAATCTTCATTTTCTTTTTGGGCCAATCCTAACCGCTGTCTTAAAGCGTTAATATCTCTCTGTTGATCCTGCAATTGTACCAAAAAGTCCGCCCTTTCATCACATAATGTCCGTACTTGATTCTGCGCCGACTTGTGTTTTCTTCTGAGTTCTTTACTGGTCGTAGTGAGTCTGTCTACTTGAGATTTCAACTAGAGATAATACAAATTTAGGAGAATTTGAAACACTTTAAATCAAATGGAATAAAAGAAATGATTTTTTTTTATTGTAAACTTACATTGTCAACATCCAAACATTTCTCCTGCAAAAGCTTCTCTTTCTCCCGTATTTCGTCCCTCTGTTTCTCCAAAGTGTCCTTTAGTCTCTGCAGCATTTCGGCGTCATGTATCAAATCTGGGGGCGTAGATGGGGACTGTTTATTTGGATTCTGATCTTTGATTAGTTTTCTGTTTTCTTCTTGTAGTTTTGACACCATATTAACGAGTTCTTTGGTTTCAGCGCGCCACTGTTCTTCTATTACTTCTAGTTCCTAAAAAATTGGGGATTTGTGTAATAAAAATAACCAACGATCGGGTACAAATGAGATCCGCGCGCCGGGGGGTTCCGAATCAATCAACACTTTTGCGTCCTCTATAAGCAAATGTAAACATACGACTTAAAAAATATAAAAACTCACTTTTTCAAATTTTTGTCTATACTCTGCTTTTTCTAACTTGTCGTTTTCCAATTGGGAAATCTTTAATTGAAGTTCGTTTAAGAGAGTATTTTCTCTCTCATTTCTAGTTGCTAAGTTCTCCAACAGCTCCAGAGCATTGATAACTTTTGGCATAAGAGAAGTAACGGCATCAGCTCCATACCTATAAAAAATTACGAAATATATAACTAAAAAAATAAAGTTTACAAAATCTGGACAAAAATATAACAAAAAAATCTTTGGGTTCGTAGTAAAGAGGAAAACTTACAAAAATTATCACAATTTTTTGGTAACTTCCAGTTAGTCAAAGTCCACGTAACATCTTTTATAATACCTAACCGCATTTTAGCAAAACTGGAATACTGCTGATGGAATTTTTAGATTGTTAGAGAGTTTATATTTGCATATTAATAAGGAGTTTCTGCGGCGTTTTTTTGTGATTTATTTAAGCTAGCGTTCCCCAAGCGGCAGTTCGCGAACCCCTGGGGCCTCGTGACCTTTATACAGGGGGTTCGCGGAGCAAATATTGTAATGGTAGAATTTTAAATTAATCATCGCAACAGGCAACAATCTGTTACGCGACGAGTCGCTACGCAGCTGACAATGCGAGTACATTCTCAAACGAGCAGGCAACTTCTACTTCGGCGAACCAAGACTTTTCCAGAATGCGCATAAAAAAACGAAAAAAACGTCTGCCGATATAAAAAAGCCACAGTCACATACAAGGAAGAGTAAAGTCCAACTAAATGGTACCATGAGCTTAATGTGTATATAAATATTAGTAGTGTAAACCAGTTTAGTGGTTTCTTTGTGTGTAAATAAATTACAACAAATATCCAATCTTTACATATTGCACGTGCGCACGTCGAACGTGAAAAAAAATGATTATTCCTCCGTAAATGTATGATGGGTTGTTGGTTAAAACGGATAGTTTTATTAAGTTTGACGAAAAGGTAGACGAGCAATCAATTTCTTCTTCTATTTCAATCTCTGATTTGGAACCAATACAGGGTAGCAGTTGTAGTAAGCTACCGTCTCGCTAGACTTAAAGCAAAGAAAAAATAGGCGTACAGAGTAAGAAAAAGAAATGAAAATATGACAGTGACTATTTATAAATGGGTTTTTATTTTACCGGGAAGGAGTCAGAACCTAAACGCTTTGTGTAATCTGTAATGAAATCCTGGCCAACAGCAGTTTAAAATAATGTCTTCTTTATATACTCTTAGAAACAAAACCTCCGGATCACAAGTGTAAGGGAACAAAAGTTTATTGTGATTTTTACTAATTTTAACATTTATTAACTCTAAATTAAATTCTACTAAATGGAAGAATTTACGTGAGTCCCCCTCTGTATAAGGATTTGGACCGTTAAATTGTATATCTTATGTCTGGCCAAAAATAGTCACATATCAGGGAAATATAAATCCATTAACAAACTTAAGCCTAGTTTTATTACTTTTGGGGTAGTTAATTTTTCTGAAAAAAACAACATAAACTTAGAGAATTTATGTGACACAAAAACTAAACTATTCCACCCTCTCGAAGTTTTTAATATAAATCTGTCAAAGTAACTTAATAATCTTAAAAACCATATCGTTAAGGGTCTAAGGTTAAGTTGTAAAGTGATAACCACATGTGGCGACCGTGAGAGAGCTTTCTTTTACTTAAACTGAGCAAATTTTCCCATCATAAGAAATCAAAAGAATATTTAAATAAAATCGCTGAAATGCAATATTAGTATTTGTTATTATGTACAAAGTTCGCGACTGTTACCCATTTTTCCTCAATTGACGAAAATAAGAAAAAGAAAGAGAGAAAATGGTTAAAAACCTTGGGTTTTTTTTTATGGGTTCTTTCACGCATCTTTTAGAATAGTTGTAGAATAGTTATTGATCACATTTATATAAAGTAATTATTAGTTTTGAGCTCTGGTCAGTTTTAATATTAAATTAAATTAAATTCGACGCATGGATGACTTATGCCATCTATGAACCAGGGAACCGAAAGCATACCGACGCTCGGGAACGAAAACTACCTTTCGCGCGCGGGGATGCATCGCGTAAGGGCGTTCTGTTGATGGAAAAGCATGCATGACGGGACCAACGCATCTAATAGGGAGAAGGGCGGTTCTAAGGGATGAAAGTTGAGTTCGATTTTGAGAAATTAATTAAGGGCAGTTACGATTTTGAATTCGTCTAAGTCAGTTTGGCGTGCGTTTTAGTGTTTTACCAGTGTAAGAAGGTTTTTCTCTGCTGTCTTTTCTGCTATTTTTGTCTTATATTTTTTTTTTTATTCTTCCAGACAGCATTTCAAATATTAAGGGGAAATTTACTTTATTTTCTACCGGGGAAGGGAGTCCACCATCCCTTAAACTTTTAATTAAACAAATAAATTTGGGTTTATTTCATTAAGGGGAATATCAGAACGGCCTAAAGAGCTTGTAGTTTTAAGCTTTTTAATTATAATCCAAATTTACTCTTAAGTTTCTCATTTGTAAATACTGTTTTATTTTTCTTTTATTTTGTTAATAGATTAAGTGTTTTGAGAAACTTGTTTTATTCAATTTAATTAAAACCTTCACGCGAATTAACTTGCGGGCGCGCTGCTGCGAGATCTACAAGACCAGAGATGTCTACTGACCAACTAATTAGCAGCCTTTCCTGAGTCCTGAAGATCTGAGTCATGGTTGTGGTAAGCTTTAATAACCGTAGTGTTTGGTACTAAAGCTGCAAGAGAGAAGTTGAACGACTAGACTTCCAGAGTGTCTTTATTACTGTGATATTTAATTGTAGGATATCAAAATAGTTACTAATTAATATGGGACAAAAATGATTATAGATAAGATAATTAACGCTACCTCAATATGTCATCGGCAAGAGTCTATAATCAAATTCTGTCACACAAGGATAAACCTGTGGAGTATTTTAAAAGAAAATTGGCAGGTAATAAAAAGTTTAGTGTTTTCTCTTTTTTAACAAATTTAAACGAAAATCGTAAAATGGCATCATTTCGAATCAGTGAAAATTGTAGGATCTGGACGAGCACATACAATGGCATTAAATTAGATTGGACTGTGTGCTAAAGACATTATGAACTGTATGTGTGGAGAAAAAGCGACAAAGAAAACTGACCTTGTTCCCTTATCAAATCAAATCAAATATCTCTTTATTCAATAAAAAGTTTTGTGGTACTGATGAAAAACTAAAAACTTAAATGAATGGCGTCAAAGGTAAAATACAATAAAATAGCTAAGTTAAAAATACTAAATCCACACATTTACATAAATATTAAAATGAAGTAACATTCACATAACATCTTATCAGACGTGACACTCAAAATTAATTTAGAAAATTCAAAGAACTCATTCTGCGTATATGATTCAATATGAACTAATAAATAAAAAATAGTTTTCTTAAAACGTTTGAAATCCTCATCCAACTTCACCCCGATTGGTAGAACATTAAAAAATGTAATTGTCAAGAAACAGGCCTTTTTCTGCCACACTAAGTTGATGCTGTGGGATATTATATCCCATATATCTAGTGGCAAAGCAATATCTAACTTCATGCTTTTTAAACTTGTTTTTGTTTTTAAAGAGAAACAGTAGACATTCGTAAATAAAAATTGCTGGCAAAATTAAGATACCTAAACTTTTAAATTTTCCCCTGCAGGAATCCAAGTAACCAATGCTAGAAAGTATACGAACTGCTCTTTTCTGACTTTTAAAAGCCCTTTCTGATGCAATGCTCCCCCCCCCCCCCCCCCGGATATCACTCCATAGCGAAGAGTTGAATATACATTTGCAAAATATACAATTTTTAAGTTTTCCTTGGTCAAATATTTTGACGTTACTTGTAAGGAATATGAAGCTGTGTTTATCTTATTGCATATCTCTGATATATGTTTTGTCCAATCTAGATTACGATTAACATGGATTCCAAGGAAGTTTGTATCTTACTCGAGTGTGATGCTCTCAATCCCAAACTCAACTGACTCAGGAAGTGTCTGATGGGTCTTTTCAGTATTAATTTGTTCTTCCTAAACTATATTAAACCTTGATATGTTCATCAGTAATTTTCATGAGATCTGCCAATGAGATGTCGATGGTTAAAATATTTGTATCATCAGCAAAATTAACAAGATAACACCTTTCACTCATAATTGCCAGGTCGTTGATATAAAAAATAAGCAGTAGTGGTCTCACAATACTTCCCTGCGGGATGGCCATGGTTAGAAAGTCAACACATGAAAAATACTGAACCCCATCAAATTCCACAACTTTCTGACTTCTACTTTCTAGATATGAACGATCTCAATCAAGAGCAAGCACCCTTATACCATACCTCTCAAGTTTTTGAATCAGAATCTTATGGTTTTAACTGTCAAATGCTTTTGATAAGTCCAAAAATATCCCCGACGATAAGTGCTTGTTCTCAAAGCTTTCTTTAATATTCTCAATGAAATCAAATACAGCTGTGCTCACAAATCTACGTTTAAAGTAACCATGTTGTGTTGGGCTTAGTAAGTTTGTTGAATTAAAAAATTTGAGTAGTATGGAACACATTGCAATTTCAAAAATCTTTGAGAAGGATGGTAATAGGTTTATGGGTCTATAATTATGGAAATCTGTATTATTCCCATTTTTAAATTGTCTGGAAAAACGCCATTCCTAAAAGAATTATTGATTATATAGCTCAAGGGTTCGACTAAATGATTGGAACATTTTTTTATTAAATTATTTGAAATCTCTTCATACCCACAGTTTTTTTTGTTTTCTAAAGATTTTATAATTTTAAAAATTTCCTTTGTTGTTGTATGTGAGAGAAATATAGAGTTTAAATTATTTTCAATATTGCAGGATCTTCTACTTCCCTGAGGCAAGTCGGTAACCAATTTTGGGGCATCTTCAAGGACAAATTTGTTAAAATTATTTGAAATGATTTGAGGGTCTCCTTCAATCTCACAATGTTTTTATTTTGAACATTTACCTGTTATTTCTCTCACTATCTGCTAAATGCATTTAGACTTATTGTCGTTTTGACTGATTCTTTCAAAGTATTGATCTTTCCTGTCTGAAGTTAGCATTTTGTTATATATTTGTTTGATATCTCTGTATATTTCTCTGTATCTAGGGTCTTCTTCACACATGACAAGTAGAACATCCAGTTGACGTTTACATCCTAAAGTGTTTGGATTTTTTGTTTTTTGCTTGTTTCTTTTTGCTTTATTATTAATTGTTTTAAATGGAAAGCAGTTGTTAAAAGACGGTGTTATAGACTACATAAAAGAAATCCACTGGCTATTAATGTCCTGTTCTGGCAGACTGTACACTGTGTTCCATGTTTCGTTACCAATCATATGCTTAAAATTTTTCTTATTATGTGCATTAAATATTCTTTGTCTGACATAGCTCTGAACACAACCTACCCGGATATTGAATAACACTATCAAACAACACAGTGTCGCGGAGAATTGATGATTTGGCAAATAATGTGAAAAGTGAACTTTTAAAAAGAATAAAATTGAATTATTTCGCTATTCAGCTTGACGAGTCGACCGATGTAGCAAACGCTGCAGTATTGCTTGTATATGTTAGATATATTTTTAATAATTCTATTCAAAAAGATATATTATTAGCATTGATAACTTTTGAACACTGAAAACCTATACGATAGTTGCAGCAATTTTCGATACGATCAATAAATATTTTGAAAAAATGAAATAAAGTGGTCTTATCTTATGTATCTTTCAATGATGTTACCACGTTGACAAACCGGTTAAAAATCAAATAAAATCAAGTTTGATAAAATAATCAGTAACCGAAAAAATCTTTGGTACAAATTAAAAACTAAACCGTTCCCCAGACTGTTGTATAACGTAACAATGAATGCAACTATGCACGCTTAAGTAACTCTACACGTGACGAGAATAAATAATGGCCTAATTCCATTGTGTGATTCAATATTTAAAATTAAAGTCGTAGACAAAGGACATAACATATTAACAGTATAAATAACCTACGGCATTTCACACTTGAGAGTGTTAAATTCCGAGGGACAATGCACTTTGGAAGATGCTCTTTCAGATTATTTTAATAGACGAAAATTTGATTTGACAGACAATTTGAATTATTATAGTTATACAAAATCGATATATTATTTGAACCCCAAAAGTCGATTTGTCATCAGAATCAAGCAAAAATTTAGAAACTTCACTTCAGGTAAGTTCGTTTGATCTGTTAATTATATTTCGGCCTCGTTTCGTAAATAAGTTGAATAGGTAGCTGTTTAAAGCAAGTTTATATCTCCAAATATGAGAATAAATTAGACAAAATATAATTTTTGATCAAAGTTGCACTCTTTCTAATTTAGATTAAAATATATTAGCTTTCTATTGTATCTAAAAAAATAATAATATTTAAGCAGGTGCAATTTTACTCAAAACGTAACTTAAAATAAATTTGTAATTTAACTTATAGTCCTTAAATTAACAATTTAGGACAGAGGTGGCAAAATTATCCTCTTCAATAATGGGTCAATTATAAAATCATGCTAATGCGCTTGATTAAGTAGTCAGTCGAATTGTATCACATGATATACCTTTTCTGACTGCAGCTGAAGTGGACGCACGGAGCGTACCGTGTGCTGTGAATTGATTAGTATTCAACCCAGTTCTTTTTAAAATTTAAGGCTGCTCGTCTAAATAATATTTTCCGAGTCTCGAGAATTATTTTCTTCATTTTCCAAGTCAAGATATAGAACGCCATTAGTGTTATAGATATTCATAATGAATAGGCCAGATAACCTCTCCTTCAAAAAAAGGGAGAAAAAATGTGCCATCAAAAACACATAGCTTAGACAGAATCTTGACTTGAATAATCAAAAAAAAAAAAAAAAACGGAGTGGGAAATTTATATCAATATTTTTCACCAGATAGTTAAAGAATCTGGGCAGCCAGATATCGATATTTTTGCTACAAGACATAACTTAAAATGCAAGAAGTTTGTATTATAACGAGGGGATCTAGAATGTGTTACTGTAGATGCCTTTATATTTAATTGAAAAAATTATTCTTTTATGACTTTCCTCCATTCACAAGAATTCTCCGAGTGCTACAAAGAATCAGAAATGATAAAACACGAGGAATTTTGATTGTACCACTCTGGACCTCTCAGCTTTGGTATCCAATGTTCTGTTCAATGCTAGAAAAAGAACCTGTTATTTTTTCTCCTAATGAAAAATTGCTTTTTTTAGCGGATTACTACACCCACGATGGAAGAAAATATCTCTGGTGGTCGGAATCTTATCTTACAAGGATTAAAGTTGGGTAACGTACCAGATAAATCCTTAAAAACTTGTTTGGTATCCATAACCACCAGTACAAATAAACAGTATGAGGTTGGTCTAAAGCAGTGGTGGTTTCTTAGGAGAAATAAAGGTTTAGATTCATTTACAGTCTCTGTTTCAGGGGTTCTAGATTTTCTTACTGTTCAGTTCAAGAAAGGAGCTTCCTTTGGGAGTCTAAATTCTTATCGAGCACTTGCAAATTTTATAGCCGAAGTTTACATCAGATTTTAGAATATCAGATTTTTCGAAGGGGTCCACAGCTTAACACCTCCTAACCAAAGGATAATCATACATTGAACCCGGCGGTGGTTTTAAATATTTAAAGACCATGCCAGATGAGGCTTCCTTAGAAGAATTAACCTACAAATTAGTAACACTTGTAGCACTTGCGACGGACAGATGGTACAGACTTTAGCTAATATTGATATTAAAGATATAGTTAAGTTCGATAAAAGGATTGAAATTAAAGTAGCAAGTAGATAAAACTCTTCACGAATCGGCAGAATCCAACCCCTTTTTGTATTGCCTTTTTACGATCTAGATAAATGGATTTACCCAGCAAGAGCTCTCTTGACGTATTTAGAAAAAACAGCAAAAATAAGAGGAAAATATACTCCCACTTTTCTATTCCATTATTACATTTAGAAAATCTTATGACGAGGCCACTTCCCAAACGATAAGTAGATGGTTAAAAATAATTTTAAAAAGAACTGGGTTGAATACTAATCAATTCACAGCACACGGTACGCTCCGTGCGTCCACTTCAGCTGCAGTCAGAAAAGGTATATCATGTGATACAATTCGATTGACTACTTAATCAAGCGCATTAGCACGATTTTATAATTGACCCATTATTGAAGAGGATAATTTTGCCACCTTTGTCCTAAATTGTTAATTTAAGGGCTATAAGTTAAATTACAAATTTATTTTAAGTTACGTTTTGAGTAAAATTGCACCTGCTTAAATATTATTATTATTTTTTTAGATACAATAGAAAGCTAATATATTTTAATCTAAATTAGAAAGAGTGCAACTTTGATCAAAAATTATATTTTGTCTAATTTATTCTCATATTTGGAGATATAAACGATTTAGTAATTTTGTTGCAACTTGCTTTAAACAGCTACCTATTCAACTTATTTACGAAACGAGGCCGAAATATAATTAACAGATCAAACGAACTTACCTGAAGTGAAGTTCGATCTGGATTATATGAGGCCTCGTTGAAGTAAATAAGTCCCTCCCTACCCCATTTCGTTCCCATTTGTTGCAACACTTAGGCTTTAAAGAAGACTGGGGAAGACCAGGAATGCAGGTCCCTAAGGGAGAGCAGTAGGATTGTTTGTTTTGCTTTAAAATTGTGTGAGACTCAACGTATAGCGGAGATACTACCTATTCAACTTATTTACGAAACGAGGCCGAAATATAATTTAGAAAAATACGATATCTCGGAAACTAAAGGTCTATGCTTATATGTAGCTCATTGGCGTCTCGTGGAAACAGGTATTGCCGATAAATCAGGGCAAAATATAGGGTCATTATAAAACGCGTAAAAAGCTAAAATAGTATTCACGTGAACCTTAGATACAGTACCGCTCAAAAGTATTTTGACATGACAACATTTTTCATTATCTTGGTCTCACATAACTATTAAAAAATAAACATATATCTTGACTATCGTCGTGTCGACATTACTTAAAGGGATCGAGTTTCAACTTGGTTTACTTTATACAACTTTTATCGCAAAGTTCCCAGAATTCATTCCGAAAATTCAATATACAAGTTTATTCATCAAAATTGATACTGTCTCCTTCAAAGTACTCCTCATCAACAGCAACCAAGAAAGTTGGAGGGGGTACAAGGGAGGGGAATACCCTAAAATAAATTCGGTAAGGCATGTAAAACTGTATTCCCCTTAAAGGGGCTATACTGTACTTGTGCAGTAGGTCAAGGGACAGGACTTAGTTATTATATTGGAAAATTACAATTTAGAGTTGATTATTAAATGATTATATATTGGCATAAAATAGATTTAAACATAATTATCTGGGTAATCTAGGAAAACGACGTTTTTTTGAAAAAATTTCGGAACTTCCCCCTATTTCGAGGTCGTAGAACACGATTCTTACCTCCATTTTCCATAATGTTTCTTCAGTTTTGCGGCAAACAGTGAAAACATTTTTTTTTTGTACTAAATCGTTAAAATTTTATTACAACCACAAATTTTACACTGATAGAAGCCTCTGTATTATATAGAAATTCATAAATTTGCACATTTTTATTGGAAAAATCAAGAAAATTATCAAAAAACAAATCAAAACGGCTTCCGCCATTAAATATTGGTGTGACTCGTTCATAAAACCCGAAAAATTAGCGCTCTTGCCAGATTGCTAATACGATTTCTGTGAAATTCGCACATATTCTTTTCTTTCACAGATTGTCCCGTCTTTATGGGTCTCTGCTGGACAAATAACCTTTTTAATTAATAAACTTAGGTTAGTTTTAGTTTCTCAAACTAAGCTAAACCTTAACTAACCAAAACTGATCAAAAATTTTGGGTGGTTAAGATTAAATTTACCCTTTTTATACATTACAAAAATTAAACTAGGTTGTTAACTGTAATGGATAAATTTTATAGTTTGTATTACGAAAGTATAACTCTAGGTCAATTTAGGTTAGTTCAGATTAGTTTCAGTTTTACAAATTAACCAAAATCAAGCTAAACCTGAACTAACCAAAAATTTTAGGCGGTTAAGATTAATTTTTCCCTGAGACTGTATAACACATTACAAAAATTAAACTATATTTTTGACTGAGATGGACAAATTTTATGGTTTATACCACGAAGGCATTTTACATCTGGCAACGTGTCAAACGAATGTTCGTCGTTTTCGCGAGTCGATAGCCTTTCCGGAACGTATTTTTGGTTTTTCGTTGAAAATTTTTCTAAATTTATTCACTAAAATGTGTGTAAAAATAGTTGAAATATATTACATACATGATATTTTAACTGGTACCATTGAAAATAAATATGTACGTTCAGTGTTTTCTTCAGAATTAAAAGTGCTTGGTAAAGTGACGCTTAGCGTTTTTTGAAAAAAAAAAAAATAGCGAAAAACCAAAGCCAGTTGTTGCTCAGTTACCAGACGTCCAAATAATTAATATAAATCTTAGTCCAGATCAAAAGTTTAACATTTTTTTAGCGAAAACTCAGGCTGCTTACTGTCATTTCTGGAGAAAACCCATCTTGTTAAGGATGGGCGACCTAAAAAGGTTTGGTTGATAATGAGCTGAAAACTATGAAAGACCGTTTGAAATTTTTGAGCATGATGGCCAAGCAATACAACACACCTGGTAATGGAGAACAATCAGCAGGTATAAAAATATTTATAAAAACTCCATTTGTTTGGCTAAAAAGCAAGGAAAAGGCAGAATGATTGAATCTTTATCTAATTCTATTAAATGTATATGGCAATATATTAATAACACTAGAAGACTTACATAGTGACCAGATTCACATCAATCCTGACGTATTTAATAATTAATTTTCAACAGTAATTCATAGTCTAACTCAAATAATACACACTGACACTAGTCCTGTTTCTGGCCTTGTACCTACTAGCACTCATTATTCTTTTTGGGAGGTAATTTTTAATGAAGTAAAAAATAAAAATAACTCAGATATATGTGGAATTAAAGTTGTTCTCATTAAAACTATTAAAAATCTTCCATTGATTAAAATGGTAAATACCTGCATCAAAGCTGATGTATTTCCTATAGAGCTGAAAAAAGCCGATGTAATCTCTGTTTTCTAAAAGGGTGATAGAGAAGATGTTGCAAATTATAGACCAATTTATCAATTCTTTCAAAAGTATTCAGGGGGTCCCGCCAATAAAATAACATACTATCTAGAATCAAATAATCTGCATAGTGGTAGGCAGTACGGATTTAAAGAAGGGCAATGTGTGGTTCAGGGAGTTTTGGACCTTATAACTGGTGTGTATAATTCATCTCAGGAACAAAAATTCAGCTGCACCTTGTTCTGTGATCTGAATAAGGCTCTTGACTGTGTCTCTTATACAATTTTACTGAAGAAACTTAAATTTTATAAGTTCTGTGAGGAGAATATCTAAATGATGTCATCTTACCTACAGGATTGCCAACAAATAGTAAGTGGCGACTGAGAAGTAGTTAATATATTTGTGCCCCAAGGCTCAGTCCTGGGGCCAATTTTGCTTCTTTTTATATCAATAATCTACCGGCTTGAGAACAAAGACCAAGATATAGTCTCTTTGCTAACACAACAATTTCTTCTGCTCGCAGTGTACTCCAGGATGTATTTGAAATAATGGGAGAGGCACGGTCACGACTTCTGTTATGGTTTGATGCAAATAAGCTTCATCCTAATGCTGATAAAACACAACAGTTGGGTGTTTTAAATGAGAGACCTTAGTAGTACTGATGACTGCCCAAGCAGTGTCAAGTTTCTGTGTGTATACCTGGACCCAAGGTTAAAGTGGGATGTCCATATTGATAGGAGAGAGTTAAGAAGAATAATTTTTCTCTTCAGAAATATTAAGCATGTTGTGGGTTTAGAAACAATGAAATCTGCCTACTTTGTACTCCTTCTCGTTCTGTTATGTCATATGCCATTACAATTACAATCTGAGGGGTGCAAATAAAGTTTTTGACCTACAGCGTAAGGCTATTAGAGTGCTTGGTGGTTTTGGGTTAAGGAATAATTGCAAGAACACATTTTCAACCTGAGTATAATGCCCTTGTCATCAGGTTTTATCCTAGAATGTATCCTGTCCATTAAGAACACTGAACACACATACAGACATCATAAGAACATACATTAACGTTTTATTGCGGATTAAAAAGATATCAGGATTGAACTGAATTTTTGGCTATCAAGGTATGTAATAAAGTACCTCTACATATCAGACGATTCGGTGCTGAAGATTTCAAAAAAAACAGTTAAAGAGTTTTATAATGTGGATGAGTTTCCGAACTAGCCAATGTGCAGTTGTGTTTGTTATTTTAGACAATTTTTTTAAAAGTAAAATAAAATTTTATATTTAGTATCATTTTGGACTATTTCTTATTTACAGAAATTGTACAAAATTTTATAATTATTTTATTTTAACTTGCATCCACTGTTGGACATGATTATGATTATGAAAACGGAAAAAGTATTTAAAAAAATTTAAAGTAAAAATAATGGTAAAAAGTTTTTAGAAAAAATTAAGTAGTACCGTAGCACTGTGAAACTGCCTTACGAACCGCCACTGATACGTCTGACAAAGTTTAAATAACGTTATTATACCTTAAAATTCGTAACATCTTGAGGATAACTGGGATTTTATATTTAGCCATAAAAGCTAAATCTAAATAACTTTTCTTAGTAACTTTTTTCTGTTTTTGAATTTTTACTGTTAAGCAAAAAAATCTACTTTTCACTTTTATCCCGTACACAATAATTCCTTTTAGTACGTGCTACATTTTGATTTCTTTTTAAAAGCTTCATAAAAATTATTATTATTATGATTTTACCACTTATACAAACATACATTTAATGATGCGTGCATCTACACTTTTTAGTTAACACTTTTCATATTTAAAATTATTCTATCTGTATAATTTGTCATGCTTGCTAACTTTAATTAAGTGATATTACAGTCAATTAGTAATACTTTCAATTTAAATTACAAAATGGGTGGGAAGAAAATAATTTTAGCAGCTTACAGCACCTTTATTAGTAGAAAATTGTCTGAGAAATCTGTATTTAAAAACCAGCTTATTATATTTTTACTGTTTCAACACATATGAATTTATTTTGTTTAAAAATTTTCCATTTTTATAATTATCTAAATATTGTAAAAAATGTCAACAAAATTATTCATATTTAATATATTAATGATAGTATTAATCATAGTTTAAAATTTAAAATATTTTGTTCAGTTTATTATCTGCTTCTAATTAGCCTTTAACACTGTGTAATAAACTCTATAGAATTATTAATGTATTTTGAAATATTTACAGAAAAACATTAGACATAAATTATTCTTCTTCTAAATTATGTAGCAAAATATGGATTATAAATAAATCTGTTTTAGATATATACTTAAAAGATTGACTTCGAACACCCATTACTTAGCAAAGAATAAAGATACACAGCTGTTTTTTAAATAGAAAATACAATGAAATATTTACTATAGGTCTTTATTTTATTAATTTTAAGATCAACAAAAGGAAATGAGTGAGTTTGGCCCTAATATCCACTCCTTCAAAACTCTGGCAAAAGAATTATAAAATATTTTAATGAGTTTAGAGAGTTTGGTCCTATATATTTTAATTATATCTAAAAAAAATTTGAAGACTATGGTAGTTCTCAGGCTTCTATGGCAACATCTGGTGTGCCACAGAGTAGCTACCTGGGCACACTGCTCTTTTTAATGTTTATAAGTGATTTACCTAATAGTGTCAAACATTCTGATAGTCCCTTATTTGCGGATGAGTTTAAAGTATTTAAGAAAGAATGGTTTCGATTAAATAAAATGTTTCTTTATGTCTCATACAAATAAAATAAATCCTATTATTTTTAATTACTTTATGGATGGAACAAAACTACAAAAAAAGACTGAACGCAAGAATCTGGAGGTGCACTTCCAGTCTAATTTGAAATTTAATACCCACTATTGCAATATTAATAAGGCTTATAGGGTGCTTGGTTTTGTGATTAGAAACACAAGTCAGTTTAATAACCATAATATAATAATAAAATTGTATAATGTACTTGTTCATTCTTATCTAGAATATGTATCTAATATATGGCCGAGTGCAAATATGCATTGTGATGCTATTGAGTATATTCAAAAAGATATTTATATATTAGGAAAAACAACTTATATCCATATCTGATCTCTTACAGCAGTATGTTAGAAAGCTTTAAATTTCAAACCCTTCAGAAAAGAAGACAAATTCAATCTATAATATTTGTTTATTGTATTACCAATAATACAAAGTTTAACAATTGTTCTTTGATTAATTATATATATCTTTATGTACCTAAGATAGGATTAAAGATACAAAAGGAAAAATTCTTTCATGTCTCCATTGGTAGTTGTTCTCCAATGAATTTAATGTTAAGTGTGTGTGCAATATACTATATAAGAATAATGAAGTTGACTTTTTTAATTATACTAAGGAATTGGTATTGCAGCTTATGCACCTTTAGGTTTATTCAGGTTCTTGTCTGTGCTCTCTCTGTTTCTGTGTTAGTTAAATCTGTTAAAGTTTTTCTTACCTTGTAGTATGTTATATTTAGGTGTTTGTAAGAGTATCAATAAATAAATAAAATAAATTATCTTCTATAAAATGAAGGATTATTCTAAAATTATCAATATATTTTAAGAGTGCAATAAAACAAATTCATTGTTTTAAGTCTGTTCTCTCTTGACATGTCCTTAATAAACTCCATTTTTAAAAAATGTTAAAAATGACAAGTGATGGAGATTTATCTTAAAGGACTTATACCAAGGACTAAAAAACTACAATTCATTACTACTTCAGAAATCTTAACAGCTCCATTATTATCGGGGGCCAAGTAGCATAGAGAAAAAAACTACTTGAAAACTTTTGAGGCAACTTCAAAATTGCAATATAATATATTCCTTTAGAATGACCAAATAAATGCCTCAAAGGTTCTGCAAAAAACGTAGGTAAGGTTTTGCAGCTGAACGAAGACCTGAAGAACATTTTCTTGTAAGTTTAGCCGACAACTACTATTCCTTTAAAGACTATATTAACATAAAAATCCATTTGCTCCCCATCTCTACTTATCTCTTATCCTTAAAAAATTGTAATACAATCATTTCTTGGCCGAGAAATAAATACAGCCTTTAACACAAAATATGTGTAATATTTTGCTTTCTTCAAATGAGTTGCTCATTTACAGTCAGTATAAAATACTTGAAATGCAATAACAAAGCAACATAAAATATATTTCTTCGAAAAAATACTAGAATCAGAAATGGACAGAAAAATTATTTGCCACATACAAACTCTTCAGTAATCTCTCTTTTGTAAACAAACCATAAAGCCACCCGAAATTCTTACCTATCGATGATTTTCTCGCATTCCTTTCCAATGTCAGAAGCGATATCATACACATCTACCACCGTCACATCTCCCGAAAGATCACTAACGTCTTCCATTCTATCGAATTGTGTAGTGTACTTTATTCGAGGCATTAAAAACTGGCGAAATACCGCCCCGAAAATCTTTATTTCTCACTTAAAGCTGAAGTAAATCACTTCAAAAACGCGTCATCCTGTATTTTTATCGATTTTGGAAATGTCAGTTTTGACGTTTATGTGGTCGGACGTCGTAGGTCAAATGCATCGTTTATGACCAATTAAATACTCGAAAACAAACTAGTTTGTTCGTAAAGTTCCACGTTTATTATTACTAGACTTACGTTTAAAATAATGTAATTGCGCTTGAAAGAGATAGGACAATAAAGTCGTGTTAGCTATTTTCGTTCAACTCGTAATGAACAAATTTCTTTATAGTCCGGGTAAATTAGATAAAATGTGTGCTAATAGTAAAAAAATGTGCAAATACAGGATGAGTCAACGCTTGGATGAAGTAGGTTTGTGCCTTTTCGGAGAAATTAACAAAGAAACTATATTTATTGTTTGATACAGTTTATTTTTACGCAAATTTTAAAAATATTTAGGACTCTACAGGGTGAGCCAAAAAACTAGGACAGCATAAAGTTGTATTTTTTTAAATAGAACACCCTATATACGAATCGTATTTTCGATTTAGCTTATAATTTTAAATCTTTTTTATTAAGGGTTTACTATAACAAAACTTTATAGTTTCTGAGATAATTAAGTTTAAAGAAAAAAAGTCACATTTTCAAGCATCAATTCAATCCTAAATAACGTTTTCAATTTTGTGATAAATATATTCAAATTTGGAATTTAGCAAGGCCAAGGACAAGTTAATATAATTTTTACCTAATATTTACAATAAAAGCTACAGGGTGTTGAACACATCGGCTCAAATTTGAACAAGTTTAAATGAATAAATATCTTTATATTTTCATGTTATTTAATAGAGTAATAAAAACCCTAAAAGTTTTGTTCAATATATCCTATACCTATTTATAATAGTTTTTGAGATATTTCAGTTTTTCTTATTTTCCATACTTTTTTACAGAAATAGTTTTCATTATCATAGTAGCCATGTAAAATAATAAAAAGAAACTACAGAAACAAACAGAATGTGGTTAAATATGATGAAATACATTATTCGTTATATTACAACGGCAATAGTTTAATTAAACATAATGTGAAAAAATTAACACAACAATAACGACAAGGCAAATACATATTTACTTTTATACTAAATTGAAACAAAAAAATTACCTATTAAATACTGAGATTAATTATTTCTTTTTAATAAGTGTTCGAATAAACGACCCTCTTGTGCAATGCACAAATTTAGTCTTTTTTGCAGATTTTCTCGGACCCTGGACAAAATTAGTGGCGTTATTGTTCTACAGGTATCCCTAATCCTGTTTCGCATATCTTCCACTGTTGTTGGTGGATTAACATACACCTTATTTTTAATATAACCCCATAGGAAGAAATCTAATGGGGTGATGTCGCAAGACCTTGGTGGCCACTCAATGAAACCCCCACGTCCAATCCATTTTTGCGGATATCGTTGGTCCAAAAACGAACCAACTTCACGATGGTAATGCGGAGGCGCACCATCGTGCTGGAACCACATACTGTCGAGCTCATCCCTATCGAGACCTTGAAGCAGTTGGGGTAGTTCTTCTTGTAGAAAGTTCAGGTAACTATGGCCATTTAGTGGTTCATTAAAAAAGTGGGGTCAAATAATTCGATTATGATGAATACCACACCAAACATTTAATGACCAGTGGTTTTGATGTTGCACCTCTCTAATCCAAAATGGGTTTTCTGTGGCATAATAATGCATGTTGCGTCTATTTACGGCACCGTTACTTCTAAAAGTAGCTTCATCACTAAACATTACCTTGCATAATAAATTTGGATTTAATTGAATCTCCGCATTTATTGTACGACAAAAGTTTACACGACTTTCAAAATCCTGTCCATGCAATTCTTGGTGTAATTCCATGTGATATGGATGATACCTATATTTCTTGGTAGTACGATTAGCGGTGGATTGTGATGTTTCACATAATGCTGCTAACTGACGGCTACCAACATAAGGATTTTCTTGAACATTTAACAATACTTGTAGTTCTTTTTCTTCATTAGTTACTGGTTTGTTGACCCCTTTACGTTTTGGATAATCAACAGTACCAGAAGAATCAAATCTTTGCATTAAGTTTTGAAAAGTATGGGTATTAGGCTGGCGTCGATCAGGATACTTCATTTTGTAAATTCTTTGAGCAAGAAGGCAATTTTTTTGAGCCTCTCCTATTGTATAAATCATATCTATTAACTCATTCTTTGGAAAATTCATTTTACAATATAAGATGAATGCAAAAAAAAACCAAACTACACTACATAAAAACCAAAAGAAGAGATTGCGGTTATAAATTTGACACACAGAAAAATGTTCCTTGACATTGTTTTTGCCATGGCTACTATGATAATGAAGACTATTTCTGTAAAAAAGTATGGAAAATAAGAAAAACTGAAATATCTAAAAAACTATTATAAATAGGTATAGGATATATTGAACAAAACTTTTAGGGTTTTTATTACTCTATTAAATAACATGAAAATATACAGGGTGTACCATTTAAAAATAAAGATATTTATTCATTTAAACTTGTTCAAATTTGAGCCGATGTGTTCAACACCCTGTAGCTTTTATTGCAAATATTAGGTAAAAATTATGTTAACTTGTCCTTGGCCTTGCTAAATTCCAAATTTGAATATATTTGTCACAAAATTGAAAACGTTATTTAGGATTGAATTGATGCTTGAAAATGTGACTTTTTTTCTTTAAACTTAATTATCTCAGAAACTATAAAGTTTTGTTATAGTAAACCCTTAATAAAAAAGATTTAAAATTATAAGCTAAATCGAAATACGATTCGTATATAGGGTGTTCTATTTAAAAAAATACAACTTTATGCTATCCTAGGTTTTTGGCTCACCCTGTAGAGTCCTAAATATTTTTAAAATCTGCGTAAAAATAAACTGTATCAAACAATAAATATAGTTTCTTTGTTAATTTCACCGAAAAGGCACAAACCTACTTCATCCAATCGTTGACTCACCCTGTACAAATTTTGAAATGCTAGTTTTACATTTTTTAAATATAAAGATAAAAAAGACAAATAATTTTTCAACAAATCATTTATTAACAATCAAAATCTGAATTAAAGCAAAAGCAATTTTTAAAACATTTAATATACAATAAAATGCCGTTTGGGCGAGTATCAATAATTTAAAATAAGGAAGTTAAAATATATACTTATCTTTAATGACTAGAAATAATTGAATTCCTTAACCAAATAATAGTAGCACTGATAGAAGTGTTGCAATATTTACTATCAAATAAACAAATATATGTAACTTAATATTTGAACATTTTTTTTCAATTAAATATTGATCATATTGGCAGTGTTTTTCTATAATAGTTCAAGATGTATTGCCGTAAGTAAGAATATGGAAAACATTATCTACAATCTGAACTATTAGTAAACATTTAAAATAGAAATATAATGGTAAAACCTTCTAATAACACTTTCAACAGTCTTACTTTTTGCTAACACAAAGTTTAATAACAACTCTGATTTCGTAAATACTAAGAGCTACCTATAATAAAACCTTATATTATTCACAAAATTTATTGTTAAAGTAAAACAACTTAGCAAAAGTAAGGAAATTCCTTTTTGCAAACCTGAATCCCTAAAAGTAACTTTAAATCACCGACACACTTAACTAATGGCAAGAAAAGCAATTTTTAAGTTCTTCTAGTTAGGCCACCCTAAGATTTTTTAAAATTTTTTTTTGTCTAGATTTATTATCTATATTTTAAAAGTTTCCCCAAGTCAAAATTCGAATTCTTACCAGAGATATAATAATTCAAAGTGAACCAGGTAGAGAATAGTCAACAACTCCTAGAATACAAAGACACAGTGCTGATTTGTGACGTCATCGCCCGCAGACCGTTAAATCAACACATTACAATCTACTTTTAGTTGGATTTATGTATTTTCAATTTTTAAATTTACTTATAAATTTCAGATAATCGTTATTTAAAGATTTTAAATTTATTTTTAAGTAAATTGCGTTGTTCCAAGTGAAGAGCGTATTATCGGAGTTATCAGAAAACGAAAGGCCGCCTGCAAAATGGAACTGTGGCGTAGCAAGAGTGATTGCACTCAATACAGATTTTAAAACGATGAGGCGATATTTTATGTTCTTTTGCGTTTTTCTTAAAGCTCCTTTTTTCAAACTGGCGGGCAAAATATCTCGAAATCTACACAACCGATTTTATTGTAAATTATTCTATATATATATATATATATATATATATATATATATATATATATATATATATATATATATATATATATATATATATATATATATATATAACCACTATGAATTCAAACGGTTTCGAATAGTGGTGCGAAGATGTTACGAGAGAAGCATCTCATACTTCTCTTGACCATCTTTTTGTGCGCAACAAAACAAAACCGAGTCTAAGAAGAATCAACTCATTTATAGTTCTTCATGAGATAACAGATTATTGGCCTCTGGTTTTCCACATTTCCAGAAATTCGGTTGAAGGGAGATCTAGCAATGATCGTAGGCTGATTACGAGAATCGACTACACTAGGATGAAAATTCTGACAGAATTAGTGGATTGGCATGGTATTTTGACTTTACCACAAGCTGGAGAAGCAACGGAGAGACTAATAGAATATATCAAATCTGTTACCAAAGCGTCAGAATCCGTAATTCCGTGTAGGAACACTTACACGAAAATTAAACCATGGATTTCAAATTCAATAATTACATCAATCAAACATCGAGATCGCTTAAAAAAGTCCTTGCTTAGGAATCCAACAGACCTGAAAAAACAGGAATATGTGGAATATCGTAATAGGCTAAACAAGATAATTAAAGATACGAAGAACACGTATTACAGAACTAAAATAAGTAAAAATACGGGAAACATTAAGAAAATGTATCAATTTATAAGTGAAGCAACAAATGAAAAAACAACAAACCCTAACATCACACAAATAAATGACAACAATGAAAGCATCACAGATCCCAGGATTATATCCGAATCGTTTAACAACTATTTTATAAACATCGGAAAAACAATGTCAGAGGCAATAAATTGTCCAGAAAACCCTTATAAAATCAAGAGTACTGCCGACTCATCAATGTTTCTGAGACCTACAAATTCAGACGAGGTTTCTATGCATATAAATAGCCTAAAGAACAATTGCTCCTCAGGTTGTGATCAAATTTCGGCCAGGACACTTAAGTTTCTGTATGAATACATTAGAATGCCTCTTGTTCATATAATAAACTTAATCTTTAAATCTGGAAGGGTGCCCTCCCATTTTAAGGCATCTGTTGTCACTCCGATCTATAAGTACGGTGATAAAAATTGTGTGGGAAACTATAACCGGTGAGTGTGGTCTCCAATGTTGCGAAAATATTTGAGAAATGCTTAAAGACGCGTCTTGTAGATTTTTTCAATAAAAATGCTGTACTATCAAATAACGAGTTTGGATTCAGAGAGGGTGACAGTACAACGGATGCAGTATTCGAGCTAATAAATAGCGTCATGGAGCATTTGAACGGTGGAGATAAGTGTATTGCTCTTTTCCTTGATCTGGCGAAGGCTTATGACACGGTCTCTCATGCTCTTCTTCTTGAAATGTTGAATGCATGTGGAGTGAGGGGAATCGTGTCTGAGGTCTTCCGAGATTATCTCAGGGATCGTCCCCAGTTGGGAAAACTATCAGCGAAGCTAGAATGGTGGAGCATGGCATACCGCAGGGAACTGTGATCGGACCTGTTCTTTTTAATTTATATATCAATAATGTTTGCGATCTTGCTTTGGATGGGAAAATAGTGTCGTATGCTGATGATACTGCTGTGGTCTTTTTTGCTAAAACATGGGAAGATGTAAGAGAAAAGCTAAAATCAGGCTTTAAAATAATAAAGCACCTTTTAGATAGCATTAAATTAAGTTTGAACATCAAAAAAACACATTATATTGCTTTTTCCCTGACCGAAGCCAATAGACCAAATTTTTCTCAGATAGTCTTGGAGGGTATAAGTGAACCTCTGCGAGAAAGCGCTAGTACTAGATATCTTGGTGTAGTGATTAATAAACATCTCAAGTGGGATCAACATTTGCTATATCTAGTTAAAAAGATAAGATGTTTAATTTATAAATTTTATATGTTGAGAGAATTTCTATCAAAAAATAATTTAATAATGATTTATAGAGCACTTGTTGAGTCTTTGTTGAGCTATGGCGCACTGATTTGGGGAGGGGCATGTAACTGTCATCAAAAACAATTAGCAATTGCACAAAACTATATTGTAAAAATTGTATTGAAAAAACCAAGATTGTACCCCACTGATTTGTTGTATGATGAGAATATTTGTAACTTGAAGAGCCTGTATATTATCACAGTTTGTAATTTTATACATCGTAACGAAAGATTTGCGAAATTAGTAATATCTCATGTGTATAGAACGAGGGGTAACACCAATAATTTACTTAACACCAAATATTGTAGAAATAACCAGGGGCATCATTTTGTTTCTTATATTGGCCCTAAATTGTATAATCTCATACCAGTTGATATACGTAATATTACAGGAAGGAAACAGTTTAAAAAGGTATTCAGGACATTTTACTTCTCAAAAAGTCATCTCTTTTTGAATACCTTTTAAAATGATAAATGTATTTTAATAATGTAATATTTGTTTTAGAGTTTTAGTAATTTTAATATTTATTTTTATATTTGCACTTTTGTAATTTTCTGTCTTGTTTATATTGATTGACGTGCATATCTAATTATGTGGATCTTTGTTAACTAGTGTAGGGATTAATATTCACCAATAAATTGTATACTAGGCAGTTATATTTTTTTTGTCGTGTATCTTTGTGGTTGATAGGACTGATTGGTGAATGTGCAGTCATGTTGAAATTGTATATGGTTATGTTTACTATTAATGCACATACAGGTGCAAGATAAACTCTGTGATTTGTGTAATTATTATCAAGACTAATGTACTATTTGTTTATATATTGTAACTTAATATTTGTGAAATAAATTGAAATTGAAAAATTGAAAACTGAAAAGTTTCCCCAAGTCAAAATTCGAATTATTACCAGAGATATAATAATTCAAAGTGAACCAGGTAGAGAATAGTCAACAACTCCTAGAATACAAAGACACAGTGCTGATTTGTGACGTCATCACATTATAATCTACTTTTAGTTGGATTTATGTATTTTCAATTTTTAAATTTACTTATAAATTTCAGATAATCGTTATTTAAAGATTTAAAACTTATTTTTAAGTAAATTGCATTGTTCCAAGTAAAGAGCGTATTATCGGAGTTATCAGAAAACAACAGGCCGCCTGCAAAATGGAACTGTGGCGTAGCACGAGTGATCGCACTCAATACAGATTTTAAAACGCTGAGGCGGTATTTTACGTTCTTTTGCGTTTTTCTTAAAGATCCTTTTTCAAACTGGCGGACAAAATATCTCGAAATCTACACAACCGATTTTATTGTAATTTAGTCTGTATATTCTTGATAACATTATCTTCAGTGTAGCATAGAATTTTTTCGATTGGACGCAACCGCCACTTCTATAATTAATTTTTCCCCGATATTACGCTGAAGCTATGACCTTTATTTACAAGATCTTTTTAGACAATTCCTGATCTAGAAAAAAAGTCCGCCACCAGCAAAAAAAGGACCCGCAGTTTTTTAATTTTTTTAATTCGTTTAAATACCAGGGTGACCTAACCTCTTAACTAAATATACAGGATCAGGTTGCAGCATAGATATACACAAGTATATATACTGTAGATCCTATAAAAGCGCAGTGGCTCTCACTTAGAAAGAGTACAGTAACAGTAGTAACTCTCTTTCTATGGTCGGAGCTAAGCACGGTACCCCTCTGGCCTGGCCGCCATTAGGAGAGATACTACTGTCCTATTTCGCTCCGACTCTTGCTAAGCACTTTTACAGGACCCGCAGTCTATATGCTTCTATGTCTATGAGTTATAGCAATTACTGCCCTCGATTCATTGGCATGAACAGCTCGGAGCTGTACAGGTGCAAAAAACGCTCGCTTTATTCAAGTAGCTTGTCAGATCTGCTTTCCCCTTACCCCTCAAGCACCAATAAAAATATTTGGTGTATGAAGCCCTAGCAGCTATCACTTATCATTTTTAGATGCTATTTTTGGGTAAAAAACATTTTATACATGAAATGGAGACACAAAAATAAGATTATTTTACAAGATATCGGACTTACGTTCATAATTTTTTTAACGAATTATGAAATATTTATGGCCGAAAATGCCATGACACCAGACAAAACTCAAAACTAATAAGTAATAAAATAATATTTTTGCATTTTTGTCTTCAATATGTTTTGCTATGCATATTAAAAAAACAAATTCCAAAAAAATAATAATTTGGAGGTTATTTACCGTTCAAATTAACACTTTAACCGCTTTATTCAGATTTGCTCGGAGCTACTCGGGGTTTGATGCACCTGAGCCTAACACTCTTGAATCGAGGGCAGTAAATAGCCACAGGTAAACTAACCTAAAAAGCTTATTTATAAAACAATACAAATAAAAGTACAAGACTCCTGAAAAATGTGACAGATCAACAAAAGTCAAAGTCAAAGAACAAAAACTATCAAGAATTTAGTGTACAATTATTAATTTTAATCTGCTACTTGTTATTATCAATTAACTGTATTGGAACCTATGTGGCTCCGAATGAGCTCGCTCCACATTGTCCAGGTTGAGCCCAACTCTAGATTAGTGCCTTATTTTTTATACAAGCTACTTTTTGCATAAAATTAGCGCTGTATTTTATAATTTCTATTAACTGACAAAGTTTCTTTGTCATGGTTTAACAGTGGTATTGGATAATCCTTATTATTTTAAAAACTTGACACTCTGAAGTTAAATAATCAAGAAAACATAGAAACTGAGGCTCTCTATTTAGTATTGTATTTGTGCTACCAGATTACTTATTTTTGATTTCAATTTTATAAGAATAAATTGTACAATCACACAACCATTATCAACTTCGAGTATCAAAAACGTGACTTGAGATCTAATCTTATTAATTCTAGCCTGAAGTTCAGTATTTTTTTTTATAACTCTCTCATTACTATCTACAATGTTTACATGCTTAGCATTGAATTTATCACTCTTAATTTCTATGGCAATAATAGCATTTACTGTTTTATATACGGCAATACTAGCAAAACAACTCACTAAATATCTTACAACACCCCTTCCTTAATGTATTAAAAAACGTTAAAACCACCATAGTTACCACAGCTAGACCCAACATTATCTTGAGAATATGATGATGTCGTTTCCAGCCGTTCAGTTCGTCCACGTATAAAAATCTGTTTCTCGAATATTCTGGAAGCTCGTACTTGCTGGGATGGGGGAACAGAGATAGGTAAAAGTCGTAGAGGATCGCTCTTACTAATTCGTTTTCGCTGGGTCTAGATTCGTCTAGGTTGTCATTTAGACATACGAATTTTCTACAAAAGAGGAACGATTGTGGGTATGTTTGCTAAAGAGATTAATCTGTTGTTCCCATAAAGTCAGTTATTCGGTTTAAGACTTTCTTAAACTGAATTATCAGCTAATTAAAATATATGCATACAATTTAGGTCTTATTTGATTATTTAGCTCAAAGTAAAGATATACTTGAGTCGCGTTATAAGCCCGCTTGTTATGAGCCGTCTCGTTAAATGCATATCAGAGACTTTCTCACACTATACCCGCCAAAAAAATTAAGTGGCGTTTCCTCGTTGCGACACCAGAATGAAAACACGAATTTTATAAAAATTTCAACTTCAAATAAATTAAAAATTGTATTTCTAAAATTTATATTTTAAATAAAATAAAACCTAAACAGTTTAATTTGTTTTTATAATAAATTTGATTCTATTATTTATACTTCAATACAACATTGCGCAAAACTTTCCATTTTTATACCCGCATTTCAGCATCCACATAGTCTCGATTTTTTGAAAAATACTGAGCAACTTTGTAGACGTAGATTATGATTGACTTGATTTATTTATTTTTATATTCTTATTGCAGAAGATAACAGTAATTTATTTATTTAACCTAAGTTGTCATTTATGCGCTTTTTACACTTAACTAGTAAAGTTGATCGGCGAACTGAAAAATTAATTTGTCGCGCTTATAACTTTAGTAATATTGCATGTATTCAAATAAAATAATTACTAAGTCGATTTACACTACAGAAAACAACGTAGACGAAAACCAACAAGAAACCACAGAACTAACAGATGTTAACATCAGTGAAGCAGAGATGCACCTGACAATTAAGAAATTAAAAAACAGAAAATCACCTGGTACCGACCAAATTACGAATGAGATGCTAAAGTACGGAGGCCCCAGCCTTGTCACAGAGCTCACTGTTCTATTTCAAAAAATACTCCGCACGTCAGTACCCAACGAATGGCGGAAAAGCATCACAATTCCGATCCACAAAAGAGGATCAAAGAAACAATCCGAAAACTACAGGGGAATTAGCCTATTGAACAGTTCAGCCAAATTGTTAACCAAAATACACAAAGGATCGTAGACAAGTTAGGGGCGTGCGAAAAACAGCAGGGCTTCCGGAATAACCGCTCTACTATCGACGGTATATTTATTATCAGACAGTTGATTGAAAAATCTATCGAATACGATAAACCGTTGTTCATTTGTTTTGTGGACTTTACACAAGCGTTCGACCGAGTGAAACTGGAACACATAACAGAATTACTGCGAAGAAAACAAGTAGACGAAGCAATCATACGCACAATATACGAACTGAATTCCAAAAACACCATGGTAATTAAAACAAATAACACTCTAACATAGGAAATCCCACTATCCATAGGAATAAGACAGGGTGATAGTCTAAGTCCAACACTTTTCAATGTAATCATGGACGAAATCATTGATGATATTGGGTACCCAATGGGACACAACACCGTTCAGATGATATGCTTTGCAGATGATGTTGCCTTGACAGCAGATAGCGAGGACAACTTACAAAGAATGCTTTTCCATCTCAATCGAACAGCCAAACAGAATAATATGAAGATATCTGCGGAGAAAACCAAAGCAATGGTAACAGCAAAAGAACCGGTAAGATGCAAACTAATGGTTGATGATAAACATATCGAACAGGTTAGGAAGTTTAAATACCTGGGAGCACATATAACAAGTAACAGGGCAGTAACGAAAGAAGTACGCACACAAGCCAACAAAGCGGCCATGATATCAAGCCAACTAAGAGACATAATCTGGAACAATAAACATATGACGGTTGAGAGCAAAGCAAGAATTTACAAGGTCTGTGTAAGACCGATACTGACCTACGGCGCAGAAACAAGAAATGAAACAACAAAGACAAAACAAATTATGAGAACCACAGAAATGAAAACGCTGGGAATGATCACGGGAATAAGTTTAAGAGACAGAATAAGAAACGCAAAAATACGCGAGGTCAGCGGAGTGGGAGATGTTGTGAAGTGGGTTCGAAACCGTCGTAGGCAGTAGAAAGATCAAGTGGAACGAATGAACGATGACAGACTAGCAAAAACCGTGATGAGAGAGAAACCAAACACCAAACGGCCGCCTGGACGGCCCCCCAAAAGATGGAGAGACAGCTGGATTTCGACCTCAAACGAGGATCGATGACGCATTGTGTAGATAACAGAACTTGGTTCTACCTAGAAGAAGAAGCATTTCTAAACTTTCTATTTTAAATAAAATAAAAGTAATAATTCAATGTAATTAACTAAACAATTTAATTTGTTTTTATAATAAATTTGATTCTATTATTTATACTTCAACACAGCATTGCGCAAAACTTTCCATTTTTATACCCGCATTTCAGCATCCACATAGTCTCGATTTTTCGAAAAATACTGAGCAATTTTGTAGATGTAGATTATAACTGACTTGATTTATTTATTTTTATATTCTTATTGCAGAAGATAACACAGTAATTTATTTATTTAACCTAAGTTGTCATTTATGCGCTTTTTACACTTAACTAGTAAAGTCGATCGGCGAACTGTAAAATAAATTTGTCGCTCATATAACTTTAGTAATATTGCATGAATTCAAATAAAATAATTAGTAAGTCGATTTACACTACAGAAAACAACGTAGACGAAAACCAACAAGAAACCACAGAATTAACAGATCTTAACATCAGTGAAGCAGAGATGCACCTGACAATTAAGAAATTAAAAAACAGAAAATTACCTGGTACCCACCAAATTACGAATGAGATGCTGAAGTACGGAGGCCCCAGCCTTGTCACAGAGCTCACTGTTCTATTTCAAAAAATACTCCGCACAACGTCAGTACCCAACGAATGGCGGAAAAGCATCACAATTCCGATCCACAAGAGGATCAAAGAAACAAACCGAAAACTACAGGGGAATTAGCCTACTGCACAGTTCAGCCTAATTGTTAACCAAAATACTGTCACAACGGATCGTAGACAAGTTAGGGGTGTGCGAAGAACAGCAGGGCTTCCAGAATAACCGCTCTACTATCGACGGTATATTTATTATTAGACAGCTGGTTGAAAAATCTATCGAATACGATAAACCGCTGTTCATTTGTTTTGTGAACTTTACACAAGCGTTCGACCGAGTCAAACTGGAACACATAACAGAACTACTACGAAGAAAACAAGTAGACGAAGCAATCATACGCACAATATACGGACTGAATTCCAAAAACACCATGGTAATTAAAACAAATAACACTCTAACAGAGGAAATCCCATTATCCATAGGAATAAGACAGGGTGATAGCCTAAGTCCAACACTTTTTAATGTAATCATGGACGAAATCATTGATGAGGTAAAAAGCACAAATATTGGGTACCCAATGTGACACAACACCGTTCAGATGATATGCTTTGCAGATAGCGAGGACAACTTACAAAGAATGCTTTTCCATCTCAATAGAACAGCTAAACAGAATAATATGAAGATATCTGTGGAGAAAACCAACTGGTAATAGCAAAAGAACCGGTAAGATGCAAACTAATGGTTGATGAGAAACATATCGAACAGGTTGGGAAGTTTAAATACCTGGGAGCACATATAACAAGTAACAGGGCAGCAACGGAAGAAGTATGCACACAAGCCAACAAAGCGGCCATGATATCAGGCCAACTAAGAGACATAATTTGGAACAATAAACATATGACGGTTGAGAGCAAAGCAAGAATTTACAAGGTCTGTGTAAGACCGATACTGACCTACGGCGTAGAAACAAGAAATGAAACAACAAAGACAAAACAAATTATGAGAACTACAGAAATGAAAACGCTGAGAAAAATCACGGGAACAAGTTTAAGAGATAGAATAAGAAACGCAAAAATACGCGAGGACAGCGGAGTGGGGGATGTTGTGAAGTGGGTTCGAAACCCTCGTAGGCAGTGGAGAGATCACGTAGAACGAATGGACGATGACAGACTAGCAAAAATCGTGATGAGAGAGAAACCAAACACCAAACGGCTGCCTGGACGGCCCCCCAAAAGATGGAGAGACAGCTGGATTTCGACCTTAAACGAGGATCGATGAGGCATTGTGTAGATAACAGAACTTGGTTCTACCTAGAAAAAGAAAAAAAAGACTAAATCGATTTACACAAAAATGGCTTTAATACTGAGTATGCACTGATCTCACATTTTCACCTGTTGCTTAACCTCATTAATTGAAAAATGTGTTCTCTCGCGACTCAATTCGATTTCGCACATATATAAGAAGCGGTTTTATAACGCAAGGTTGCAAATGTAAACATTAGAGTTAAGGAACGATAATTTTCAGATTTTTGTTCCCCTATTCTTCTACAACTGAACCTATAACACGACTCGGCTATATATAGATATATAGTAAAACATATAGTCTTCTTTTATTATAGAGTCCTAGTATTGACAAAAAACTTACGTCGTTTTACACCTTATTTCATCCAGTTTTATCACAACATTAGTTATATTTGAGACCAACATCTTAAACGTAGAATAGTGACTGTCAGCGTCTCTAATTATTTCATATTTGTACTTTGGCACCTGGCCAAATTTCTCCTTAAGGTACTCACTTAAAAATGGACATTTGGTAACCATATCTTTGGTAATAGTGGGCTGAAATAAATTTGATGTGTTATAGATAATATTTGGATCATCATAGCTAACTTTTTTTGTACAATAACGTTTCAACTTTTAATGTTAATTAACAATAAATACAGATCTGTAAAAGTTTTTTACCAGTCTTGAATCAATGTATCTCTCGTAAGGAGGTGGGGTTATTTCGGGGTATTTTTGCAATTCACTACAATTGAGTAGTATGCCCTCAAAATGGTCAACGATTTCGTAGCTTAGAGGTAACTCATAAATTTTGGTTAGGAGGTTTCTTATTTCTCGGTCTGACCACGTCCTAAAAAATTAGAATGCCATTACCCAAACATTACCTAAAAAGTTATAATTATTAATGTCATTTTAATGAACCATTTTAAACTAAAGGTTTTGACGGTAGAGTTTAGACACTATATATATATATATATATATATATATATATATATATATATATATATATATATATATATATATATATTTGATCAGCGAATGAAAAAATCAAGCTTTGTAATTAAACTAAGACATAATATATCCTTCTCTGACGAAAGTAATTTTCAATAAAGACTACCAAAATTGATGTTTGTAAGAGGAAATAGGATAACTTTTTGTGGTAAGGTAATAATATACGGGGATTTTTATATATACGCCATCCGGTGGGAGGTCGGCGAAGCTGCGTTCGGTGTTGCATACTTCCTTCCGATCTCTCCTTTGCACAAACAGGTGCATGTTGGTACCATGATGAGTCTAGTAGAGACAAAATATATACCTGTGCCGATCACTACACGGAGAGGGTAAATTTTGACTTTCTTCTCGATATGTTGGTACAGGTAGGCCACCATCTCGATGATGGTGGAATGGGATAAATTGTGTTTTATCGCAAACTTCACTTACACACCAAGTTGCATATAGTTGTACGTTGGCTGAATGTGATTTCAGCACTACAACAGTATAATGTGGATATATACACTGCTATTGTATCTCACACGTAAGAATCCGGTGGTGGTCATAAAGCTTAAAAAATCCCAGAATATCTCAGAAAGTAGGAAGGAAATCCAGACAGCTATGGGTCCAGCAAAATTAAATATGGGTATAAGACTGAAGGAAACAAAACATGGAAATATAGTTGTGAAATGTGAAACACAACAGGATCTAGATAAATTTAAACAAGAAGCCGAGATTAAACGTAAGGATAATTATATTGTTGAACTACCAAAAAAAAATGTTATCCAAGATAAAAATTACCGGATACACTGGAGCGGTTGAAAAAAACACAGAAATATTGGAGGAAAAAATTCGCAAACAGAATAAATAGATTAGTGAAAAAGAAATATTTAAAATTACCTTTATCCGGCAGACCAAGAATAAGCAAAACAACTCTTTTACGATATTTGCAGAATGTTCAGGAACTTTATACATCAAAATGATAAATGAAGGAAGAGTTTATATAGATTGGAAACGACTACAGATATATGATAATATGACTGTATCACGTTGTTATTGGTGTTAAGGATTTCACCATAAGAGTAATAAGTGTACAAAGGAACAAGTTTGTGGTAATTGTCCGGAAGGTTATTGCTTTCAGGAGTGTGAAAATCAAGAAAAAAAGTGCATTAACTGTGTAGAAGCTAACAAAAAATAAATATATCATTTTAACATATGAAGCTTAAATAAAAACATAGATAATTTGATCACATTTTTTGAAGCATATAAATTAAATTTTAGACATAGATATAATTGTTTTAAGTGAGACTTTTCAAATTGATATCGATTAGATGATACATATAGAGAATTGTTACATTCCTGGGTTTCAGCTTTTTTACAATGAAGCTAGTTATAATAAGAATGATGGTGTTGTTATTTTTGTGAAGGACCATACTAACGTAGATTTTTCCATTGTTAGGATGCCTAATTCAAAGGTAACTCTTAGCAGAATATCTTTTGACTTTAAAAATCTGTCATTTGGGATAACGGCGGTATATATACCTCCGACCTAATGACTTGTATTCTTATTTTGAGGGCCTGAGCTCTCTGAATATTGAAATTTTTGTAGGTGATACAAATACTGACTTATTGAACTTAGCTGATAGCGATGTAACAAATTATCTTAATATGATGTATGCGCAGGGAATTTCAATCTTTTATAAACTCTGTTACTAGAACAATTTCTCATTCATGCCTTGATCACATTTTCATACAACATATGATATACTGAACATTAAATCTTTTGTTATTAAAGAAGATATAACCGATCACAGTCCGGTTTTGATTTCTATTAGCAAAAAAATTATTACGAAAAGTTCAACTATTTTTAAAAACACTATAATTAAAACTCAATTAGATATTGCTAAATTTAAGCAATTTACTACTAGGGTTTGAATGGTCTGTTATAATAAATGAAAATAATGTTCAAGAGTCAACTAATATATTTTTAGAAACATATGAGAAATTACTTTTTGAAGCAACGGAAACTTTTACAACAAGACCTAATAAAAATAAGAAGATAAAACGTTGGATAAGTGACATCACGTCCATTAAAATCAGGGATAAAATGAAAAAGAGTTTATTGAAAAACTACTCACCTCAACTTGAGCTAAAATACAAACAATATCGGAATCAATTAAATAAACCTATACATAAACAATGACTGAGTATTATAAAAATCAATTAGAAAATAATAAAAACGATATAAAGAAACAAAAAGTAATAAAGGATACTACCTATGAGAGCGATGGACGTGATGGTAAAGCTGACATAAAGAATAATTCTGGCGCAAGTTTCAACAGTTATTTTGAAATGGCTAATTTCTGTAACAACTGCTGTGCTAACATAGGGGTTAAGATGGAAAAGGCACATATATACATACATATATATATATATATATATATATATATATATATATATATATATATATATATATATATAAATTAGGTAGTTGGATACAAATAAATTTAAATGTAAATATAAACAATTTTTTAAGGTATACATATTAAAATATGAAGAACAGGTAATTTTTGATAGACTTGATCTAAATTTAGCACAATTGTACAAAATTGGTAGCAAAAAATTTCTTACCCTGAGTTATCACTATCAAAGTCGTCAAAAACTTCTTCCACGGATTTCTGATTTGTATCAGACATCAAAAAGTAATAATAACTAAATCCAAACTGAACGTCACTTCCATGTCTGAATCTATTCCTTTCAGTTATTTCAAATGCGGTAGGAAATGTATTTTGAAGATCTTGCATAATATCTCTAAAATAAAATTTTTATAAAAAAAAATTGAACCGACTTAAAAAATACCCTATAAAGCGAAAAATGTATTTCATGTTACGGTGGAATTTCATTCGGGTGAAAATAAGATTGTTATAAACAGATAATTGTTTAAATCTTTAAAAATGTAATTTTCGCAAAACTAACTATTTGATCATATTCTTTGAGTGATTTTAAGCAAAAAAATCCTTACTAACTTGTATGTACGACGCTTAGTTTCCGATATAATTGATGTTAAACAATGAAAAATGTGATTTTTGCGATTTTTGAATGCAATTAACTTTTTTTCGGTCGCTTAAACAATTATTTGTTTATAATAATCTTATCCTCATCCGGACGAACTTCCACCCTAAAAATTATTGTTCAGGGACTCAAAATACATAAAAAAAAATTGGGTGGGTCCATATAAATTAAAGGGGCCCACTATATTGCTATTTTTCGCTTTTTAGAGTATTTTTAGATGTCGGTTCAATTTGTTTTATCATTTATTTATCCAATTTTTAGTTTTCAGCTCTTTATGACATCCATAAATTATTTGAACTAAGTAAAGGGTGTTTTTTATAGAGGTATAGAACTTTAAGTTGGCAACACTTTTTTAACTGGCGGCCATTTTGTCAGATGTCAAGTGATTTATGTTTAGTTTGGTTTGGCATTTCAACATGAATAGACTGACGCCTGAACAACGCTTCCAAATTGTGCAAATTTATTTTGAAAATCATGGTTCTGTTCGAAATACGTATCGCGCACTACGTCCATTTTACGGTCAACATAATCGTCCATCAAAGCAATTAATTCGATTAACTATGGAACGTTTTCGCACCACGTTTACTCTAAATGATAATACGCATCCACAGAGACGTCGTACAGTGCGTACAGAAGAAGTCATTGCTGCTGTAGAGCCTAGCGTAGAGGAAGACCCGAATCAGTCTATTCGCCATCGTGCACAGAAATTGGATATGTGTCCATTCACTTTGTGGAAGATTTTGCGGAAAGATCTTGGTTTGCGTGCTTACAAAATCCAACTCGTGCAAGAATTGAAGCCACACGATCACCTAGCAAGACGTTGATTCGGTGAATGGGCCCAAAACAAGATTGCCGTTGATCCCGATTTCATAAGCGAATTTTGTTTAGCGATGAAGCTCACTTTTGTTTGAATGGATACGTCAATAAACAAAACTGCCGTATTTGGAGTGATGATAATCCAAAAGTGTATGTTGAGACACCGTTACATCCAGAAAAACTGACTGTTTGGTGTGCTTTATGGGCTGGTGGAATCATTGGTCCGTACTTCTTTAAAAACGATGCTGGTCAGAACGTTACAGTCAATGGTGACCGCTATAGAGCCATGATTACTGACTTTTTCGTTCATCAATTGAACAACCATGATGTGCCGGAGCTGTGGTTTCAACAAGACGGCGCAACATGTTACACAGCTCGTGCCACAATTGATTTATTGAAGGAAACGTTTGGTAACCGCATAGTTTCACATTTCGGACCCCTGAATTGGCCTCCAAGATCGTGCGACTTAACGCCGCTAGACTATTTTCTGTGGGGATATGTGAAGTCGCTAGTCTACGCCGATAAGCCCGAAACGATTGATCACTTGGAGGACAACATTCGCCGCATTATTGCCGATATACGGCCACAAATGTTGGAAAAAGTCAACGAAAATTGGACCTCCAGATTAGACTACGTCCGAGCCAGCCGTGGCGATCATATGCCAGAAGTCATATTTAAATTATAATGCCAGAAGGTTATCTTTCGAATAAAGTAAATTTCATGTCAATTTAAAAAATTCATCTTTGTTTTATTCCATTTAAAAGTTCTATACCTCTATAAAAAACACCCTTTACTAAACGAAATGTGTAGCATACCTCACCTTATTTCCAAGGTCGCAAAAAAGTACCCATTTTATCCAATGTTTTAAACTACACTAAAGTAAAGGACAAGAAATTCTTTAGATTATGAAAACTCTCCAAATACCAGTTTTGAATGAAATTGTACTAAACAAATATTTAGTCTTCTATAGCAAATCCGCTATCCTGGATTTTAAGAAAGTAATTTTTTTTTGCGAAACCTAGGCCCCCAAAACCCCTAATACTGATATTTAAAGAACTAGACATATGTAAATTTTTTAGTCCGACATTTTCTCATGGATTGAGTTTGAAGAAATTAATTTAAGATCCGAAATATACACCCCAGAGTCTCCAATATCAATTTTGGACACAATCGGAAAAATGTAGAATTTTTAGTCCTCTATTTTGTATCTTGCATATTAAATTGTAAAAAATAACTTCAGATTCGAAATCTACGACCTCGAAAACATGCAAATACCAATTTCGAAAAAATGTGAGTAATATAAAATTTTTAACCTACCGTACATTTCAATCTTAATATACAGACTCGAAATCTCCCCATTACCAATTTTAGACATAATTCGGAAATGTAAAATTTTTAGGCCGCCATATTGCATCTGCCATATTATATATTTTTTTTAAATAATGTTAAATTCGTTATTTACACCCTCAGAAATCCCCCCGTTCCAATTTTGAACAGATTTGGAAGATGTAAAATCTTTAGTCCGCCATATTGGATCTGCCATATTCATTTTTTTTTTAAATAAGTTTAAATTCGTAATTTACACCCTCAAAAACCCTCTGTACCAATTTTGAACCAAATCGAAAAATGTAAAACTTTTTGGACGGTATATTGGATCCGCCATGTTGAATTTTACAAAAATTATTTTAAATTCGTAATTTACATCCTCTTATACCCCCAATACCAATTTTGGGCAAATCAAGTGATGTGCAGTTTTTTATCCGCCATACTGAATTTTTTAATTAGATTTGTTATGTGCGACCCCAAACACTTCCCATTCCAATGTTGAAGACAATAGGACAAAGTTACTTTTTTTTTATCCGCCACAATATAAGCGCCATCTTGGATTTTACTGGACCAATCGACGTACATACATGAAAAAACATAGCGAATAGACAAAGTTCTCAAAGGTCTGGGATGAATGCAATTCCTTGCTTTTCCTACAAATATCAACTGAAACTACTTTCCATTTCCTCCCCTTTAAAAATAATGTCTTAGTCTATCAATTACTCTATTGCAAAAAAGTTACATTAAGAAAATGAAAAAAAAAACTGGAGAAGTTATTTTTTCTTTTCTTTTGTATTTTTTTCCCATTATCTCATTGATTTATCCAAAATATTTGTTTTTATCTTACTTATCTATTAATATAGGTGCGTGAGCCGGCACATATCTGGGTTTATACCCAAATTTTTTATTTAACAATCTTTGAGTAAATAAAAGTGATTCCAAATAACCATCTATATTTCTTGTAGATCTAGAATTTCCTTCCTTTCCCTGAAAATATTAACACAGTTAATATTTACAAGAATAAAACATTGAAAATATAAAAGCACCAACTTACCTTAAAAACATTCCTCCTTTTTCTATTTAATTTCTTATTTTGTACAAGTATTTTTTTATTATGGTCTTCTACTAACTTCGATATTGAAATATTTTCATATTTCTTTTGTACATTTAAACTAATTCTATTGTTACTAATATTATGATTAATATTTTGATTATTCTCAGTCTTCTCATAGGTATTATTTAAGATATCTTGTGATAAAGCTTCATTTTGACTATTATTATTAATTACACTATTATTTACATCGATTATTCTTTTCGTAATGCCATTATGAAATATTTTTTGCACTTTCTGCTTAAGTACTTCAAACTGTCGATTTACTTTTTCATTGTAGGTTTCTTCTTCTTCTGGCGAATGAATGTCTTCTACGACCAGTATATTTTTGTGTTCCTCCTAAAAGAATTTTTGAATTATTCTCTGACATTTTAATTAGTATAAATTGATTCGCTCCATACATTTAAGAGTGTATTATAATAGAACAAACATTAACTATAATTAATCTTATCAAACATTGTTTGACGTAAAGTATGTTCCACTAAATGGAGAAATTAAATAATCGCTGTGTATGTGGATTTTAACAATGGGAACTGAGAAAGAAAATATCTTATATTACCACCCAAAAATTGTTATTCATAAAGGAAAAAATAGATCAATTATCAAATTTAGGCAGTTTTATTACTTTTAGGTCCTTTATCTGTTTTTCTGGAACCATAAACTTAACCATTTTATGAGAGTTTGTAAGTCCTGTAGCTCATATAAACATTTTAAAATATCTCGAAGAAATTTTACTCGTGTCGAATATGAAAACCATTAAAGATGAAGTCAAAGATATGGCCAAAACCACATAGAATGTTTTTATATAGAACAATTTTCTCATCATAAGAAAACATGACAACAATCAAATAAAATCACTATAATGCAATATATTCGTTTGGTTATATGTACAAAGAATCTGTATAATGACTGTTTTTTCCTGTTCAAGAAAAAATAGTTTTTTTCCCAATTATTGCCGATTTTTTAGTTATAAAAAGACAAAATAGTTTCATTAACCGTTTTGTATAAAATATTAGTAATTTAAGATGCTCAAGCCATATCGAGAATTAAATGTCCAACATAGGTTGGCTGATGCCCTCTACGAACGAAAGCTCGAAACATTCCCGAATGGAATCGCTCTTATAGGGCGGGTATTACCGGTAACCGCGGAAAGTTCGAAAGAGAAAAGTTGGTGATGCTTTTGAGAAGTAATTGACGTTAGTTATGATTTCAAGTTCGTTAGAGGCGGTACGTTTTGAAATCTGTTAGAAAAAGTTACAGGACGTATATAACTGGTTTGTGTAACGTTTTTAATTTTGATTTATCTTCGGGAAAGTTAAGGAAAAATACTGCTTTATTCTATCTCGGAAAAGAGAGACTTCAGTATGATTTTGTTTCAACAATTTAAATAGCTGTTTTTCTTTTTTTCTTCTTTTCTTGATTAATCTTTTGAAAGCTATTTAAACACGTTTATTTTAGTTACTTTGGAATTGTTTTATCGATGTAATTATAAGTTTCCCATTGTAAATAATTTCGTTTTTCTTTAATATCTTTAAGCGTTATGACTAACTTGTTTTGTGTAATTTTATAAAAACTTTTACGCAACGCACTGATGTGAGAGCTCTAAAACAAGAAACCTGATCTGATCAGTTTGATAACAGGTTTGAAACTGTGTTTGTGGTGTTGGTAAGTTCTAATAATCTGTAGTCAATGATCACTAAAACTGCAAGAGCCTAAAGAGGTCGATCAGACTACCAGAGTGTCTTTGTCATGGGGGGTTTTATTTATAGGTTAGAATAGATGGGATAAGATAAGATAATTTATTAGTAATAATATACAAATAGTACTTTTACAAGTCAAATAAATAAAATATTAAAATTTTGTCAATTAATTATTATCATTAGTACAAATAAAACATTACACGATATTGATTCTTCCTTAAGAAGAAAGTTTTGGTAAAAAAAAAAGCTAAGAGAAGCTGACAACAGACAAAGACAATACTACAGATTAAAATTAGAGTCGAAATACTCCTCGAACGAAAAAAACGCGTTCAGCACAAGGTAGCTCTTGATTTGTTTTTTGTACTGATAGAAGTTAAGAGCTTTAATTCTAGCTGGCACGCAGTTGTAGAACTTTATTGTTAAATATCTTGAACCATTTCTGGATCTCTCAAGCCAGCCAAAGTCTGGTATAAGATTGTTGTTTCTTGTTGGATAGTTGTGAATATCTTCGTGTGATCTGTATAGATTAAGATTTTGTTTAACTTACAACAAACACTGTATAATGTACACACAAGGTAAAGTTAAAATTTTTAAATTCTTAAACGAATTTCGACAGTCTTCTCTATAACCAAGCCCAGAGATAATACAAATGCATTTTCTTTGTTGTCAAAACGCTTTATCAGTATGACAAGAATGGCCCCAGGAAAGAATAGCATAAGCCAAAAGAGAATGAAAGTTACTGTGATATGCTATCAGAAGAGTTTCTTTGGAAGTTACCCGTACAAGACTCCTGAACAGGAACAGTTGTTGCGATAGTTTTTTTTGAGAGATTAACAAGGCGTTGTTCCTAGGTTAATCCTGCATCTAGGTGTACTCCCAGAAATTTGACCTCCATTGCACATTGAGGTATGAGATAATATGGGATAGCAGGAAATCGTGGGCTAAACGACCTTACTCTCCCAAAATATTCCATTTGCAGGAGTCCACAATCAAATTCTGTCACAGTATATTTAAAATGCTTTCCCAAAAACATTTTCTAATAAACAATTTTTATTTTTATTAAAACTAATTGTTCAAAATCAATAGTCCATGAGACACAAGAAGACCAGAACTGATTTAGGAGCTTCTAGATATAACACCAAGAATATAATATTTTTACTACTAACCTCATCACAATCACCACCATCGAACTGACAACTAGGAACATTACAAGCTCTGTCACATTGTCCATCACCCACATACAACCATGGGCAACTTTTGCTACACCCAGGTAAATTATAATCCAGAAATACCATGTAGCCCTTATTCCTGGTATAGAAGTCATCTATGGAGAGAGGTTGGCCAATAAAAATATCATCATTGAAGTATAAGAACTTTTTCGTTAGGCCTTGTATTCTAAAAGTATAGACATTATCCTTAAAACTGATAAGATTTTTTTTATAAAAATACATTTTCCTTTGTAGGAAATTTAAAACAGTGATAGTGGAAGTATGAATGAAATGACATTTATTTTGTCCAAAAAATCAAGTAAATAAACAATTGTAATGTATTTTACTACATATGTGTGTACCTGTATAAATTACTTTCAATTGCTGGACTTGAGAATGTAGGCAGATTATCCTTATCTTTAAAAATCTCTTCATGTGTTACAATAGTAATTTTTTCATAGTCCAGATTTAACCAATACGGAATTTGCCCATTTGTTACCAAATATACATGATTGACCCATGGAGCATATTTTTCTAATGATCTGAAATTGAAAAAAAAGATGTGCAAAGTGCGACATTAGCAGACAGTTCAATGTACACAATAATTCAAATTTTAACCTTACATTTCAAACTGAAGTTAATTATCCTACAATATTTTTATCACCAGTTAATTCCGATGAAATTTTTCGAACACTTACGAGTTTACCTAATAAATTTTCGGCGGGACTGGACGACGTGCCCGTATATGTTTTAAAATTTGTCGCACACTGCATAAGTAATCCCTTAGCAAATATTGTTAATGAAAGTTTTGCCACACAGATCTTTCCCACTAATCTCAAGACAGCCAAAGTGATTCTTATATTTAAAAAGGGGATCGCCAGTGCATCAAAAATTACAGACCAATCTCCCTGCTTCCAGCAGTGTCAAAGGTCTTTGAAAAAGTTATATATACTAGAATATTTGAACATCTAAACAGACTCAATATCCTGAGTAAAAATTAGTTTGGCTTTAGACCTAACAAATCTACTGAAATGGCAATATTCAACACAATTTCCTATATAAATGAAAGAATTGACACAAATGATAAAGTGGCAGGCTTATATTGTGATTTGTCTAAGGCCTTTGACACTGTGGATCATAACTTGCTTTTGACAAAGCTTGGTGCGTATGGGGTCAGAGGTGTTGTTGCTAGTTTGCTGGAATCCTACTTATTGGATAGGCAGCAAACAGTCTGCTTTGCTAAAAATAATCATCATTACTTTTCAAATAGAACTAAACTATTGCAGGGGGTACCTCAGGGCTCCATTCTGGGACCCATATTATTCTTAATATATGTAAACAATCTGGGGGATGGATTGGCCACGGATAGCGTTTGCCAGTTTGCTGATGATACATCAGTGATTCCGGCGGACACTTCTATGGTGGGACTGTCTCGAAAGTGCGCAAACTCTGCATTGAAAATGCAGCAGTGGTGTTCTGATAACGGCTTCACTCTAAACGTAGATAAAACTGGCCTCATTCTTTTTTCAAAGCATGCAACAAGGTCTGAGTCACTGCTTGTGTGACTTGGGGTAGATCTATACCTATTTTGGAACAGGTTAAGTTCTTGGGTGTTCATTTGGATGGATGGATGTATGTGTATATATATATAGAATATAAATGAAGGAAAAATATTCAATTTTACTAGTGTAAAATCTAGTGACGTTTTGATAAGAAGTAAGGGTAGAAAGCAACTTGATATTTGTTATAGAGAGCAAAAAAAAAAAAATTAAAAATTTCAACATTACCATTCTAAATCTATAAGCTAAGGATTTGTCATTTTGTATGAGGCTAAGTTAACAAAAAATATGTTAGGTCAGAATACAAATACAAGAAAAATAAGTCCATACAGCAATTTTTACCTTAATGAAAATCTCAATTCATTTTTATCTTCAAACCTTTGTTTAGAAGAGTCAATATTATCTTTCCTTATTTTTAAAAATTGGTTCATGTCTTCTATAAATCTTGGGTCAGAACCATTTACCCAAGTATATACTACATCTATGGGTTCATCATAAATGCACTCCGATTGTTTAAAAATGTTTAGCTAAAAATATATATACATTGTGACATATCTTCTCAAATTTATCAAATCAATAATGGGTATGTTTTACAATTAATAAAAAAATCAGCTAAAAGTTAAATTTAATTGTTTTACAGAAATATCAGATAGGTTTTTTTAAATATCAATAGTAAATTTAAAAATTGTAGATATATTATTTAAACGTACCTCTATTATCCTAATAAATAAATGTACCAAAAGTATAAGGACCAGAATCCCTAAAAGGAAAGAATTAACACTTAAATTTCGTAAAACCCTCGAAAATTGAACCATAACTCGAATTATTTAATTTTCTTAGTGCAAATTGGGTAACATTTTTTCGTATTTTATCATAAATACTTTTATTACAGATATTCGGTTTTATCATGATCACGCTGCTCCTATTTTAGATATGTACGTGGGATTAGGAGGATTATTTTTATAAAAATGTAAATATTTTTCTTGAGAATCCATGTTTTCGGAAGCTAAATTGACATTTGTTTGATCAAATGAACTACTAGTTGTCAAAAACATATGATCATTGCTCCCGTTAATTGTACATTATACAGGGTTGAAAAAAGATTTTAAAAATTGATAATCCGGGCGATATGGGTAAAATATGAATATAAAATAAATTTGGTAGATTATAACAATATTATTGCATATCACTACTGAGCACGAATTTGACATATAAAACCCGACTGCTCGTGTAAATAATTTTTGACCCGCCCAGCTTGCTGGTCGCCATTACGTGTAAATATTTGTATGGCAACATTGAATTCCCTACTAGTTTCTTATATTGGCGTCAATGTGTCGTGTATAAGTATCAATTCTATTATTCTAAATAATAGGTTTAGGCAATAACTATCTTTTTCTACAGTATATCTAAAACAATAATTCGCTCTTCCTTTTGTTAGGTGATTTTTCTATTCAAAGCAATTTCTTTAAAGCTAATTTTTTTAACTTTTTTGGAAAAACCTAAAGATGATGCTATTTTATTATTTTTGGATAGCGAGCATGGGATGTCAGTTCTTACAAATAAATGAAAATGCTTTTTCAGTGATTATGATAGTTTACATTTCTTACAATAAAACGGCCATTTAGTCAAATATTTTATAATGTGAAATATGCCCCAAAAATGAATCAAGATTAATTTTATTATTTAAATATCTGTTGAAAAGGATTGCGGACTATAGCGGGTATTTTTGTAAATAACATTAGTATAATCTATGTTGTGTACATTCCCTCTTTGGACATAGAGTGTATGAAGTTAATAAAAATAAGTATTAAGGCATTTATTTTTAAAAAATTTATATTATTAATTAATAACCATGTATTGTTTTATGTAAGTTCTCGAAATATCTATATAATCTATTGCAAAGTAATAGAGTTTGACAGTTCGACTCTAGGTTTAGACTTATAATTTAATTTATTTTAATTATTTTTTAGATGAATTTTCCAAAGATTGGTCCAAATAAAATTTCTATGTGAAAGCCAATTTGTACCAAATTAGAGAGGATATTCAGGTAATCTTAAATAGGGAAAAACAACAAGTATCTACAAAGAATTTTCTGCAGGAGTTCCACTATCCTTTTACCGAAGAAAATCATCAGCTGCCTCAAGTCACATAAGATCTTCAGGACAATTTAAACTTTAAAGATGCAGTAAGTTTATTACACTTCTCCTGAAATAAGAGCTGAAACTTATTCGAGTAATGCTTCTTTATGTGTATGAGTCTATTGATAAAAAAAAACTTAATTTTTGGAAATAACAGAAAGTTTTTACTTAAGATGTGCCCATTTGGATGTTCTTAAAAATGGCATAAGAACTTACTTACCTGTGGGGAATTTAAATAACGTTTTTTTTTCATACATGAGGAAACAATACTAAAATCAGTTTCATTTTACAGGATTATTTTATATATATATTTTTTTACTTTGATTCTTAAAGTCAAAAATATTCTTAGCTTAGCATATGTGGAATTAAAGTTTAATTATCTCAATAATGTAATATAATCTTAGGTTTTACAATTAGCGAAAATTGGAGGAAAGTATACCTATGAACTTATTAAAAGATAATTTATTGTAACAATGACAGATAGCCTTTCCAAGAATTATACATATGATGGAACAGTAAAGTGCTTTTTAAAAGTTCACAATTTGTAGGTAAGTTACCACTTAAATATAAAAATTTGATGAAAAAAATCTCTCTGTTTTATTTGACATACTCGTATATAAAAAGAATACATTGGGTGTCAGATTTCACACGTTAAACTCTAGATCCCCTTGTTCTGATAATACCCTGACAAAGAGTGTGTTAAAAATTTTTTTTCTGGTCTGTTGGTTTAAGCACTCTAAGCAATTACGATGCATTTGGTTTTATATATATATATATATATATATATATATATATATATATATATATATATATATATATATATATATATATATATATATAGAGAGAGAGAGAGAGAGAACTTTCTTTTATAAGTAAAATCTAAATTTCATTTTAAATTCCTACAAACATCTCTGACTCTAATAGGATCTTGAGTTTTCAAATTAATATTTCTGTTGTAATCGTTATCATTGTTTGTGGCTTTCTTATACTTTAATGTTTTTTGTTATGGAAAATTACTATGGAACATTAAGGCTTGAAACAGCCCGAACGAACAAGATTAAATACGATACTCGGAATTTGTTAACTATACAAAGCCATAAAATACTAACGTTGAACCTTATTAATTTTCAGCTGCAGCAGAAAAATGGGGGGCCGATAAAAAACAGCCGAAGACGAGTTTAGACAATGGCTGAAGAGAATAAACGACAGAAATAAATCTAGAAAAAATAATCATTGTAACAATAAAGTCTTTATTTAAATAATTGGTATATTTTCTATTATCCAATTGAAATTGTACATATTACTATGGAACCAGATACCTTATTCATAGTGATCCTTCTATAGCCTGAACAATTTAAATCAATTGAAGCTATATTTTGTAGCACTTGCAATTCGACTAATTATAAAATTTTATATTCTTATATACTGTTGTATTAAAAACGTGACAATTGTAATCAATAAGTGTAATATGTGGATCCAGTTCCTGTTACCTGGTTCGCTCATGTAATTTATATCTGTTTAGTTTTTGGGACTAATAGGGCCATCTATGGTTACTTGTTATCGACATTTTGATGACATAAGTGGTCTGTATCTTCAGAAGTGAAGATTAGTTAGGTACTGTAAGCTCTCGGACCCTAAGCAAATTCTGAAAATATCTACCATTCATGTTAACGGAACGTCAAGAAGATGGAACAATAGATTATGACCTATTAATCCAAAAAGCACAATACCGTCGGATAATATGTCCACAATCGGGTCAAGAATGTACATTATATGGACATCCAAAATTAGTCCGATTAATATCCAAAAATGATCTATACCTGGACAATATATGGAATCCAAAAAGACGTCCATGAGTGGGACAAACGTATAGTCTAGTGGATATCCATAGGATGTTGGTGGACAAATTCTGGACATCTCATGGATACCCAGTATGTCCAGCTTTGGATAAACGATGGATATCCAGTGGACTGAAGTGTGCTATTTGGGTATATACTGTTAAAAATATTCATAAGAATAATTGTGACAGGTTGACATTTCCTTCACAATAACGTACCTTTGTTTTAAAAGGAGTAAAATAATAACATGTACTAATTCATAATTTTCATTTAAAAAAAAAGAAATTCAACTCCAAAATGGATAAAGAAAGTGTTAAAGTAGTTTATATTTAAAAGGTAATCTATCAAAACAAAACAACATTTATTAAAAAACTTTAAATATAAAAAAGATTGTAAATTTGAGAGTGGGATTCTTGCATTAATACAATAATTTTTTATTTAAATATACACATAAAGTTTTACTTGTGTTGAATTTTTAAATGGCAATCAAACAATCACAGCTTCTCACTATTTTGGCAGGGGATTTTCAGGACACAGATTTTGAGCTAAATCCAAGAATTTTTCTTTTATTTTCTTAAAATAATAAATTATTAATTAAATATATATTTATTTTAAATTAATAACATATTCAAACAGAAGGTTATTGTTTTATTTTTAACCAAAGCACATACATAATAACAAAATTTATGTAATTTCTAGAAGTTTATTAATAATATTGAAACAGTTCATTTTATATGCAATCATTTCTATTTTAATATGACATACTGGATTTTAAAAGTTTAACCATTATAAATTATAACAGCATACTTGCTTCGATATAACTCGATGGCGAAACAATATTATTAATGTCGGTTAATGCATATCAAAATATAAGTTTTTTGTAGAGCCAGTGTATCTTATTATATCCAAGTTTAGTCGCTTCAAGATGTTTACATCAAACAGTGCTTCATAACTTTTCTCAGACAGTTTATTTGTAAGAAGCACACCACAACATTTTGCTCATCTACTTATATAAAATTTTTAGAAAAAAGGCTCTGAACAGGCTTACTCATCTGGTATAAAATAATTATGATCATAACCAATTTGATGCAGTGGTTAAATTCGTAGTTTCTTTTCTTTTGGTATCATTTAAGCATTTTCATATATTATATCCTTAAGACTAAACTTGTTTCCCTTAGTTTTACAATTTTAATTTAAGGTAAAATTTTAAGTAAATGTTATTAAATGCTTAAAACTTGCCAATGGTAATGAAATAAATTACAATTTACTAGATGGGGTATTTGCTCGTCCTACATTACCAAAAACATTCTAAAATTTACTTTCTTGCTTGAAATTCCTAATAACACGTTGCAAACAATATATAAAACAAGCAAAAGCAAAAATAAAGTCATATGAAAATAAAAAGTATTTAGTCAACGTCAAGAAGAAGTTAAACATTTAAATGTAGAATAACTGTTTTCCTTTCGAATAATAATTCTTGTGTCTTTTTAATAATTTCCTTCCTTTATTGTTAAAATGTAAATGTTCCAAGTTTTGTTTACACTGTTTATATATTTCTAATTTTGATATTTTAAGGATTTCTTTTTCTTATAAGTACTGTAATTATGGCGTTAAAAAAATTATCACAAAACTTTTACAAAAACAGATAATAAAATATTAGAGTTTAGTCAATTTTGTAATTATTTAGATTAAGGGAACTCTAGACAAACGACGTTTTCTTTTGAAAAACAATTCGATACTAACCCTCTACTTGAAGGTCGTAGAATACAATTTTGGCCTTGGGTTTTCACTATTTTTCCTCACTTTCCCGAAAAAAATCAAAAAACACCAAGGGCCACTTTTATTTCTGACGAAAATACCAAACTTACGTATTTATTTTGAATGGTACCAATTAAAATATATTGCATATAATATGTTTCAACCATTTTTGTACCAATGTTAGCAAACAAATTTAGAAAAACTTCTATTTTCAACGGAAAACCAAAAATAGGCCTCGGAAATGCACTCGATAATCAGACTGGCGTTGCGACGTTGCCAGATGTAAAATACTTTCGTAGTATAAATTGCCTACCTCAGTCAACAACATAGCTTCATTTTTGTAATGTATAAAAAAAGATGAAATCAATCTTAACCACCCAAAATTTTCAGTTAGTTTTGGTTAGTTCAGATTTAGTTTAGTTAATTTGGGAAACTGAACCTAACCTAAAATAACCTAGACTTGTTAATTAAAAAATGTTATTGTCCAGAAGAGACCACGTGAGGAGGGACATCAGAGAGAAGGGAAAAATGTTTCTCTCTTAATCTAAATACCTACCATCAATTTTTAAGTTCCAAGTATTACTTTTTAAATACAAAATACACTCATAACTTTTCCTTCATCCTGTATATAATTTTACGTAATACCATTCAATTGACGGGCGTCATTATAAAATTTCAAGGTCGCCTAAATTGATAAGGAATTTAATTATAAACAAAACGCGTAATTAAAAATTTCCGATAATCCAGGAAAAGATAAGAGGCGTCAATCATCCGTTAAATCATTTAAATATCCCCCCAACCGCGTACTTTTTATTTATAAAGTCCTAACCTTAAAAAAGCACATGCCATTCATCGAACATCACGTGTGGTGAATAAACACTTGTTGAATTTTTGCGTAATTAATTCGATAAATTGTCGCATAAACGTAGTCTAAATTTTTTTGGTGAAAATATTGAGAAATTTGAAAAAAAAAATGGAAAATACAAACATAGATTCCTGGAAGAATCGTAGATTAAATAGAGGAAAAGTCGAAAGTGGGCTCACTCATGAGTGTGGAGTTTTCGGGGCCATCGGAAATGAAAAGTGGGAAAGCAATACTGAAATAGCACAGATTGTGATGATTGGGTTGCAAGCCCTTCAGCACAGGTAAAGGATATCCATATAGATTTTTGTGATATATATTATTTGGGTAAATTTTAATAAAATAGTAGTAGCCTCTAATATACTCCTTACATCAATTTAAAATTATTTATTACAAACCTGTAACTAATGCCAATTAAGATCCTTAAGGCGGCACCACACATGCGGCATTCGCCGATTCCCGAACAACAAATGTTCGTCATTAGACAAACATCTACTAGTGTGGATGGAGGGTTTGAGGTGAACGTTCAGCATTCGCCAAACACCAAACATTTTCCATCGGTTGTCGGTAAATTTACACGAATCAAAGGAAACGAACATTTGCCAAGCGGAAATTTGTGTAGTCGACCACACATTCGGTGTGTGCAAGCAAAAAATCTTAAACAAATAATGTAGACTTTTGTAACTGTCGCCGGTCGCTAAAAGCCTGAGGGTTACTGCTAAACGTTCTTTGGCAGTTTTCTCCATTTTGTGTATTGTTTCATTATAAAGGGTGTTAAATATTCCAAATCTTCAAGAGACATTCTACAAAAATTCTCAAATAAACCAGAGGGCCCTTTCAACAAATCAGCCATAAGTTCATTAGTACCGTATCTGAAATAATATTTATTTTAAATTCAGACTGAACAATTTAATTCATTAACTACCTCTGCCTGCTTCCACTCAGTGTCCGCATCCATCATCTTCTTCTCTTGGGTTTTCTTTTTTTATTAGCAGCAGGTTTGCTGTGCCCATTACTATAAAAGCACTAGCAGCAATAATGGTTGTATTATCCATTTTCCACTCTAGTATTTTAAATTAATTTTTTCGTGCCAAAATTAGCACGATCATTCGTAAACTTTCCGCCCCGAACTGATGGTCGGCAAAAGTCGCATGTGTGGCGCACTGTATTCGGGAATTCGCGATTAGTTTGTCAAATAGTTCGCCAAATTAGCAAATATTCAGGATTCGGCGAATGCCGCATGTGTGGTGCCGGCTTTATACATACACATTTCTACATTTTTAGAGGCCAGGAATCAACAGGAATTGTAACCAGTGAGGGACACAATGAATTTAACATTCAAAAAGGAATGGGTCTGGTGAAAAATGTTTTCACCAATGAAAATATTGTAAAGCTTACTGGGATTATGGGCATAGGGCATACAAGGTAGGAAGTAGTAGAAGGACATTTTTAAAGATGCTGCTCATTTGGTTTTAATGCACAGACATTAAGTTGCAAAATACAAATAAATTTTGAGTCAGACAAATTGAACAAGGTTATTTAATATTTCTAATACTTTTTTTTTAAATAATTATAAGATTATGTGCATATGACTTTTTAGGTATTCCACAACTGCAAAGTCTACAGCAGTAAATACACAACCCTTTGTAGTTCATTCTATGCATGGTTCCCTGGCCATCGCTCATAATGGTGAATTGGTAAATGCAGGAGCTTTAAGAAAACAGGTAAGTCGATTTATGGTACCTTATTAACAGCCCACATTTTTCCTCTTGTTTATATTGACATATTTACATTACCTTAATTTCAAACTGTTTTAATAATTCTCTTAAATTAGTTGAAGTAAAATTACAGTAAGGCTCCTTACACATGGTTCCATTATTTGCATTTTCAACATTCGTGGATTGAAAAATTGTGACTACTTCTTTTATTCTCAGCTGAAAATTTCCATAACTATCAATACATATATTTTAGAATAATATGTTTTTATTTACCAGTTATTTTTCAAAACACACAAGTATAACCTTTGTCTTATTGTCGCTTGGCTGAAAATGTTATTTGACAGAATTAACCGCTGGATCACACATGCCTCTGTGGCTTTGATAAAAGCCGTTTTCGTGCGATTGGTGCCGAATCTTTTATTTATTTATTTATTAATTTATTTACAATAACTGCCCTACAGGTCTTGAGACCCAACTACAAGGCAGTGATTACACAAATAATACGTAAATGAACAATTTTAAATTAGCATCAAACAACAAAAATATATATCAATTTAATTACAAATAAAAATTTAACTAAAATAATTAATTCTAACATTAACTGTATAATACTATGTTATGCTATCTACTTTCATATACAAAGGTGAACATACAAATCAATTAAGGATGAGAAAGAGAAAAAAGAAAGAAATGCCAAGGTCAATGTGTCAAAATCTGGCAGACAGTCCTAAAGATGAGCTGAATATATCAAAGCTATTACTCTTGTTGTAAGTGTCGCACATGGAATATAGAGGCGAAAATTTGAGCACGTTAGTTCTGGGAGTTCTGAGATAAAATACGTTAAAATTTCGGCAATTTATACCAGGGATACTTAAGTTTATCCTAGCTAAAATATTAGGACAGTCAATAAAATTGTTAAGTACCTTATAAAGAATTGTTAGTAAGAAAAATTCCCGCCGTACTTTTATTTATGAAAAGTTGAATTCCTGAAGCAATAGTTCATGTGAAAAACCTTGCCTAGGATAAACCCCAAAACTCTTAAGATTGAGGTATTTCAAAAACCTGCTTTGGACCCTCTCCAAAGTATTGACGTGGGTATTGTAGCCTGGGGACCACACAACTGATGCTTATTCTAGTTTAGACCGCACATATGAGAAATACAGTAATTTGATGACGACAGTGTTATTAAAATCGCGAGTACAACGCAAGATAAACCCAAAAACCCTTAAGGCTTCAGAAACGATATTATTCATATGAAAAGAAAATGAAAGCTTGCGATCGTAAGTGACTCCGAGATCTTTAAAAAGATTTGCCCGCGAGAGTAGCACGGTATTCAACGAATATTCATATCGAAATGAAGAACATTTCGAAGTGAAAGTCATAACATTACACTTCTCCACGTTGAGCTGCAGATAATTTTCGAAACACCAATTGCTAACATGTTCCAGGTTCGATTGAAGTTCTATACAATCCTATAAGCAATTTATTCTCCTATATAGCTTAATATCAACGGCATGTAATAAAATATCTGTGTCAACAACAGAAACAATGTCATTAATAAAAATATTAAAAAATAAAGGTCCTAGTACTGATCCCTGCGGCACACCAGAACTTGAAATATATTTCACTGAGCGAGAACCGCGAATTTCAACATACTGAATACGATTATGGAGATATGATTTAAATAACTTTATTAGTGAATCTGAAAATCCAAATGATGACAATTTCTTAAGTAAGATGGAGTGGTTCAAACGATCAAATGCCTTTGTGAAGTCCAAATAAACAACATCCATCTGACAACCATGATCAATAGCCTCAGCTATATCCTGAGTCAATCATGAGATTAGTTGTCGTCGATCTACCCTTAAAGAAGCCATGTTAAGATGGAGTAATTAAATTTTTAGTTAATGAAAAAATAGAATCATGAAGTAAAAATTCAAATATTTAAAAAAAATTGCATATAATAGACACCGGTCTATAATTACAAACTTCAGATCTATCCCCTTTCTTAAAAACAGGACAAACCTTGGAAGATTTCCATATGAAAGGAAAACTGTTTAATTTTAAACACCTATTATACAGTATTTTAAGTGGTTTGGCTAGGACGAATATGCAGTCTCGTATTAGAAAAGCTGGGATTAAATCCGGACCAGTAGTAAATTTACTACACCTTATCCTTTTGTTTTATTGCCGCACGTTCTGATTCGTCCATCATTGCCTAAGACTGGTTATTATTAATATTGTTAAACAATCTCATATTAAGATTGTTTTTATTATTTTTTTACATCCGCTTATTTCGTAAACTTGGAACGTATCGCCTAGGATCCCAAACAAATTACTATTCCGTATTCATGGTTTCTGTATTCGCAGCCTACTTAGGGCACATATCCCCTGCGAATAAGGAGCTTTTAATGTATTACAAGTGAGTTAAAAAGTCTTCAGTCATTTTAAAACTGACCTGACCAAGTTATTTTAGTTTTTTTTTTTAGTGTAAACACTTGAAATGAGTTTTAATCTTAATAGGCCAAAGTTTCAAGTTAAACCTTTTAAGGTTGACATAATAAAAACACTTTAGACTAGGATATGAACAATCCAAACCTACTTAAGTTATCACATGGTTACATTAAAGAGTTTCTGATTTTTGAGATAGTTATTATTTACTTTATTTAATAAAAACAAAAATTGGCATTATAGGTTTCATATTTTTTCTAGATTTATTGAAGAAAATTGTGTAAAATAAACTAGTTAATTTCTATCGTTTGTTTGAAGGTTATAGACAGTGTTAAAACTTGACTGAAATATGATTGTCAGATTTTTCGATTAGGACCTAATGGAACTGTCTGACAATCACATTTTAGTCAATTGCCACTTTTTCTCCTATATAAGATGTTTGACCTCGAATAATTTTAGTAATAACAATTTTAAATTAATTTTAACTCATCTTAAATAAAGTCTGAAAAACACCCCAAAATAAACGATTTATCATTGTTGTATGCTATATCTTGTACCATTAAAAAACTTTTTATTTTTAATAATAATAATAATAATAATGATAATAAGCTTTATTGTTGTAAAGAAATCAATCTTGTTAACAAAGCACTATGCATAACAAAAAGTTAAAAATAAATATAAACAAAAACTATGCAACACAAGAAATTGTGATAATAAAAAACTAAAAAAAAACTTAGATCAATGATAACAATAAACACGTGATTAAAGTCAGTAATCAAAATAAACAGTGTAAATAAACAAAGGTCCATAATTAACAAAACAGGTACCTAAAATAAAATAAAATAAATGTCTACTAAATTAATTTAAAAGTTTACAGTCAAATAAAATAAAGTAAAACAAGACAAAAATACCCATAAAATTACACCATTACACCCATTTTGAAAGCACAAACACACCTTGTTAAAAATGGTCAGCAAAATATTCTTCTAGTGAATAATACGGTCGTGCCACAAGAAAGCCCTTAAGTTTTTTCCTAAGCAATTTATCGTCCATAATATTTCTATACTTTAGAGGAATTTTGTTATATATTTTAATTCCCTCAAAAATAAGAGACTGTTTAGTGAGAGTAGTCCTGGGAATGGGCAATGGCAGGCCATTATTACGTGTATTATATGGGTTTGGAGTTGAATAATTTTTATATTTTTTATAAATCAGTCCCACTATTTGTAAAATGAAAATGCCTATCACTGTTAATATTTTGCCTTGAATAAATAAAGGCCTACAATGCTCCTTCATTTTTACATTAAATAAATAACGCACTGCTCGCTTTTGTAAGACAAGAATCGAATTTAATAACTGCCGACTATAGAATCCCCAAAATGCAATCCGTATTTCAAATGAGATTCAATCAACGAAAAATACACTGTTCTAGCCACATTTGAATCTAATTCCCTTGACACTGTTCGTACCGCATAACACCCGGCAGCCTACTTTTTGTTTAATGCCATTATGTGGTCAGTAAATTTCAACTTATCATCAATAAGTATACCTAAAAATCTAGTCACTAGCTTACTCCCTATAAAATGATTATTCAAAGTTAAACTATCACAGGTAAATTTGAAACTTAACACGTTGGTTTTAGTAAAATTAAAACTTAAACAATTTGCAGCACACCATTCATTCACTCTAATCAAGTCACACTCGATAATATGTTTCAAATCACAGCCGTTCTTTCCACGCCATAAAATTGTTGCGTCATCTGCAAATAATGTCAATGTTCCTCGGATATCAATTTTGGTCAGGTCATTTATATATAAAAGAAAGAGCAGGGGCCCAAGAACAGAACAACTCAGAGAAGAGACACTGGAAAATTCTCCATTGTACTTAACCATTTGCTGCCTATTCGAAAGATAGGAAGCAAACCAATTTAATGCCACTCCTCTAATACCATACAATTCGAGCTTACTCAAAAGTACTTCGTGATTCACACAATCGAACGCCTTTAAGAAGTCACAAAAGACCGCAGCCGCGACATCGCCCTCATTCAAACTGATGTAGAGTTTCTCTAAAAAAGAAAAAACTGCGTCCGTAGTGTTCTTGGAAGTCTGAAAACCAAACTGACATTCAGACAGAATGTTATGTTGGCTAAGAAAATTTGTTATTCTTCCTTTAACCAGTTTTTCAATTATTTTAGAAAGAGTAGGCAGGAGAGATATTGGGCGAAAGTTTGTCGGTTGACTCCGATCTCCACCCTTATATATTGGTATTACTGTAGCTGTTTTAAGGCATGATGGAAATATACCATTTAAGAATTAAGAAATTAATAATTAGTGACCTTTACCTAGATATTTGAGCAGACTATAAAGGCGTTTTTACTTTGTCATTGTTCACACTAACATTCTAATAATGGTTGATTTATCTCGATCCTCCAGCTGTCTAATAATAATAACCTCTATTGCCAAAAGCAGAAGTTCCCAATCTTTTATTTTTACCGCAACTCCCTTTCCAGGTTGCATTTTCGAATTTAATTATTACAAGCAATCTTTAACAGAATATAAGATCAATTAATTTTTCTTTGGTGCATTTTTAATGTTAAGATACTGATATTTTTAAGATTCGTTTCTAAAAATAATTTTTATAATGACTCGCTTTTAGCTTTAAAAAATTATCAGCTGACGCAATATTGTTTCCTTAAAGATAAAATAGTACATGTAATGTTTTATTAAAAATCGATAGGATTACCAATTTGAACCAGTTTTTTTATTGGGTTAGTGTTAAGTGTATGAACTTGATCATGAATTTGAATTGTAATTAAAATTATTTTGTTTTATCTGAATTTATCGACAAGTGTGTTACATAATATGTATTTTTCCTTCAATTAATTTAGATATCTTTATTTTTCTATATAAATTTCCTTTATTTAAATTATTTTAGGCTATTAAAATGTATATGTATGTAGGGTGGCCAATATTGAGACATTACTTTTGGTTTTCATAACTTTACATTGATTTTTGTAATTGTTAATTGATTTTTTTAAACTAGTCAAAGCTTAAACAATGGGTATATACATCTACTCTTCATGATAAAACCACAGATTATTTCATCTTACAAATGTGAGAAAAGGCGGGCCCGCCAAAACCAAATTTTGTGGCCTTGCTTGCTTTTGTAACAAAACTATAGAAAATTTTGATATAAACAGGGATCCTACCCGTCGGTTTTTGACTGACTGATATTGACAATATAATATATTCTTAAAGAAAATGCAAAATGCAAAAAAAAATTATAGGGTGTTCCATTAAAAAAATTATATCTTGGTATTATATCTCCGTAATTAAAACTAAAATTAAAAATCTAATTACGCCACTGGATTCTACAGAAAAAAGTACCTTATGAATGCCTCATTATTTTTATTTTAGTTACTTTGATAAATAAAATATAGAACATTTAAAAAATGAAACCGATCGCAATAGAGCTCGGGACTACTTTGTCAGATTTTAAAAATCTTTTATGGTTTCCCGGATAGCCTATAAAAACATCCAAAACGATCCGCCCTGTACATTTATTAAGTGTAAAGTTATATGATAATAACAGGAAACAACACTACATTAATCGATCTATTATCTAAAAGTGGTAACAGTGGTGATAACCCATGAACTCCTTGAATTAATACAAGGCATTTTGGACTAATACTGGTTTAATTTTATTTCTGTAATTTATATAAGGTAGTTCTTAAGTTTCTAAAGATATTTTGTTAAAAAATTTAACACCTCATTATCCCTAGCCAAGTATTGGTACATGACACCTAAGGTATCGCTAAATCTGGTGTTATAGTCTTGAACCTCTCCATGAGTCCCATAACCATGCCAATTTTTATGAACATACTGTAAATTTTCAAATATATACAAAGAAGGGACAGTCATTATGCCAAGAGCCCCCTTACAGCAGGCTCTATAGTTCAGACCCTTCAAACCCCTGTAGTTTAAGCACTTGGTCAGCACTAGGTGCATACCCCAAGTCATAGGAGCTCGCAATATAATGAAAAAGTCCAAAGTATACCATTCTTAATGCAATCCCTAAGGCACACCCAGATAGGAGTGAAGAGCATATAAAGCAGAATTGAGTTTGCCAGCCACTTCCTAAATATGCATATGACAACGCATGACCTCGTGCACCCGAACCCCCAAAAATTTGACATTCGGATTTTCAAATACCCCTTCTATACTTCTAAGTGAAAAACCATTTTATTGGTTTTGCTGTTAATGCAGTGTAGCTTCTTTGTACAGAGCTACTCCTCGATACGTCTATTTACTCTATTAACCTCCGACAAGGTATTTTTTAAGGACTTCGTCGACACAGCCACCATAGTGTTGTCCGCGAACAAAGTGAACTTGTATTAAGAATAGGATGAGCCCCAAGACAGAACACTGGAGAACCCCAATGTTGAGCTCACACGGTCCAGATGACACCCCACCAACCCCAACGACCTGCGTCCTATTCTCTAGAATGAAACACTTGCATTTTAAAAATTATATTTATTGAGTTCTTGAAGTAGTATGTGATGCGTGACACAATCAAATGCATTAATCAAGTAACAGAATAACGTATCTGTTTAGGTTTCATTACTTTTTAGTTCAATTTTACTCGCGTTTACACGTGACACATTTTACTGGCCCTCGCGCATTTGGACAAATGTAAAAAGGGACAGTGCAGTAGTACCATGGTCGTGTAGTAGTACAGTAGTTGTTGTTGTGTAGTACTCGACGTTTTGCACGTCTCTCGCCTTATCGAAAAGGTTTATCGTTTGTCTCACAAACATATTAATTCTCGCCTCAAAAACTACTCCAAAATACAGTGACAGTGTCCCCGATTCCTATATGGTGAAGCTTGGGATTATTCTGTTGGCCACCAAGAAGAATTTAATGAAGTGATTTCGACTACAAGGTAGGCCATTTTAGTATTTGTGTCACGCTGTCGCCGTATTTTGTATTTACTCATTATTTGTATAATTGCTCATCTCCGCAACCAACCTATATACAGTCCACTAATTACTCTTTGTCTCAATCCCCTACAGTATCTGTATACTCCATATTATTAAAGGAATCTGAGATGTAGGACACAAGATCTAGAATTGCCATTGTGTTGTTCCTTTCGTTCCTAAAAACAAACTGACAGGATGTAAACAAATTTCAAAATAATCTATTACTCTAATAGATAAACATTTTTCAAATATTTTTTTTAAATAATGGGCAAAAGAGAACTGGGCTTGTAGTTGCCTGGAGAGTCAGGGTCTCCCTCTGGATTTTTTGGCGTTGGTCGTTGGCGAGGGGTATTACTTCAATTTAGATTTTTTAAACCCAAGATCAATTTTTTCAACAATCCATACCGCGATAAATAGGGAATATGTTGGCTATTTTCTTATACTGAACAAATAGAATTGTGGTTAATAATTATATTTAAAAAAATATAAAACTTTTTTTGTAATATTCATTTTTAAATTTTGGTTTCTTTTGGAATTAAGGTTTTAGATAGAGGCGTGGGACTTTCGACACACTCCGACAGCGAACTTATAACTCAAGCTTTGTGTCTCATACCACCAGAGGGCGAAGTAAACGGTCCTGATTGGCCAGCTAGAATAAGACATTTGATGCAACTGGCGCCGTTGAGTTATTCTTTGGTATTGATGTTGAAGGATAGAATATATGCTGTAAGGTGAGTACCCTAAAACAACCCCTTTGAAATTTAAACTATTCGAAAATGTAAGTTATTGGAATTTAGCTTTTCGTTATTTATTTATTTATTTATTTATTTTATTAACATCAAAGCTGAACAACAATAATTAATAGAGCCATAATAAGATAGAACATTAACAAAAACAACCCTATTACAAAATAACAGAAATAATATCACAATAGCAGTCCCAGACTTACAATATTACTGAACAGGAACGTAAAAACTGAGTATAACTCATAGTCAGATCATATGATTGCGACATTCTATTAAACACAGAATACATTCAAGCTGAGGACAAACAATTTAACCGTTGATCAGCTTATATAAAAATAAAACTGAATGTAAGTTACGTTTCGTTGCAAGACTTTGCAAACTAAACTTAACCAGCAACAGTCGATTGTCTATCCCGACCGGTGAGTACGCTCCCTCAGTTATCAACCACAAATACTTGATAAACTTTCGCTAAACGTTCTACATAGCCAAAACATATGTATTACAAATTGGAGCTCAAACAAGTCAACAATATTCATGTTTACTTTTTACCAGTGCTATAAACAATAATTTTAGGCTTTCAATATTCTTAAATGATCTACAGTTTCTAATAATTAAACCCAGCATTTTATTAGCTTCAGATACTGTTTATTCTAAGATTATACATATTTTTTAATCTTACATAAAATACAAAAATATTACGACCCAGTATTCCAACATATATCACCAAATCAGCACGTTGACAAATTGGGTCAATAATTGCTAAAATAATCATATTAATTGTTTTACTTAGTCGACAATGTTATTGTAAATGTTATTAGTTAGGAAAATAGGTTAAAGATTTAATTTGTATATATATACACCTTAAGTTTCGATAATAAATCAATATTAAGCCAAAAGGGTTTTACTCATCACATTATCTATTTCAAACTATAGAGTAGCAGTTATAAGGGGTTATCATCATTAGCAACTACCACAAAAACAATACGGGACATATTTTAGCTACCTTCCATCTCTCGGGATACACCAGCTGCTTAAAAGAGGCATAAAAAATTTGACATAGAGGAGCAGCTAAAAATTTATAGTGTCTTTAATAAGAAAACTTGAAACAAAATCTGGGCCGCTAGACATCTTAGGTTTAAGCCCTTTCGTAATTTTTATTATATCCTGTTCTGTAAAGACCGGAACTACAACTGTATTGTTGCCCAAATCCCCCAAATTAACATCTTTAGTAAACGTTACTTCATTATAAATCCTCGATCGGGAATAGCACAGCATTTTTTTTTCTGCTGAATATATGTCCAGAATGATTTAGGATCATTTCCAATGTTGCCTTCTATACGCTCAATGTAACGCTTGAGGCCTTAATAATCTGAACAATTTGAACTTGTTATAACAAATGACACTCTTAATTTTCCTATACTTTCTAAAAACGTTATTCTTACGTTTCAAACTGCGAATAATATCATCGTCATACCATACAGGAAAAGAGCGATCCTTATTTTTGAAGAGTGGCACGGATCTATCCAATATTTTATACAGCATTTTATAAAACTTGTCGCAACACATGTTAACATCTGAGTGCTGTTCCAGCCCAGCCCAATCAGCGAACGCAAGAGCATTAAAATTAGCTTTTTTAAAATAATAGCCTTAAATTGACTGCTACTATCTACAAGGAAACCCCTCCGACGAATTGGGCCAACCTCTAACTCAACCGGTAGCGATGGGTAATGTACATCCTCCAAGATCATTGGACTTTCATCTTTCCGCACAACACAGTTAAAATTAGCAAATATTAAGTCTAAATACCTGTTGTTGGCATTAGCAATAACGTTGTATTGGTTTAAGGAGAAGAAATCCAAAAAGTTGTAAGCCAACTCCCTTTAAGAATCGTTACCATATATGTTATTGTCAAATTTAGGTATGTTAAAATCACCCATCACCAGAAGGTTCCTATCATAAAGATATTCCAACGATTCAATAAACTCAAACAATGCCACATAATCAGCCACGACACAAGATGGAGGTATGTAGATTAAAGTCAAAACAAATTGAACAGAGTCTACGACAATTCGGCAGCCAACCATATTCACACTAGGAACCATTTCAGAGAACCCACTGATATTCAGCGGAGTAGGTCTATAGATTTTCTCACTGCTACAGCAACATCATCTCCTCTTGATGTTCCTCTATCACACCGAAACAATAGATTCATCCGGAAAAGTTCTGAACTCCTTACACAATCTGTCAGCCAAGTTTCTGTAAGGCACAAAATGTCATACTCACAGTTCGAAGAAGCACAGTAAAAACCTTCAATTTTGATATTCAGGCCACATACGTAATTTAGCTAGCTAAAAGTACATACAGTTCAATTTTGTTGTTTAGCAATTAAAAAATATTAAACAACTCATTTGCTTGTATTTCAAAAGATTTGTAGAGATAACCAGAAGTTTTCTCTGATCTTTTTTTAATATATTTTGTTTCAGAGATCCCTATGGCAACAGACCTTTATGTTTGGGAAAAATTTTGGCTGCTTCTCAGGAAAGTAAGTTAGAAACGTTTTTTCTTTGAAATTAAATAGATTGAACTTGCCAGATATATAATTTTGTTTTCATTCTTTCAGTGGTCAATGGTTACTCGGAAGCTTTGGTTAACCGCATAATAGACACTGAAAAACCAGCGGACGGTTGGGTGGTTGCATCGGAATCGTGCGCTTTTATGAAAATCACAAGGTACACTAGGGAAATCAGACCAGGGGAAATAGTGGAGCTGACAAGAAACGGGCCAAGAACAATTGATATAATTCCCACTCCCGAAGGAAAAAATTTAGCGTTTTGTATTTTTGAGTATGTGTATTTTGCCAGGCCTACTAGTATATTTGAAGGCCAAGAGGTATGTATTACATTGAGTTTATGAAAAAAATCCAATTAAAAACTGCTAAAAGTTGTAGTTTTTTCTATTTTAATACTATTGGATAAAAATAGAGCAATGAAGTGCTTTTGTTCCTTGAGAATAAGTTTTTCCATATGATACAAAAAAAAAATAACATTATAAATGCTACAAAGTTTACAAAATAAAATCAAATAGATAGGCATATACAGAGTTATTGCAAAATAAAGTAATACTAACAGTTATTGACACTTATTACTTAAAAGGCACAAAATCATCATATATTTATCTGAAATTAAGCACTTGTTTTAATTTACATAAATTCATACAAAATATATGAATATGTTGAAAGTTGGACCGTGTCTTTACTGTTTATAATATATTCAAATTCAGTTAAATTTTAATATCAAGAAAAGGTTAGTGTAAATCACTTGTCAATATTTAAAGACTTTTTATTTTTTGAAAACCATGAGACTACTCTGTTAAGATCAATTTGTAGTTTTGTACAGTCTAAGTCAGAAGAAACCACTCTAAGAATCTTAAAGTCATCCGCAAACAATAAATATTCGGAGTCTTCGCTTAAACAATTATGCAGATCATATATAAACATTAGAAAAAGTAATGGTGAAATATTACTCCCTTGTGGAAATCTGGAAGTAGCTAAATATATCGCTGGGAGTTCCCTTCCCACATGAACAGCACATTGTCTCGAAGAAAGTTAATTTCTCCTTAATTTATAATAACATTCAGAAAAGTCAAAGTTGACAAGTTTGTGACGCGTTTTCGTAGGCGGGGAGCAGGTCGTGCTCTTCGGCTCTTCTTCGTTCACGGCAGCGGAACATCGGTCAGTGGATATTTCTCGTGCAGACAGTCATCGGTCAAATGCTCAGCGCAGGGGTATCGGGTCAGCGGCATCTATGTATATTCGGGATATCCCTGCTCTCTCAACTGATCAACGGTTTGACTGCCTGAAGGTCAAAACATCCACTCGGGGGTCGGTTCTCGGGCGCCACCCTCGGGATTTAATGTGGTCGAGGGCCCACTTTATGCACCGGGCAGCTTGTTACAGTGGAGAAACGGCAAGCCAGGGGTCAATTGTACGTATTAGTGCTGGCTGCCGGCTGCCAATTGTCACATGTAATGGTAAAAATGGGACTAGGTAACAAAACAAACGGTTATAAAACATCCTGTATCCTGTATTCCATTCTTTTATACAAAGACATGGCCTAAAACTAACTTAAAATCTAAGATATACAACAATATTAACAAATAAACGGTCTGGAGGGCAAGAGTATGTTTTGAGAGCTGTTCACGGTAGCTCATTCTGTTCGGTTGCGCTGAAGACGGTAACCCGGCGGTATCATTCGCGACGCTATTCACGTATCTCGTACTATACGGTCGCGACGCTATTCACGACGGCTTGTACGCAAATTATCGCGCCTCGTATCTAAAATTCGCGTTCACGGCGCTTCGTATTAAAATTCGACCGACGGCGGTATACGCGGTATGTAACTATAACACGGCATCGATCGGCGATAGGCGGCGTCTCTACACGGCGACGGTCTTTACACGCGGCGGCAGCGATAGGCGTCGGGGCGGCAGTTGTTTAGCGCCCTTGTCAACGGACCTCGGCGGGCACCTGGCGGTAAAACACATTCCTGGTCATAACGGAAACAATAACAAACTTACGGCATCAGTGCGTGTGTGTATCGGTGACGGTAGGAAGGAAAGAAAGGAACTGACGCTGCCCGTTCTTATAAGGGTCCTCGACAGCGTCAGCAGGATGGAGCGACATTGCCCGTTCTTATAAGGGTCCTCGACAATGCCGACCAATAGCGGTAGGAAATTAGGAAAGGAACCGTCACTGCCTGTTCTTATAAGGGTCCTCGACAGTGACGGTAGGATGACACAACATTGCCCGTTCTTATAAGGGTCCTCGGCAATGCTGGCCATTAGAGGGGTAGGACGTAAGGAAGGAAGTGTATGGTAAACACCATATACACACAAGCCTCGCCTCACCTACATCACTAGACCAGGAAGGCGCGGTCCAGCAGGCGACCCAGACCAGTCCGTTTGGACTGTTGACCCGGGTGGAGAACGTATAGTTCTCCGCGAAATAATGGTCTGCTCGGACTTAAATAGACGGCTCGAGCTCCCACTACTGCTGTATGCGGCGCGCGATTACTATGGTCGGGCGTTCTGAAAATCTCGGAAAATTATATTTTCCGACATAGCGCGGTGAATCTAATTATATTCCGGTAATATTTAAACTTTAGACAATCTTTTCCCGCAAGAATCAGATTTTTCGGATGTAAAATAAATAAATTAAATCCCGGCGAACATACACTTGCCCAAAAATATAGTAACTTCGTTACAAGTTCCTGTAGTAAAAAATTACATCCAGATCTTCTGAAATTGTTGCTCTCCTTTTATCTGATGGTGTATACGCCAAAGAGAATTTAAAACAAAATAGAGGCTCTCAAGGTTATTCCAAACCATACAATTGTTTACAGTGAAAATTGCTATGAATGCGAATGAAGAAAAAACTATTTCGTTGTATGCGTCACAACGTACTGGGATATGCAGATGACTTGGTAATCCTAACCCAAGGCAAATTTAATACAACAGTAAGAGAGAGAATGCAGCGGGCTCTTAAGGTTGTAGAAAGATGGGTAAGGCAGGAGGGACTCAAACGGAGGAGGATAGAGGATCTTGGTCCCATCATCCTCCAAAGAAACACAATACCACTTTCCAGGGAAGTAAAATATCTCCAGACTCCAGGCTGACCTGGAACAAGCAAGTGGAAAACATAACCAGAAAATCGAAAACAACTCTTATCACTGTTAGAAGATTATGTGGGAAAACATGGGGTCTCTCACCGAAAATGGTACATTGGTTATACACCAGTGTTGTGAGACCAGCCATCACTTACGCAGCCTTGGTCTGGTGGCCCAAGGTAATGCAGAGAACAACAGCAAAGCTGAGCGGAATACAAAGGGTCGCCTGTTTGTGTATTACTGGGGCCATGAAATGAACCCCCACTTCGGCAATGGAGTGCATTCTTAATCTGCCTCCGCTACACATAGTGATTCAGGCAGAGGCGAGAATGGGACTCCACCGACTAAATCACTCAACAGTAAAATCACAAAGGACGTTGTCAGGACACAAAAACATATGTAAAAAAATCAGGAGCCCCGAGTTGGAAATGGACACAGACCATACGAACTCGAGCCGCCGTTATAATATACCGTTTGAAGTCACAGTAGAGGATCGAATGGAAGTAAAAGAGAAAAACCGGAAACATTCTCGGGTGCAAGTATTTGGTACACTGACGGTTCAAAAACTAGTGAGGGTACTGAAGTTGGGATATATGGGCTACAACCGAGGAAGGAATTAACCCTTTCCCTTGGAAAATGCCCAACAGTATTCTAGGCAGAAATATACGCAATCTTACGGTGCGCAGACGAGATAAACAGGAGAGCTTACAAAGGGAAGCACATCCACATTTACTCTGACAGCCAAGCAGCCCTCAAGGGCCAAAAGGTATCATCGAGGCTTGTTTGGGAATGTCAGAGTAAGCTGGAAATTCTGGCAAAAGACAACAGAGTTATGTTAAAGTGGGTACAAGGACACGAAGGCATACATGGAAATGAAAAAGCTGACGAGCTAGCTAGAGCAGGATCAGCATCTCAATACATGGGTCCAGAATCGGCCTTTGGGGTGCCGCGGTGCGCGGCCCGAGAAGCAGTCGAAGAATGGATCAAAATAGAGCATAAAAACCACTGGATGACCAGACAGGGTTTACACCACAGCAAGCTATTTATTGGGAATCCTGACCCGAAACTGGTAAGGAAATTACTCCAAATGAGTAGGAACCAATTAAGGAATATTACGGGTATAATGACGGGACACATGGCTGTCAAAATACATCTGAATAGAATGAATCTATATAACGGAAACCTCGGCTGCAGACTATGTGGACCAGCCGAGGAAACGATGAAACATATCATATGTGACTGGAGAGATTTAGACGAGAAACATTCGGGTCAGTAAGTCTGGAACCAGGAGAAATACTCACTCACTCCTTAGCAGAACTGTACAGATTGAGCCAGGGGGCTAGGTTGACAGAGTGGCTGTAATGTCTAGGGTGAGCACAATAGGCCTACTCTGGCCGCAGAGCGTCCGGCTTTAGGACAGACCCGGGAGTATAAAAAAATATATGCGTCACAACAAAGTCTGATACTCCCCACGAGTATTCCATGCATGTGTTATTTACCATCGTTTATAATTTAATTCACTTTGTTTTACAAAGATAAACTATCTTTAAAATAGCACTAAATATCTATTAAAATCCAAATTAAATCACGAGTGAAAGAAACAGAAGTGCCAATTGTCACAAATTACAGCAGAATGACTAATGATAAGCGACATTGCCGGGATGTGCACTTAATCTGAAGAAGTTATAATGTTACGAATTCTAGTTATTCGTTGGACAAATATTATATATTCATTTCATAAATTACGTTGTTTAATATTTTATGATATTTAATAATTAATAAATGTTAACAAAAAAGAATTCTTCAACTCCTGAGAACTTCATATTTTCTTACACACAGCGCGGACTTGGCAACAAGGTAATTCATTGCATGGCGGTTACCATACTCGTGAGACATTAAATATTTACATAGGTCGGGAATTTCGAAGAGGACCTTTTGTCTATGCCTGTCTCTGTTGTAACCTCAAATCTCTTTGTGAAACCCAATGTTAAGTCATTGTAACATATACTCTTTTCCTTTTTATATTCAGGTTTATACGGCAAGAGTACATTGTGGAAGACAACTTGCGTTAGAACACCCGGTAGATGCTGATATTGTAGGATCTGTACCTGAATCTGGGAACGCTTCGGCATATGGATATTCGCTAGAGGTATTGTACCATTTAATAAACCACTTTTATAACTGATCATATACATTTTTTCCATATAAGTCTCCTCTTCGGAGATATGGGTTTCTGCACTGGAATCTGAGATCAGTTCTCAGCGAGTAACGAGACGAACCGCACTTGAAAATGCCAAATGAGATTTTGGCGAAACGTTGTGAAAACGATTTTTTGAACGAACGGATTGAATCCGGAATAGACTGAATATATATATATATATATATATATATATATATATATATATATATATATATATATATATATTCAGTAACTATAGGAATTATAAATAAATGTTTAACACATAAGTTGTAGAGACTGCTGAAAGCAACACCTTAAATATCTTTCTTGATATACAGGATTGCACATAGGTTTATTAAAAAGCAAACTTACTTTTTTACCCTGTATATTGTTTTATTTTTAAGTTCCACTATTTTTTCCATTCACTCGATATTTTGTCAATGGAGTCTATATAAATTCATTATAGTCACTTTTCTTAAAAAACAGAGGCACATATAACGCCCTATATTTTTTAATAAGTCAACCAAATTTCTTTTCAGATTGGAAAAGACTTGCAAATGTGTCTTTTTATCATTTTAAAAACTTTTTTGTAGCATGCTCCCAAGATACAAATCATATTGATCATTTCTTGTCAGGAAAAACAACCCTTTATTTGATATTTTGCTACATAAGTATAATAAGAACATTATATTAGAATACAAATATAACGTGAAATAAGTAATATTCAAAAAATAATCTTTTATTAACTGTTCTTTTTTTTAGTCGAAAATTCCACTAGGGGAATTACTGGCGAAAAATTCCTATGTAGGAAGGACATTTATTCAACCTACCAATAGGTTGAGGCAAATGAATGTTGCCCTTAAATTTAGTAAGTAAAATTTAATAAGGTATCTAGAAAATGTTTGTCCCGTCTCGTTTGGAAATGTATTCTTACCTATTGATTTTTCCAGGTCCCATCCTGACAAATGTAAGAGGTAAAAGGATTATTCTTATAGATGATTCCATAGTGCGTGGAAATACTGTTGGACCGATAATAAAGTTATTGCGAAAATCGGGAGCTAAAGAAGTTCATATAAGGTTTGTAAAAATAACTCCAAGTGTTGCTGATAAGAAGTAATTCAGGAAAGTAAAACGAATAAATAAAATTTCTGTAGTTTATTACTAACCTAGTTCTAAAAAAGGAAGTTACATGTGTGTATATATGTATTTATATCTATATATATATATATATATATATATATATATATATATATATATATATATATATATATATATATATATATATATATATATAGCGTGTCCGGTAAGTACCACCCAATTTCTCGGGAGGATACAGGGGAGGTCAAAATAACTTTACTTCTACTTCACTACTAAAGTCTTCTTGCCTTCGAAGAATTTGACAGCGCTTCACCATAAATTAAATGCATATCAGCATACTCTCAAATTATTATTACTTGAAGACGGTTTTAACAAGTTCCGTCAATAGTAATTCATTATGTATGTATTAACAATAACAACCTGAATTTTACCTGTTTGTGTTAAGCATTAGTGACGGTTTTATCGAAATAAATTAAAAGTTCCTTTTTTGAAGAGGAATGACCAAAGCATTTAAAAAATCAGTTCTCAGCTCTGTAAATTGACACCTGTCAAAAATTTGACCCAACGAGTGTGATTGCAAGTCCGTTCCTGACTTCTCCTATGATCTAAAACGTCTACTGTAGTATGGTTTAATGAGTCTTTATGGCCTCTATAAAATATTCAAATTTCATTAAATTTTACAATTCGGTTCAAAACTTAGAGCCAATAAGGTAAATCACTGGGTTCCCCTTTAGGGTTCTGTATCTCCGATAAGGGTCACTTTAGGAATCTTTTTTCTATGACAAAGGAAGGTTATTTTGACCTCCCTTACATGCTCCCGACAAATTAGGAGTTACTTACCGGAATTCCTGTATATACCATATTTCTGTCGGTTCATATACAGAGAACGATAAAATATTTTTCATAAGGGAAATGTATAAATTACCAATTTAAAATTATTTTTAAAAAATTTAATATGGCGAATCAAATTTTTTATATATCTCGATTTTGGTCAATTGAGGGTTTTCGGATTCTTTTGGGGTTTTTTATTGGGTAGATTAAGATTTGAATAAGAGTTTCGAAAAATTTTTTTTTAATTCAACATGTCGGATTTGGGAGTCTTAAATTACGAATCCTAACTTAATTTGGGGAATTAAAAATTTATCATTATCTTCAGTCCAAAATTGTTATTGGTGGTTCTTGGCGACATATATCACAACTTTTAAAATTATTTTTTTCCAGATTTTTCTAAAATGGGAATAAGGGGGTTACGGATTTAAAATTAATTTTTTCAAATTCAACATGTTGTATAAAGTATGTTGAACTATATATTTCAAGTTATTTCAGAATCAGTATTAGTGGGTTTTTGGGGGCATAGAGTTCTTAAAAATCAAGTTAGCGGATTTACTATGATGAATAAAATTTTTATTTGGTTCAATTTCATTCACAAATGTTATTAGGAGATCTCTCGAAATCAGAGATTTTTTTGTTCTTCAGTTTAGTGTGGTTTACAATCACTTTGGTTAAAATGGGTACTTTTTTACCACTTTGAAAGTCTCGCTAGATACACTACACATCTGGTTTAGTAGTTAGTTCAAATAATTTATACATATCGTGATGAGTTCGAAATTAAAAATCAAAAAATAAAATTTTTATAAAAAAATTGAACCGTCTTCTAAAAACGCGCTAAAAAGCGAAGAATAACTATAAATTTTTTTACGGAATTGAAATTTCTGAAATCGGTACCAAATTGTTACTAAATGGAACAAATAACTACTAAACAAGCTATAGTAACAAAGCAATCATATATATCGTCGGTTATAAAATCATTCGCACTATCTTTTTTGTTAACTGATTTCTCCAATAATTTAGCGTTGAAAACTTCAGTTTCATATAATTTTTTTAAAATTTAATTATTTCTACCATGATTGTAGTAAAAATATACATGTTATCACATTCTTGGGTAAAGTATCTTATTTATTAATTGTATGTATTTTTAACAGCATTCGTTTTTGCATGAATAAAATTCGTAGCTGTTTTTTAAAACAATGCTTCACGAATTTTATTTAAATCGTTTTGTTTTGCAGAATTGCAAGCCCTCCTCTAAAATATCCCTGTTATATGGGAATAAATATCCCCACAAGAGAAGAACTAATAGCAAACGCAAAGGACTTTGAAGATATCGCCTTAAAAGTTGGTAAGTAAAAAATTTTAGCCCCTGAATTGAAAAAAAAATCTTTGACGCCATAAATCTGATTTACATACTTGTTTTCCATAAATTTTATCTAATTATTGAATTGCAAAATAGGAATAACACTACAGTAAATCATACCAGCGAATCGATCTCTACCAAAGGTAATACCTTCGCATTAGCTTGCTATTGGTTGGCTGCTACCTCATGTTTCATGTCAGTCATACCTTGCGGACATGGAAACTGATTGTATCCAAAATCTTCGTATGCCTAACAAAGTTTCTAGGTTTGAGGTTTTCTGTTTGAGATAGCTTAAGGGCATTCATTCTCTCATTACAACCAGGTGGAGTAAGGTTCAATAATTTTAAAGTGGCACTCATATGAATATTTAGAGCATGGAAGCTGTTCGGGATGCTTGTGAATCTGTGCTTAGCAAAGTTATAGATAAAGCCACAAGAGAAAATAAAGCACAATATCCCCGAGTCGAATTCTGACGATGTTTATGAGAGAATACAGCGTGACAACTGGATGGTTGTTGATGTACTGATGTCTGTGAGTGTGACTTCTGAAAATTTTAAGGCCATTAGATTATGTCGCCCTTCGAGGAGCACCCGATCAGTAAAGGTAAAGTTTCGTAATTCTCAAATGGTCATGGAATGCCTGAGGCAGCAGCGGGTTTTGGTGGAGTCTCATTTTCATGTTTGTATGTCGGCCGATATTACCATCGTTCAGAGGGCTTATATAAGGAAAATGTATCAGGATTTCGCTGTTGGAAAAGAAAATGGAGAGAATAATTTGGGCATACGTTTTCTACAAGGTGAACCAATAATTGTAAAGGCTAGACCATCAAAAAACGAAGCATCTCCGGCTCAACCAGTGGCTTGAGCTCAAGTCACCCCCTGCTCTACTATCAAAACGTACATGGTCTGAATACCAAAATTGAAGATTTTTACTGTGCTTCTTCCGACTGTGAGTATGACATTTTGTACATTACAGAAACTTGGCTGACAGATTGTGTAAGGAATTCATAACTTTTTCCGGATGAATATATTGTGTTTTGGTGTGATAGGGGGACATCAAGAGGGGGAGGTGTCGCTGTAGCAGTGAGGAAATGTATAGACCCTAGTCCGCTGGATATCAGTGGGTTCTCTGAAACGGTTCTTAGTGTGGATATGTTTGGCTGCGGAATTGTTGTAGACTGTTTAATTTGTTTTGATTTTAATCTACATACCTCCATCTTGTATCGTGGTTGATTATGTGGGATTGTTTGAGTTTATTGAATCGTTGGAATATCTTTATGATAGGAACCTTCTGGTGACGGGTGATTTTAACATACCTAAATTTGACAATAACAGATATGGTAACGATCCTAAAAGTGAGTTGGCTTACAATTTTTTGGATTTCTTCTTTCTAAACCAATACAATAGTATTGCTAATGCCAACAACAGATATTTAGACTTAATATTTGCTAATTTTAATTGTGTTGTGCGGAAAGATGAAGGTCCAATGATCTTGGAGGATGTACATCACCCATCGCTAGTGTTTGAGATGGAGCTTGGGCCAATTCGGCAGACGGATTTCCTTGGGAATAGTAGCAGTCAATTTAAGTGCGATAATTTTAATAAAGCTAATTTTAATGCTCTTTATTATGACCTTGCGTTCGCTGATTGGGCTGGGCTGGATCAGTACTCAGATGTTAACGTGTGTTGCGATAAGTTTTATGAAATGCTGTATAAAATATTGGCTAGATCCGTGCCACTCTTCAAAAATAAGGATCGCTCTTTTCCTGTATGGTATGACGCAAAGATATTCATAGTTTGAAACGTAAGAATAACGTTTTTAGAAGATATAGGAAAAATAAGAGTGTCATTTATAATAACAAATTCAAATTGTTGAGGGCGCAGACCAATTAGATGATTAAGGCCTCATATAAGTGTTCATTGAGCATATAGAGAGAGACGTTGGTAATGATTCTAAATCAGATTAGAGATGTGTTCAGTAGAAAAAAAATTGCTTTGCTATTCCCGATAGAGTGTGTTATCAGAGTAAAACTTTCGATCGACTTAATGATATTGTCAAGGCATTTGCAGGGTATGTCAAGGTGGTTTATAATGAAGTATCGTCTACTGAAGAGGTTAATTTGGGGATTTGGGCAATAATATAGTTGCAGTTCCTGTCTTTACAGAACAGGATATAATAAAAATTACGAAAGGGCTTAAATCTAAAATGTCTAGCGGGCCAGATTTTGTTCCAAACTTTCTTATTAAAGACACTATAAATGTTTTGGCTACTCCTCTATGTAAAATTTTTAATGCCTCTCTTAAGCAGTTGGTGAGTCCAAAGATATGGAAGGTAGCTTAAATATGTCCCATATTTAAGAACAAAAATTGGACCGAAGTGGAGAATCACGAGCTTGTTTCTTTAATATGTGGTTTTTCAACGATCTTTAAGGTGTTACTGTGTAATTTTATTATTAACAAAGTCGAGCATTTGGTGTCTGCAAAACAGCATGACTTTTTGAGAAGTAGGTCAACATCTACTAATCTGACGTTTTTTCTGCAGTTTTCAGAGGATGCTGTGGATGCGGGTGGTCGGATTTATGGGATGTTTACCGACTTCTCAAAGGCCTTTGACAAGGTCGGTCACAATTTGATTCTGGCAAAGCTTTCGAAGTTTGGTTTTACTCATCAATTTGTACGGTTTTTTAAATCATATTTATTGAATAGGTCTCAGTATGTCCAGTATAATGACTTTCAGTCTCAGTGTTTTGCGGCCTCTTCGAGGATACCTCAGGGCTCAAATTTAGGGCCTCTTTCGTTTCTAATATTTTGAAACGATATCGCTGATTAAATTGATGTCGAATTCCCGCTGTTTGCTGGCGACCTAAAAATGTATGTCCCAGTTCAGTCGAAGGAGGACTGTGATAGATTGCAAAATAGTATTAGTGGAGTCCAGAGGTGGTGTGTGAGTCATCAATTGGGCGCTGATGTTAATAAATAAATAAATTACTGCTGTGGGATATGTTAGTACAGCCCTTGTGATACCTAGATAGGCTATCTTCCGTAATTTTAATTTTATTTGTCCTGTTGTTTACTGTATTTTTGGATACCATATTAAGGAGGCATATGTGACCATGGATTTGGTAATCATTCCATGATCCATAAGATCATTTTCTCTTTCAAGCTTCAGATTTCTCCATAGATTCTAGAGCATGTTTAGCTTGCTATTATCTTTAATGTAATGCTTTTGTAAAGTAGCGAATACATTCAAATCGGTAAAGGCTCGGACACGTCGATTGTTATTTTTAGTTTAGAATTTTTTTGCATGACACCGAAATATACAGGGTAACTCAAAAAGAAGCTATGACATCATCGAGAATTTTTTCCAGTTGTAAACTCCATTTTTTAATTCAGAAGGGCATATTTTCTTACATACGTTGGTTACATAAGGAAATTATCAAGAAAATTTGCTGTAAAACTTACTTTGGTAACATCTAAATTAAATATTCAAACTGGACCCCGTTGAGGATCTGATAACAGTCAAGTCAATGAATAAATTCTTTTTGAATATTGTCGATGACATCTGCGGTTATGTTTCGTACTTCTTAGCGTATTTGAATTTTAATGACTTCTAAATTGTCAGGCTGGGTCAAGTATACTTTAATTTTTAAGTATCTCTACAAGAAATAATCAAGGGGGGTCAAATCTGGTGATCTGGCTGGCCACTCGATTGTCCCTTTTCCGCCTTGCTAACGATTCGGAAAAGCTTATCCAAATAAGCACGGACAGGGACAGCGTAGTGGGGCGACGCTCCATCTTGTTGGAAAAAAAGTCACGCTGAAACATGTCGGGTTTTTGTGGGTCTGAATATCGGTAATGTGCTAGGTGGGCAGGTATAAGATTTGCGAAATAGATACATTTTTCTTGGCAATTTCCTTATGTAACAAACATCCCAACTAAGTACTGATTCAACCCTGTATCAAACAGTGCTTAATAAACACTGAGTTAACGGGAAGCAATAATTAAAAGAAAAAAGTTTTTTGTTATGGTCTACCTAATAGATGTAAATTAGATTTTGTGGCACTGTGTGCTTGCGATATTTTCACACATGCTTAGATCACTATTTCTTTTGATTCACTATTTTGTGTAGTTCTAGTACATACTAGAACTGATATCCATATTCCTAAACCTCATTCTTGCTACTCATATTATGAAAAGTAGACCTTGATGTTTAAAAACTAGACGAATTTGCAATTTCCGACTCATTCAAATAATTATTATCTGTTCTTAGGTGCCGACAGTTTACACTACCTTAGCGTTCCGGGATTGGTAAAAGCTGTACAGAAAGAGATCAAAATAAAAGATAGAGCGATAGGACATTGCACAGCATGTTTGACTGGTGATTACCCAGGTGGTTTGCCAGAAGAATTTGATTGGTAATAGGGTTTTACGGTTCTCTTTAGGCGGCTATATATATCGCCCCTTTTTCATATGATTTTGAAACGCTAAATTCTTAATAAACACCTGACTTTATTTACATAAACTAGTATTTATGAATTTGAGTATAGCTGAGTAGCTTGAACAGCGTGGTCTGCTGACATTTAATTCTTCATAAAATTGGCGTTTTTATTTTGGCAAGACAACAAAATATGCTTTATTTTAATCTACCGATAATTCTGAGTAGCTAATAGTTATTTGTAAAAATAGTGTTTATTAAGATTTGATTAGGGAGGTCCTGTCGCTACCCAATGTTAAATAAAAAATATTAAAATATTAGATTATATGAATTTTTTTTGAGAATTCAGTTTTCAAAAATGTAAAGATTTGTAGTCTCATGGGAAATCAGGATCTTGGCACTTTCCTTTGAATTATACTAATATTTGTCGATTAGATGATTAGTTGAAAAAAATTAAAAATTATCTTTTTGAAATATATAGATTTCTTTTTTTTTTTGCAATAAAATATTTCACTTACTGTGGGTTTAAGTGAGATGTCAATTAAAAGAAATGCCATAAAATTTAAGATTAACCTGCATTAAAATGGAGTTGAAACGTTTGGCAACGTTGCAGGAGTGCGCACTTCAGATCTTTGTATACATTCAGTATGAAAACTTTGACTCACTGATATTTTAAAATAATACATTTTAATTAATTATTGTGAGATATATAAATATATATTTATCATATACGTGTATGAACTAAATTCATATTATATTTTTTGCGTTGTACATGAAAAATACTTATTAACCCAGAGATTTCCCTTTTAACGATAAATCGTAAAAATATTGCTAACTCACAATTTTTACACCACAAATCATCAACAATAGATCTTATTTCTATCAATATGTTATTGATATGAACATACATATCTTGTGGAGTGAATTTTTTTTTTCTTTTATGTTTGTTTGCGTTCAGTATATTCTGATGCCATTATTTAAATTTAAGGCTTTGACATTTACCAGCATCTTTCCCATTCTAATATTTTAAGTAAACATTTTACTATTTTTTAAACTTATTTATTATGACAGCGTAAGGCTGGACTGTCTCGGATATAAACATAAACAGTAAAAACACAACGTTGCCACTAGTTACGACCAGCTGATTTAAATGAGTCTAATGAAATTCCGTATTTAATTATTTTTTTGTAATATTTTCTGTTTTAATGCTAAATGCCTTGCAAAATATTTACTTTTAAATTATTTTATTTTAGTATTTTGATTTAATTTATCAAATATTGGCTACTTCACTTCGTTTAATTTACATGGTAGTGAATGGACCTCCTTAACAAAATTGCAATTCTTAACGATGTGTAACTCTTCAAAGAAAATAGGTGATGTAGTTGTTGAAAGCTTAATTGTGTGAACAGTAATATTTGATAGTATTATTTGATATAGTCATAGATAAAGGTTGGAGGTAAGGATAAGTTAAGAAGGATAAACCTTAATTACTTGTATGCATTCTGTGGGTAGTTATAATTTTTAATATAAAATAATACAAACAAATATTGCAGAAAAAGTATTAGAAGTAAGATAAAATATAAACTGATTTTCAATAATTTTAATATAGTGACACTTTATACAAACTATAGAAAACCTATTTTTTAAATTGCTTTAAAAAAATGAGGAGGAATTCCTCATATCTTGGGAATTTTTTACCAAATGACTTGAAAAAATTGATGCAGAACATACAGAGTGGCTTAAAAAAGTAAAACTTAAAAGTGAATTTTTGGCTGTAAATACAACATGATTCACACTTTCATATTTGAGCCTTTCTGTATGTTCCTAAAAATTGTATTACACCTGCTGTCAAAATTCACTTTTAGATAATTATTTAACTTTTACTTAGGTATGACTTTTATTTACATTTATATATATATATATATATATATATATATATATATATATATATATATATATTTATGTATTTATATATATGGTAGATTGGTTCTTGGGAATAAAGTTCATACAAATGTTAAAAACATCTTTATGACGTCAGTGAAATTTCATTTCTAACAAGATGTTTCAATCATTTTATGGTCTTCGTCAGTTCTCTGTAAAAATAAGAGGAGAAAAGTAACCAAAGGCTTCACTGTTACGAACAACTGACGAAGACTGTAAAATAGTTGAAACGTCTTAAAAATCAAATTTTACTGACATTTTAAAGATATTTTTAACATTTGCGTGAACCTTATCCCCAGAACTAGTCCACAAATATAGTTAAGGGTTCTAGAAGAGTTAATCAAGTTAGTATTGATAAATATTTCAATATTTATACAAGCACATCGAAATATTTCTCAATACTAACTTAGAAATGTCTCGTTACTAACTTGAAATATATCAATATTATCTTCCTAATGAATAATTAACAATATATTCAGAAAAAAAAAATACATTCTTAATTTGAATGGGTTTAAGTTTTATTAAGCTTCTTTAAAATCTACATTTACTTTTAATGAATTTTAAATAATAAGTTCCTTTAGTGATGTAAGAATCTTAGTATATAGATCTGTTGTTTCCTTATAATATTTTTAATATACAGGGTGTCATAGAAAATAGTGCTTAATGTAGGATTGTTTTTAAGTCTTAAATTTTATTTTTTAGCCCCTGTTTTATAGTACAGTGACATAGTTCTGGTTTAGGTTAAAACTTTTATTTTAGGGCTTTATTTATGGTGCTAAAATTATTAAATTTTAAAAGTATTTCTAACCTTTGTTTTAGGGTTAATTTATATGACATTTATTAAAATGAAATGACATTTTTTTTACAATATGGGATAGCTGTCTATATTATTTTGTTGGTTTTTATTTTACCAAAAAGTAATGTGTTTATATTGGGTAGTAAAGAAAATAGTGTCTCCTCTTTTTTCTCTTCTTTTAAGCTGATTTTTTGGAAAATTCCTTTACATACCTCCTAATTCAAGGTCGTTAAACAGAAATCTGGCCTTGCTGTACCACAATTTTTTCTCAGTTTTCCATAAAACATAAAAAAATTCCATTTTGTAATCATTTTTTCCACTAAATTGTTAAAATTTTGTTACATCTACAAATTTTACGCTTATAGAAGCTTCTATATTATGTAAAATTTTATAAATTTGTTTTTTTTTTAATCATAAAAATCAAAAAAAAAACTAAAAGGTTACATATGTCAGAAATTTTACTTGTCTCAAAAATAGGTAATTTGGAGAATTTGTGCAAAAAGGTTGGCAAAATTGAAATATATAACATACAATGCATGTATGTTATATAACATATATAACAAATAAGAAAATTCAGTGTTATTTTCGGTAATTATTCGGATTATTGGAAACACCGAATTTTTCGACGACTTTTTACATACTCCTTACTTTTGGGTCGTAGAATAGGTATCCGAGGTTTTTTTTGGCCATCTTTCATTTTCACACATTGTATTTTCCGATTTCCACCTTTAAATTTTGCCATTTATAGTAAAATATAAAATACACAAAGACGACTCAACAGTTCAGCATTTTTTTTTAACAAAATTAAGGTTAAAAACCTGCAGAAAAATGTGAATTTTCAATAAAAACCAAGTAAAATTATCAACTTGTCTTCCATTTTGAAAGAAACATCTGTTACGGTCTGTGACGTAACGCGACGTTGTCACGTTGACGTGGTTTTTAAATTTCATTTGGATGGAAAACGTAGTTGGTAAATTGTAAATTAATTGTATTAATTTAAATATTGTAACATGAATTATGACAAATAAAGCTGATAATGACATTATCAGAGAAGTAACAACACAATATTTCTTAATCTTTGTAAAGTTTTATATAACTACATTTTGTCCAACTTAGTTAAGAATACTTTCAAATAATATATTACTGCTCTGCTACCATTTCATTAAGTTCTATTTTATAGTACAATTAAACAATATTTCTATATTACAATTATTTTTTGACGCTACAAATGTCAAGCTGAGACCACGGGGAGACGCAACGCCCTCTGCTGGGGTGGGAATAAGGAAAGGTTCTAATGGTTAATCTACGGGGTTCTTACAGTTAGTTTTTTTATTTATTTTTTGGTCTTTTTTATTTTTTCCTACTTTCTACATGTAATTCTACATTCTACAAGTCATTCTACATTTTCTACATTCTGCATACTGTAATATTTTAGTAGTAAATTAATCATTGCCTCAACGGGAGTATAGACTTGTGCCATATAGTTAAAAAATACATGGTACATCTCTTTGAGGTTAGTTCAGGTAATTGTAAGTTCCAGTATCTGGATTCACAAGATTCTTGGAGTAGTCTACCGTTTGAAGCTCAAAACCTTCATCAGTTAGGCAGTTATAAGCTTTCCACCAATCGGAGATAACTATTTTTTTGAACGTTCCTAAACTGGAACCAAACACAGCTTTTTTAGATGACGTTCGAAACTCCCCAAAAGCCGAACTCATTCTTGTTTCGATTTCATGGTGATCGAATAAAATACAAACCTGTAAAATTTGGTTAATGGCAAACCTGAAGTAACCCTTTTCACATTACCGATATTTTGTTTCTGCCCCTCCCTTTCAAAAATTATTTTGTCCTTTATTTAAGAAACGATTTTGGAACAAGAGGGGATAAAAAGTGAATGGAATACTAAAACAAGTGCAAGATTATGATCGTAAAACATCTGGCAACAGTGTACGTTTGCTTCCCTGTGACTAGGTTAGTTTCATTTTCTTATTTCTCGTGTTTTTTGCTCTATTAAATCAAAATATTAAATACAATTTAAAGAAAAATGTGTTGTTATTGGAAGTGACAGACTAAAGATTTTATATTTCTTTTTGGAAAAATTATTTACGACCAGAAAAAACTTCGAAATCAAAAAAATTCTGTTTCCAGTAATCCAAATAATTACATATTTTCCAGAAATAAAAGTAATCACCTTGACATTAAAAAGTGTTTTTTGTTTTCTGCAAGACTGAGGGAAAATTATGGAAAAACAAGGCCGCAATCGTGTTCTATGACTTCAAATTAGGCATATATAAAAGAATTTTCCAAAAAGAACATGATTTTCCTAGATTTCACTTAATTTAAACAATTGTCCAAAAATGTAATCAATCACTTTTGAATGTTATTAAAATTAAAAAAAAAATATTTTCGTCTTACTGTTTTTCTGAACACTCAGTATGAACAATTTTTGGCAATAAATACCTAGAATAAGTATTAATTGTACCTAGTATTTATATACATTATTAATTAGTTTAATATTCAATAAAAACTTGACTTGAAAATATATTCAACATTGTTTTACTTACTGATTATTCATAAACTGCAACAAAAGCGAGGCCTTCAAATATATTATAGATTCTAATTATAAAAAAATTATACATTTTTAAAAAAAGTTTTAACTTTCTTTCTCGTTCATTGAAGCCCAGAATAAAAAATTGTTATTTCCACTATTTTGTCTAATATAATATAAATATCGATAAAACAGATTCACTTCACAATGTATCGTAGATTATGACTTCCCAATACTAGATGGCGCATAAAACCGGATCTCCATTTGAAATCAGAAATAAGGAGGCGGAGCTTAAAAATTAGCTTATTTATTATTTTCCGATTGTAAGTTTATTTGAAACCAAAAAACTGAAGAAATATGAATTTCCAATTTGTCAATATTGTCACTAAAAAGTGTATGGGATCCTCTAAAGATATTTTTTTTATTTTATGAATAAATACCAAAAAATATCATGAATATTTTATTAGGAAAAAGAAGGTTGGAGCAAAAAGAAATCCCCAAACAAAGCGCATGCCCATTTTTTTCTGAATTTTTCCAAATATTACCTTCTAAAACTTTTATTTTCATGTGAAAACTATAGCAAATAATTTACATTAATTATTTTGTCAAGGAAAATTCATTTCAACTCGCATTTTAACCGCTAAAGTTTGAAATACAATCGTATTATTAAAATATTGGGCGTGTTTTACTGTTTCTAAACACCGACGTACGGCTTGAAAGCGAGAGAATCGGAGATTGCGTGCAATAGAGTGGGAAGGAAGTAGAGGGGATGTATCGTAGATGATAAATTAAAGGCGTAGCCATTTTGATTTTGACGAATATTGACATACGTCTAGTAGTCTAGACAGAAAGTCATTTGTTACAGTCGAGGTGACATGTAAACACGAGAAAAATCTCCGAAAAATACGGAAGTCACATGTTTTAGTAATTACGTGCGTTTATTTTCTTCCGTTTTTTTTATCGCGCCAAAATTTACGGCAGTTTTCACGCGGTAAATCGCAAAGTGGTTGTTTTTGTTTGGCTTCATCGAGTTAACCTTGCTGTCGCGATCGTCGATTAATTCGGCCCGGTTTTTTCAAATGTTTTTCGGCCTGACAGGAAAATTGACGGCGGCTCACTAGATGGATTTTACATTTATTTCGAAATAATGTAAGTAGAGTAATAATTTTTCCTTCAAAAAAAAATCTTTTAAAACCATTCCGATTTGCGGGATCATTTTCCTCACTCATTAGCACTCGTGTCATAATAAATAAATGTAAATTGATATGCCCTTCGTTGTTTTTCCTTTTTATTAACACTTGAAAGGCGTTATTTGAGTTTGTGTTTCGTAAATATTTTAAATGTAAGTTATACGTGATACTTTAAGTGAAAATCAGTTAGGAATTATGTCCTAATTGGATGGAAAAATAGGTTTAAAAGCGTAAAAATCTTTTGTGTTTATGTTTTGTAATTCAAACCTTTCTTGAGTAATATTTGCGAAAATTAATTTGATATTTACCTTTTTCGTCATCGTACGATGATTCTTGTTTCAAGCTATTTTTTTGTGGTTTAATATCGGAAAAGGTTTGACAAATTGAAAAAATCGGCAATAATAGTTTCACGGAAAAAGAGCTTTAGTACCAAAACATAACCTCGGAAATATTATAGATAATTAATTAATGGTTTCTAAAAGTTTATTAATGTAAAATTAATATAAGTAAATAATTTTTTTACATCTTTGTGGGCTGTATAACGTTTTCTAATATTCCATATATATTTTACCACAATTAATACGATAAATTATACAGGACGGTTTGTTTAAGCTTACTTATACAGGGTCCTGGGAAAATCTGGGATATATCCCCGATATGAAAAAAAAAACACGTGAAACGAATACTGCAAGTTCATATAAACTTTTTTCGTATTAGCCTCCGCTTCGGAGATATGGGCTTCCAAAAAACTGCAATCGAATCAAGTTTTTTACCCATAATTATTGAACCACCAGATATATTTCAATTTTTTTTAATATAATGTGTACCAGATAAGACCTTTCAAATTACTATTCAAGACAGTGTTGTGAATTACTCAGAGGCGCAGGGACGAACTAGCTGACACTCACGACCCCATTTTTTTACGCCCTGTATATGATAGGAACTTTGAACAACGTTTTTTACATACCTTCAACTATTGACTAAAAACTACGTACTCTTCATTCAATCCTAATCCTAACCATTTTCGAAAAAACGTAATTTATTTACACTGTAAGTCCCCTAATTTCTGTTGGGTTGAATATGAAAAAGAGGAATTGTTTCTGTCACCATAGTTTCAATAAAAAGTTAAACTCACTGCTGAGTTAAAAACTTCGTAAAAGGTTCAAAACGGGCTCCGTCAAGTCTGATACATTGGCGGGTACGACGAATTGAGGACTGTTGTACCTGCTACATTAACTCGGCATTGTTCCTTATTTGATCACAATGAAACGTGATTCTCCATAGATGTTCTTCCCTACTATGGACCCGAGTGGAATATACCAAGGTTTTGAGGTGTCCGCACAGGTAAAAATCCAACAGCGTTAGGTTTAGCTAGCGAAGTTTGCAACAATACTTTGTTTTTGGTGCCGATAAAATAAAACGCACATTTTTTGCGAACCTAGGCCGAATTGCAATCACATAATTTGACATTTATAACTAAAGAGGTAAACTCTAATTTTGGATCGATTTTTTTTTTTATCATAAGGTTGAAGGTTGAATATTTGATAGGAACAAAGGTGTATCGTTTATCGAAATACGCCAAATACATGATGTAAATAAAATGACGTTTTTTTCGAAAACGGTTAGGATTAGCGACATGAATTAAGAGTACTTAATTTTTAGTCAATAGTTAAAGGTCTGTAAAAAATATTGCTCAAAGCTCTTATCATACAGGGCGCAAAAAAATGGGGTCATGAGTGTCACAGCCAGGGGCGGATCCAGCCTCTCTCTTTGGGGAGGGCGGTGATATCACAAAAGTACAGTATGACAAACAAAAACAAATTGTCAACGAGGGGGGGGGTGAGACACCAGCAACATTACCATTTTCCAGGGTCGGGTCTATTTTTCTGAATCTGAAGCTCTTGGAGAGGGAGGGGGGCGATCACAAGAAAAAACAAGTTGCCGACAGGGGGGGATGCTAGCAGCATACACATTCCTAGTATAAGAGGCAGAATCGGATCTATTTTCCTGAACTCAAAGCTCTTGGGGGGGGCGATCGCAAGCCTACATATTCCTATACTCTATTCAAGAACTAGAGAGAGTAATAAAACTGTTACCGAAACCTCCAACGTACCTGCTCCAGTGCCGCAGGTAACTGAGAACTGCCGTAAACCTAATTATATTTAATTAAATTTAAATATTATCAGCTTTTATAAATTTGCTGCAACAATAAAATTTCTGATAGTTCAATTTAATTTATGTCTGTGAGCATAGTACACCTTACAGTGATTTATATTGTTTGCGCTTGTTTTTATATATTATTTGAGATTAGTGAGATACCCAAAAGATATGGCTTCCACCTCTTTATTTATTCCAAAATCGTTAAACCAGAGCATTTTTTCCTCAACGAAAAACTTATTACGATGAATGTTTATGATGCCTTAAGATATCAATATCTAGATAATAATGTTAAAAGCTGTGTTGAGATGTGGTCCAACATGACAGGAGTTGGAAAATCTATTATATACCGAATACTGAAGGAGAAAAAAAAACACTGCAATTGTTAGTACTCCCAAGTCACAGACAGATGAAAAATCTCATTGGAAGAAGAGATGAAGACTGCAATAAAAGGAGTTGTACATACATTTTATTATCAGAAGCAGATCCCAACCGTCGACAAAATTCTAACTAAAATCAATGAAGATCGCGATTTACCTGAAATTAAAAGAACTGAACTCTGGAAATTGCTCAGAGAACTTAATTTTTGCTGGAAAAAACCAGATAGAAAATCTCTTCTTATAGATCGTCCGGAAACTGTCCGTTGGAGAAGGAAATATCTCTCACGTGAAACATAGAGTTGCTAGAAATAACACAACTTACAAAATTAGTAATTTGACTGAACTTTTGAGAAATTTTTTTGAATAAAGTTACTTCGGAAAATTGAGAAAAATCCATATAATAAAAGCATAAAACAAAATGTGGAAACTCGATCTTATGATCCGTGAGATAGAGGAACCAATTATAATTAATTTGAGCGAAGACTGACTTTGATTAGGAATTAGATACGTAATGTTTACCAGTATAAACACAATTTATTATTTGAATTTTTGTTTTTGTTATATTTTATTGTTAAATGTTGTTTATATATATATATATATATATATATATATATATATATATATATATATATATATATATATATGTACCGGGTGTCAACGAATTTATTAGACAAGTCATAATTTCTAGAGTATTATGTGTATCAAAATGAGAATTGGTATAGGTAAATGGTATGTGCAGGGGAGAGTTTTCGCATTTTTTCCACTTTCCGGCCACTTCCGGTTTCACCGGAAATGGCCCCGGTTTTGAATTTTTAAACGGAACACATATTTTAACATTTTTGGATTTCTGAGACAATTCTAGATCAGAATGTGACATTTTAAAAACTTTTTACGTCTACTTCATTTTTTTAGAGCCACTTTTAAAATTGCATCTAGGTGGCCATGATCCGACGCAAACTAATCTAAGGGCCTTAGGTGATGTCAAAAAAATACAATCGCAAAGTTTTAGTTACTAGTATGAAAGACAGGAATAAGACAAGTTGACAAAATTACGTTTTCATTTCCAACTATTAATTTTCAAATGGCGACCCCTTTTTGACTACTACTTTTCGAAAAAAGCATTCTTTGACGAATATAACGGTACTAATTTATTTGCGATTGGATTGGACATAAGAACAGAAATTAAATATTATTAAGCAAAATACTGGATAATTTATTTACTTATGACAAGTGTGCCATGGACAGCCATGATGCATAATAATTTGCAACTATTTTTATCAAGTGCTTTGTTTTCCAAAGAAGACAGAATTAACATGTTTATTTTATTTTTTTGGATCTATCGGATTTCTATATAATAAAATAAATTAAATTAAGATATAGATAATAGAAATAAAAATAAGCAGGTCTAATTTTAACTGTAACATATAAAAACTAATTACATTCGAATCCCTTTTTAGTGTTTAATTGTAATTCTGCAGATGGTTTAAAAAATAAATAAACTGAAACGTCAAATATCCTAAAAATGTTTTTAATTAATAATAAAATGACCGATAGTCCCAAAATTATTTTAATTTTATGTGGACAAATTTATTTTTTATATGTATAACTTTTTGTATTTATGATAATGAGTATTTAAATTATAATTTAGAATTTTTTGAGAAAATAAGGATACGTTTTAGTCTGAATGTGCCTAAAACGGTTTCTGTGACAAAATTAAAAATAATAAATGTACAGTTGTGATTTGTGTTAAATATGTCAAAATTATCTACATTTTATAATGTGTGTGAATTATTAAGAAATCATAAGGAATAAAATAATATTATAAAAACCTTTTTTTTAAGTTTATTACCGAAATAATATTCTATGCCATAAATACTTAGTGATAAAATAAACCTCCTTCCGACGCCTATGACAAGGATTAAAATCCTTATAGTATAAGAGGCAAAATCGGATGTATTTTCCTGAACTCAAAGCTCTAGGGGGGGGGGGGGATCGCGCCCCTGAGAGACATACATAAGTGATGCCTTGTAAAAATGTAAGACTATCCTCATTCAAAATACTGCCTTCCTCAACTCTGCAGTAAAGCTGAAAGTCTGACGATGCAGCTAAATTTAAAATAAAAAATGACCTTTGGCTACAGAATAATTGATATTTAAAAAGTAAAAAAGCTACAGTATCCAGCAAATTCAGTGAAATAGCTTAATTGAACCGAGCCACTAGACAATTCTGTTGTATATGAAATGTAAAAACTTCTTTAATTTTAAAAATAAATATAAGTATCATTTTTGTATTTGTAAAAATGTCTAAGTAATTGTTTATTATTAAATTTTCTTTTCGGACACTCCTATTTTTTATAGCTTTGATATATACATACTTACAAAGCTTTGCTTCTGACGCGTATTATTCACATCACTATTTTTTGGTAAACGGGGGTTTTTGAGCATGATAAAATAATTTTAAGAGGAATGGGATTGAATCTTTTTTTTTAAGATAAAAACAATGAAAACAGTACATTTGAGATTTATAGGGTGGGCTTTGTCCAACCTTGCTCCCCTTTAACTACGCCTATGGTCTTCGTTCAGGATACCTGACAGCATATTCACGTGCCGCAATATTAACATTTATAAAACACTCAAAATATACAGCAAGCACATCGTAAGGCTCGGCATTGGTATAAGACATTTTTGAAAGATGTAACACACAAGTTGAATAACAGTAAAATCAAAATTCACAAAAAATGAAAGTTAAAATTTTGACGAGATACTTGCCTTATCAAAGTTTCATTCAAGTGACATATCAATTTGTTTTTTTTCCAGTAAAAGAAATCTGCCGATTTTGTTTCATAGCTTACTAGAAATAATTTTATAACAAAACGAAAGCTAAGTAAATTAAAGGTGATGAATGGAATAAAATATGAAAAAACGCACACTTGTGAAAAGTTGTTTTTTCATGGCATGCTTGACCACGGACCTTTGAAAACAATTGCTTTTTCTCGTCGACGTGATATCAGTATTTTCTTTGGCTATAATTCCGAAACAAATAAAGATATCGAATTAATTTTTTTACATTTTCTCTTGCAAATTTATTCTAGTTTTCGAATATGATATAAAAATTATGTCTTTCTATTTAAAATTTCGGAATAAAATTGAAAAAAGGAGAAGGGTTTTAAAAAAATACAGCTATTATTTCGTTTTGATTGTCAATCGCCCCTTTTTTAAAGGAGATCAATTTTATCAAATTCGGTTCAGCCAAACCAAACTTCTGATAACTTTTATTAATAGACTTTCCCCCTCTTCTCCTGCCCTAACTTTACATCTTACAGCAAAAAGTGTTAAACCAAAAAGGTGTAGAATTGTAGTAAAATTATCATTGTAATATTTGTTTGGTAACTGATATAGGGATATTTTCCAGAAAAATGTATTTTTTTTTACATGACCATAGCAATTACGTCCCCTAGCGCCACCTGCATATTATCTCTGAACTGAATAATGTGCGTTTCTTTTCCACAGTTTCAAATTTAGCTTGTTTAGTTAATCTAAAATATCGGATGAATAAACTTACGGTTGGAATCCATCGTTTTATATCAATGAAATGTGAAGAGTTAAAAAAATATTTTTCTACGAATTCAGTAAAACGTACCTACACAAATTCACAAGAATGTTTACTTGATTAGCTATAAGATGTCTCTAGTTGCAATTAAATTTATAGTAACCATTATTTTTGCAAAATCAAGGTGGATTAGATCGATTAGATTTAGTTCTTATTCATTATAATAAAGTTTTTCTCACATTTTTTCCAAGTAGATATTTATCAGTATCATTTATCGGATCGATACTACCTATAAAGTTCATTCGATCGCTTTTTACATTTAATTATTTTATTTTATGAATTTATAACTGGTTGGTTTTATACCCGTACCAAACCATACCATAAAACTCACCTAGTATCTGTGACCAATCGACTTTAGCGTTGAATACGATACGGATCTTTTTGTGGACGAGCCGACTGTATAATACGAATTAAAAACGAGGTTTAACTGTTGGAATTTTATTATAGTATTTCTTCTGTAGGTTTACTAAAGTAGTCTAAAATTGGAGCGTTCAACATTTTGTCCCTACCGACTAATTCAATATTTTTGTGCTTTCCTGTATCGGGGAATTGTTTTTTCCTCTGCGACTTCTTATTACTCTAGGATCGTGTGCAATAATATTTTATTGTACACGGATTCTAGATTAACCATGCCTCGAAACAAAATAATTTAATTATACAGGTTGAAAATCATGGTTCTTGAGTATAGAACTTGTTAAATTGGAACTATTATCCGACGTTTCGCCTACGATTGCACGAGGCATCTTCATCAGTATAACCTTTAAGTAAATATCAAAAGTTAAAGATTCTCAGGCCTAAAGAACTTTGTTTTTGTACGAGACTGTATCCGACACATGTTAACTTTCAATATACAGACACATTCTTATACAGTAATAACTTTAAATATAATAAATCTGGCAGCGCTGCAAATGTCTATTAAATGGTCTATAGAGTGAACGTGTGTATAGTGTGAGTCTCATACCCATACAGTTTGTTATGTTGACATCTCAACACATTGAGAAAATAAATGAAAATATCGAGAAATATATTTTAAAAATGTCACATTCTGAAGAACTAACTTAACTAACTTAGGTTTGAATTAGCGCGCGTTGCCAAGTTGTGATCACTGTACCCCACTATGCCTCAGATGCTTTCAAATTATTTTTATTTAAAAAATCCGTATTTTCTAAACAAAACGGTCAAGAAATTCCGTTTTTTTTTCTAAAAAAATTCATAATTGGATCTACGTGGCATTAGTTTTTAAAAAATATGGTAAAAACCGTTTTTTAGATAATCAAAAATGTATTGGTTGTAGTGACCTGCAGCATGTTAATTATGTATATTTTAATTGTTAATATTTCGTCTCACACACAATTAAAAATTTCGTTTTTTTTTTTAATTTAATTAAAAGAAAAGCCGTTTCACGAGTGAACTACCTTAAGGATACTTAGGATTAACGTCCATATTGTAAGTTGTCGCATTTAGCAATGCCCCTGGTGTTAAGAACATATAACTAAGCGATCTAATTTCCGACCACCGTCAAAATGCATCCTATCATTTTGTTCCCGATATCGGTGATGGACTCATCAGTCGGATCCACCGATATCTGTCGGAAAATGGTGGTAAGATGTAGATTGCACCACAAAGTCGCCAATATATCGAATGTGTTCTGTGTTTAATAGGGTGTCGCAATCATGTGATCTGAGTTATACCCAGTTTTTACGTTCCTGTTCGGTATTATTGTGGATCTGGGTCTGCTATTGTGATATTATTTCTGTTATTTTGTAATAGGTATGTTTTTTTATGTTATATTTTATTACGCTATATTAATTATTGTTGTTGGGCTTTGATGTTAATAAATAAATAAAAAAAGAAATTCCAAAAATGTAGAAATAACTTTTTATATAATCATATGGAATATTTGAAGCCATAAATCATGTTGGTATCGAGAGTTATACTTTTCAATGAGCTTTTGTAAAATCTTGTGCCTTTTTTCCTTTTTAAAGTGAGAATATTGAAAAATCAGGAAATTAGTTTTAAGATATTGTTGTGAGCTATCTTTTAAAATCAAAATCGAGTTTATACCTCTATTTGATCTAGAGATATGGATAAATTTATCAAATGACAATTTATCCCTTGTCACCCTTTTGGAGTGCGAATTTTGAAAAATATTTTGGAAGTGTAAGAAGTGTATTGTAAGAGACAAGCGACCGCCCATTTTGCAGCAGCTTTCAAGTAATTCTACAAGTTTTTCGTAGTTTTCTACTTTTTTTGTTTCCTAAAAACTCCGAGACAGTTGTTTTAAAAGGACTCCACTCAACTAATTCAACATCATTTAGTTTTTGATCAAAGTCTTGATCCCTTAGTATTTTTCTAATTTGTGGTTCAACAAATATTCCTTCCATAAATTTAGCATCACTTAGTTTAAGAACAATTTGTTTAAGGTATTTAAACGCATCTCCTTCTTTATATAATGATGTAACGAAATTTTTAATCATACCCAATTTAAAGTGTGATGGGGGTGACAGTACTTTTTTGGGATCAATAAGAGCTATATTCTTTACATTAGCTTAGCCTGGAATATACTCTTGGAAGCCATTATTTTACTTGGTAATGGCTCTATGTGGCTTTACTGTTCCAAAGACAAAGAAAAGAGCAATATTTCGTAAATCTACCCTGAACCCCTATTAATAATCCTACGACTTTTAGGTCACCACATATTTGCCACTGGTGCATATCATAGCCTACTGCATTTAGAATAAGTGGCATACTTTCATATGTTTCCTTCACGTCAACTCCATGTTCAAGAGGAAGGGGCTTGGTTGGCTATTCTTCCTATCTTATTTTATCGTGTCTTAATGGAAGACAATTAATCTTAAAATATCTTAAACAACATAATATCTTGAAGCAACAGGCCTCAATTTAATTAGTTTAACATATTTTTCATCTCCTTTTATCTTCAGGGATATATTTGATATAACTAGCATAAAAGGCAGACCCAGTTTTAGTCTACAACCACACACCATTGTTCTTTGTATTCGGCTAACGTCCCACCAATTCTCTTATCTTATTTTATTACTATTATAACATTAGGTATTTAAATATCTTTGTTAATTTTAAAAGGTTAAATACTTACACACTGTTAATAACGAACTGTATCTAAAAAGTTTGGTTCACCTTTTCTCTAAATTAAGTTGTTTATTATCCTTTTTGACATTTATTTTGCACACACATTGTTTCTTCCTAATCCCTCATTTTCTAAATTTAGATCGTGACTCCCGTATCAATAAATTGTAGGGGATGCAAATTTAGAAATAATGTTATTCACACAATTTTATTGTGTCAGGTGTAAAGTTGGAATTAACAATAACAAATTTGTTATTGAGAGTTGCCATGATGGAGCAGAACTGCTTTTAAACTTATTTTAGAAGAATCTATAAATATGCACCATTCATCCGAGTTATATGCAAATCCTAATTTTTCCATAACACTATTTGGATTAACACAAACACACATTTTATCCTGCAGAGTAAAAAACGAGGATAACCTCTGGTTACGATTTCTAAATCCTAATACTTCAGTATGCTCTTTGGAAAAGCGGAGGTCCCGGATTAGATCATGTAATTCAGGTTCTTTCCATTTCGGGAAAATGAGAATCGTCCTTTTCTGATACATTATCAGGTTCTGCCTTATTATCATCGATTTCTAAATCTTCCTCCTTGCCGGGGGCGCTGGAACTGGTAAACCTTCTCCACCAAGAACCGGTTTTATTGCTGAGGGAATATCCGGATATTTAATAATAGGGCTATTCTTTTGAGTCTATATCGCTTTCACTTCTATCACTTGAAGTAATCATGATCACTTCGACCCAATGACAAGTAAATGCATATTCAAAAGAACACGAAGTTATCAGTCACACTTTTTTCACTTTGATCAATTGATAATTACTCTAAAGAATACAGCCATTATGTTCGCTCTTTCTTGAAAAACCAGACACTTTTGTCATGCAAATTGATTTGTTGGTTCTCGCCAAATCATTGGAACTGCAAAAGGCGTAGAAGGGCGTTTGCCATTTAACCAGTTACTTGAATTTTGCTGCACAGGTTTGGCAACATATGTGAGGCAGGGTTGTCAGATCTAGGGAAATTTCCCTAAATCTAGGAAATTTTGCGACATACAGGGAAAAAGGGAATTATATCTATTTTGGGGAATTTTTGAATAAGATACAATTTTTCTAATTATTATATAAAAACTAACAAATAATGTTTCTTTTTACGCGTTGACATACAAAACAGCTTAGAATTCTTGAACGCAGTTGTATATGCGTTAAGAGATTTCGGTAATTTCCGATGCTCCCTGGCTTTTAGTCGGTAAACGACCGGGGAAATCCCGATCGATTTATGTATTATGCAATTTTGGTAAAATATGCAACGTTGCCGGACACATTGTGTGGAATTTTGCATACTAAAAGTTTGTAAAAATCAAGCAGTTGTTTTAATCTCTGTATTAGCCCGGAAATGGTTAAGACATTTAAATCAAAAAATTTATATCGAGAGAACAAAAATCTATCATACAGGGTGAGTCAACGATTGGATGAAGTAGGTTTGTGCCTTTTCGGTGAAATTAACAAAGAAACTATATTTATTGTTTGATACAGTTTATTTTTACGCAGATTTTAAAAATATTTAGGACTCTACAGGGTGAGCCAAAAAACTAGGACAGCATAGAGTTGTTTTTTTTTTTTAAATAGAACACCCTATATACGAATCGTATTTTCGATTTAGCTTATAATTTTAAATCTTTTTTATTAAGGGTTTACTATAACAAAACTTTATAGTTTCTGAGATAATTAAGTTTAAAGAAAAAAAGTCACATTTTCAAGCATCAATTCAATCCTAAATAACGTTTTCAATTTTGTGACAAATATATTCAAATTTGGAATTTAGCAAGGCCAAGGACAAGTTAACATAATTTTTACCTAATATTTGCAATAAAAGCTACAGGGTGTTGAACACATTGGCTCAAATTTGAACAAGTTTAAATGAATAAATATCTTTTTTTTTTTAAAATGGTACACCCTTTATATTTTCATGTTATTTAATAGAGTAATAAAAACCCTAAAAGTTTTGTTCAATATATCCTATACCTATTTATAATAGTTTTTGAGATATTTCAGTTTTTCTTATTTTCCATATTTTTTTACAGAAATAGTCTTCATTATCATAGTAGCCATGGCAAAAACAATGTAAAAGAAACTACAGAAACAAACACAATGTGGTTAAATATGATGAAATACATTATTCGTTATATTACAACGGCAATAGTTTAATTAAACATAATGTGAAAAAATTAACACAACAATAACGACAAGGCAAATATAGATTTACTTTTATACTAAATTGAAACAAAAAAATTACCTATTAAATATTGAGATTAATTATTTCTTTTTAATAAGTGTTCGAATAAACGACCCTCTTGTGCAATGCACAAATTTAGTCTTTTTTGCAGATTTTCTCGGACCCTGGACAAAATTAGTGGCCTTATTGTTCTACAGGTATCCCTAATCCTGTTTCGCATATCTTCCACTGTTGTTGGAAATAATTAATCTCAGTATTTAATAGGTAATTTTTTTGTTTCAATTTAGTATAAAAGTAAATATGTATTTGCCTTGTCGTTATTGTGTTAATTTTTTCACATTATGTTTAATTAAACTATTGCCGTTGTAATATAACGAATAATGTATTTCATCATATTTAACCACATTGTGTTTGTTTCTGTAGTTTTTTAAATATAGTTTCTTTGTTAATTTCACCGAAAAGGCACAAACCTACTTCATCCAATCGTTGACTCACCCTGTACATTTAAAAAAAAACTGCCAAGTTTATTCTCTTAAAATATGTTAGCGATTGGTATATTAAGTACACACTTTTAGATTTTTTAAAGTTTAGATTTATTATTTGTAGATAAATAAAGTTAAAAAATAAATAGAAAATTATTAAAACTATAATTCACTTACAAGCATAAAAGCGACCAATCACATTGCGGCGATGTCATATGTAGGGCGTCACTTCGTTAATTCAATACCGCGCCGAATACGTAATATGGTAGGGATAAAGAAGAAAGAAGAAATGTAAAATAGGAAGGAATTCTAGCGTAAAATAGAACTTGCCGTAAATTAGAATTTCGTAAATTGGAGATTCCAGTGAACTTGCTTAGGGAAATCTAGGAAATTTTTTGTCAAAAATCTAGGGAAATAAAATAAAATCATTTGCCTACCCTGATGCGAGGACCCCAGTTCTGATCTTGATCGCCAACAAGACCTCCAAAATACTTATGATACGCTACTTTGGTCATTTTAGTTGTTCTTTTCTACGATTTAGGGGTAAACTGCACATATGTAGCAAAAACTCTGCGGTGTTAACACAACCATGTTTCTGTACTTTAGACATTTTTCTACTGTTGCGTACGTCGTTTCAGAGATGCGATACTAGGTTTACAGGCGTTAACTAACTTTATTCAATACATAGATAGCACAAAACTCTTACTATTGGCTTGTTCTCGCACTTCGTTTCTTTATCTAATACTGGCCACTACTCGTGCTAAATCAATACTGATAATACGACTGCCGACCAGCTGCTTTTATAGCCGTTCCGTATTTCTGGTATTTTCTAGAAACATCGAAAGTTCGAAAAGCGACAGCGTACTTCTCGTATACAGGGGCCATCTATAAGTAGATTCGGCTCCGGTCAGAGTGAAATTTGGAATTATATGGGTTTAAATGGATACTTCCATTATTTTAAGCCCTAGGGGGTTGGGACTTCGTGGTCGATTTGTCATCCATAGACATCCTCACGTGGTGTTGCCAGATTATGTACAATTTCCCTAACTTATGGAAAACGTAAATTTGGAAACGTCGCGCTCCAGTATATTACGAATTACTTTTTAAAATAATGTGATTAGAATATTCATTCATTTTAGCTGAAAAAAATCATACATATTAGGGAGTTTTTACCATCACTTTCGCATTTAGAGACGAAAAATTGACCAAAGACTGCCTTTCCCGTTACAGTCGCAAATTGGCTGTAACGGGTGTTATTAGGTACGATTTTTCGATATTTGCATCTTTTATTATCAGTATAAAAACAAATAGAATACAAAAAATTTTAGTGGGATACTATTTTATGAGGGGACAAAATTTATGACTGGATTACGTAAATCAATTAAATCCTCGTCGAATAACATTGGTATTATTTTTACGATTTGATCTCTAAATATAATAGCTCGTCGACGTGTAGTAAAAAGGTCCGAAGGCCGCGAAACTGCTTTCTCATCACAACAATTTCGAATTCGGGGAACGGGAATAAATAACACGGGTTATACGATCTTGGGAACAAAACTACATACACAAGATCAACTCCTGCTGCGAGCTGTTACCTTTTGTTTGTACTTGGAAAAGTTGAAAATCAATTTTGAAGAGGGAAATATTTAATGGGTAAATACGAGGTAGAAAAAGAATGAGATAGATCGCGACAAAAAAATTATTTTAAAAAAATGAGGTTGGAACACGGATTTCTGAAAATAAAATGGATGACAGATGGTAACGGAGCTGTCAAACGAAAAATGTCTGGAGTATGCTCTGCGCCATTTTGGGTAAAGTGACATTTTGGCACGTCAAATTAACCGTCAAAAGTCAAAAAATAGTGTCGTTGTTATTATTGTGAAGTAATCTTAATTTTTCCCTGGATTAAATTTATTTTAAATAACCTAATAACCAAGTAATATGCACCAAGCCATCAGTCAGCTATTTAGATGTAAATATAAACCACAAAATTATCTTAATTGGGGTAAAAATTTGCAAAGCGTGAAAAGCATGGAAATTATGTTTTTTTGAAAAAATTTCGATACTCACCCTCTATTTCGACATCCTAGAACACAATTCTGGCCTTAATTTTTCACTATTTTTCCTCACTTTCCCGGAAAACTCAAAAAAAGAAAAGCGTCACTTCACAAAGCACTTTCTTTTCAATTAAAAACCGAATTTAGGTCTTCATTTTCAATGGAACAAGTTAAAAAATATTGTACGTAATATATTTCAATTTTTTTTGCACAAATTTTAGCAAACCAATTTAGAAAAACTTATATTTTCAGTGAAAAATCAAAAACACGTCTCGAAAACGTCATCGACGGTCAGACTATCTAAACTGGCCGCCGAATCACGTAAAAAGCTGCAACGTTGCCAGATTTAAAATTTCTTCATAATATAAACTATAAGATCTGTTTTTCTCGGTCAACAACATTGTTTAATTTTTTTTAATATTCAGAACAGTTTCTAAGTAAGAATAATCTTAACCCTTCAAAATTATTGGTTGGTTTTGGTTAAGATAGGTTGGTTCAGGTTTAGCTTGATTTTGGTTAATTTGGAAAACAGAAACTAACCTGAACTAATCTAAATTAACCTAGATTTAAAGTTTCCTGGTATAAACTTTAAAATTTACCCATTACAGTTAACAACATAGTTTAATGTTTGTAACGTATAAAAAGGGGTACAATGAATCTTAACCTTCCAAAATTTTTGGTTAGTGCTGGTAAGTACAGGTTAACATTAGTCTTGGTTACTTTAAAAAACTGAAATTAACCTGAACTAACCTAAATTGACCTAGATTTAATAATTAAAAAATGTCATTGTCCAGCAGAAACCTCGTGGAGGCGGGACAAGCTCTGCCACTCGACACTTTCTGCTAACGGACATAAGCAATATCATCAATTCATATTATCCGTTTAAAGCTACTGGTATTTGGAGGGAAACAAACAAAAGCAACTATAATCCTTAAAAATTTTAATATTTAGAGTCAAAATCGCACATCAAAGTACTGGTATTTGGAGGGAGACAAACGAGAGCAACTATAATCCTTAAAACCTTTATTATTTAGAGTCAAAATCGCACATCTAAGACAAATACATAAGAGTAATTAATAGTCCTTCAATAATCAAAGGAAAGGAAAACATTCTTTTTGGAACCTTTTCTTTCCAATTCAAACAGAAAGAGATTATTTAAAGAAATCGTTTTTGCAATCTGGCAACATCGCCGACTTCAACAGTACGCCATCTTTAGCGAACTATGCTAACTATTATTTTTGAGTGCCGGCGTTTTCTTTTGATTTTGTTGTGATTTTTGTCGTGGTAATTTTTCGGATTTTTTTGATAAAAAAGTGCATATTTTTGAATTTTTGTATAATGCAGAAGCTTCTATCACTGTGGAATTCGTTGTTATAACAAAAGTTTAACGATTTAGTGAAAAAAATTGAACCTAAAGTGAAAAGTTATTTTCCCTGTTTTCCGCAAAATTGAGGAAAAATTATGGAAAACCGAGGTCAGAATCGTGTTCTACGACCTCGAAATAGGGGGTATGTATCAAAATTTTTTCAAAAAAACGTTATTTTCCTATCATTTCACTCTTTACGAATTTTTTCCAAAAAGGCATATCAAAAAAAAACAACTCATATATACAAAGCAATGTACTGACTTTAATAGGAATACATACCCCCTACATACAGTAACTGCAGGAAGTCAGCATTCATAAAACTTGAAACGGTAGAAACCACTGCTCTATGTAGTATGACTAAAATCCATCGTCCTAGCTATTCACCAATCAATTATTGTATGAATTCACTAAACATCCAGCCTCTTACTGCAAAACTTCCTGTCCTGACAACAAAGTTTGAAAGAAAACCTGAAACTTGACCGGTGATAGAGGCACTGTGTACGACCAGGGGCCGGAACCATAGGCCAGCCAGAAGACCCCCATTAATGATACTATTCAACCTTTAATATACTTTTTTTATTATTTTGTGAAGATTTGTAGGGGCTTGAAGACCAAACGTACTATAAATAAGCTGTTTGTTCTGAAAGACCTCGTTTGTTGGCCTGTAGGGTTCAAATTATAATCATAATAATATTTATTTAATTGTAGTGTAGTATAGTGTTTAACACAGCCTAAAGAAGTAAAATGTTGCATTTACCATTATTTGAACAAAAAATTTAATGTTACTTATTTAAATAAAAGTTTTAAATATCTTACAAATTGTTACTTCTCAAATTTTTTATAAGTTTTGTTGATGAGAACAATTATGTTACACTTAACTGTTTCAAAGTAAGATACTCGACCGTTTGGGGATATAGGGACACAAGTGTTTATGTTAAATCCACAATTAGAACTAGCCGTAGGAAAACAATTTTTAAACAGCACGCTCATACTATTGAGATATGAACAGAATTTAGTGTAATAATTTTATATGTCTATAATCTCAAATTTACTTGAAATTTACGAAATATTCAACTTTCTAAGGAAATTTTAATTAGAAAATACTGAAAATAACGGGGTACTACCTAATTAACATTTCAATTGTTTTTTCAAAAAATAAAACGTTTTGAAGAAACGGTTCGTCAACATATTGCTTTTTTTAAGGACTAGTTATTTTTAACAACCAAAAATATAATAAAAATTTTTAATTTATTTTTACAACCGACCAATAGTATGACAGACGTCCACACATAACAGTCAATTGACACAAATTAGATAAGTTGGGTAAGGTTATAAAATAATACTGTCATTTTATCTCTTTCTACCATTCGTTTCGTTCAACTACTTATGTCGATGAAATTTTGGAAAGGTATGCAAATTGCTTCACACCTTGTCAGTGGGAGGTAAACGATTACGTTTAGTCGTTATAATTTTTCAGTGGCGCCAGCGTAGTCACTATTATTATAACTTCACCTTACCCACAATGGCGCATAGCATGGTCCGGACATTTTCTGTTTATTTGACGATCAGTACACATACTTTATATGTGCGTGAGTTGGAATCGTTTCTGGTAACTTTTGCAGCTAATTTCATTAAAAGAAGATTTTAGTTTTAAACTGGATCTACTGGCCATGGAAGTTACATCTTCCACTTGATCACTTTTGTTTTACGTATGATATTGTTATAATTTGTATTGTTTATGTCAGCAAATAAAGTATTATAGTGGAAAATTAAATATAAAAACCTTGAGATAACGCTTTGGTATCGATAAGAGAAATAGTTATCGTCTGAAAATAAACAAATTTCCATTTTTATCGATTTAATAATAAAAGAAAACGATTTTTATATTCTTGCATTTTTAAAGTTCAAAACATAATTGACTTATTTTTGCATTTATCAATTTATACATTTTATCGTTTCAAAATTCAACCCAGATAGTGAATTAGAGGGAATTTGTTTATAGCAAAGACATAAGAACAATTAATAATACTTAATATAGACTGCGGATCCTATAAAAGAAAGTTAGCTCGCGGGTAGAGATACAGAGCGTTTTTGATGAGTGAGTGAGTACCTCGTTTTCTGATTTCGGCCTGGTGACAGGGGTATCCAATGACATTTGGAGTATCTTGCTTAGCTCCACCATTGTGTTTTCAACTTTAAACGGAAGAGACAGGTAACCTTAACCCACGCAAAAGTAAAGTAACTGTACTGACCGTGTAATAAACTGAAAATGTCCGGACCATTCTATCCGCCATATACTGGGTGTCAACGAATCTATTAGACAAGTCATAATTTCAAGAGTATTATGTGTATCAAAATGAGAATTGGTACAGGTAAATGTTATGTGAAGAGGAGAGTTTTCGCATATTTTCCCCTTTCCGGTCACTTTCGGTTTCACCGGAAATGGCCCCGGTTTTGAATTCTTAAATAGAACACCCTGTATATTTTAACATCTTTGGATTTCTGAGACAATCCTAGATCAGAATGTGACATTTTAAAAACTTTTTACGTCTACTTCATTTTTTTAGAGCCACTTTTAAAATTGCATCTAGGTGGCCATGATCGGACGCAAACTAATCTAAGGGCCTTAGGTGATGTGAAAAAAATACAATCGCAAAGTTTTAGTGACTAGTATGAAAGACAGGAATTGGATTAAAAATTTAACAAAATTAACAAAAACTAACAAAATAAACTAATAACTTAGACGACGCACTTAAAATATTTGAAGGTACAGTAGCTGAATTTGTTAAAAAGTTTAGTGTAGTAAATGTTCAAAGTGCATTCCTTCTTTTTCACGACACATTTCAGCTCGTTCAATTGTTTCTCTCAACACGTTTTGTAGCATTTGGGGCGTTATACTTCTAAATGCCCGTAAAATTCTTTCTTCTAACATTTCAAGAGTAGCTGGGGCTGCTCCATAGTAAACTCTTTCTTTAACATATCTCCAGACAAAGAAATCGAGCACAGTAAGATCCGGTGAGCGGGCTGGCCACCGTACCGGACCATTGGTTGCAATAATTCGATTATTAAAATGCTCTATTAAATAATTAAGAACTTCTCTAGTATTGTGAGGCGGTGCTCCATCTTGTTGAAAGTAAATTCGCCGTAAAACTGCTAAAGGTATATCATTGAGATGATTTTCGATTTCATTTTGAAGAAAACCTAAGTATCTAACCCCTGTTAACTGACCTTGAAACAATATTGACCCAATTGTTCTGTTTCCAACGATACCAGCCCAGACATTGACGCCAAATCTTTCTTGAAAATTGCCCTCTCTCATTTCATGTTGATTTTGTTGGGCCCAGTACCGAGTATTTTGCTTATTGAACATACCATTATTTGTAAATCGGGATTCGTCGGAAAATAGAATAAAATCGATAAAAATTGGGTTAACTGTATGATTTTGAAGCAGCCAATCACAAAACACTACCCGTCTATCGCCATCTTCAGTATACAAATGTTGATGTAACTGATATTTAAATGCTCGATATCCATGCTTTTTCAGTATTTTTCTTGTTGATTCATAACTTATCTGCAGTTCTTGACTAATTTTTCTTAACGAAACTGTTTTATCAACCTCAACCATAGCAAGTACGTTAATCTCAGTCTCTTCATTTATGATAAACCTCTGTCCCGCCTCTTGATTTCCTATTTGCCTAAAACGAATCTCGACATACGGAAAATACTGATGGGCTGGATGTTGCCGATTCGGATATCTATGAGCATACAACTCGGCAGCATTCCTTGAATTTCTATGACACTCTCCAAATATTAATAACATATCCACTTTTTCACTTTGAGTATACATTATTTTAACGAAAATTTAAACTAAACTTAACGAAAATTAAGAAACTTTTACGTCTGTTCTTAGAGCGTATGTCACTGTCATTATCTACTTAAGTGAGTGCTTTGTTTTCCAAAGAAGACTTGATAAAAACAGTTGCAAATTATTATGCATCACGGCTGTCCATGGCGCACTTGTCATAAGTAAATAAATTATCCAGTATTTTGCTTAATAATATTTAATTTCTGTTCTTATGTCTAATCCAATCGCAAATAAATTAGTACCGTTAGATTCGTCAAAGAATGCTTTTTTCGAAAAGTAGTTGTCAAAAAGGGGTCGCCATTTGAAAATTAATAGTTAGAAATGAAAACGTAATTTTGTCAACTTGTCTTATTCCTGTCTTTCATACTAGTCACTAAAACTTTGCGATTGTATTTTTTTGACATCACCTAAGGCCCTTAGATTAGTTTGCGTCCGATCATGGCCACCTAGATGCAATTTTAAAACTGGCTCTAAAAAAATGAAGTAGACGTAAAAAGTTTTTAAAATGTCACATTCTGATCTAGAATTGTCTCAGAAATCCAAAGATGTTAAAATATACAGGGTGTTCTATTTAAGAATTCAAAACTGGGGCCATTTCCGGTGAAACCGGAAGTGACCGGAAAGTGGAAAATATGCGAAAACTCTCCCCTTCACATACCATTTACCTGTACCAATTCTCATTTTGATACACATAATACTCTAGAAATTATGACTTGTCTAATAGATTCGTTGACACCCGGTATATTGGGAAAGTTCACTTATGACGACACAGCATACGCTGTCGCCATAGGAAAATTATACGGGGTAAATATAATCGGTTATCTCTGACACGGGTAGAAGCAATTCACATACCTTTTCGAATTTTTTTCGACATAAGTAGTTGACTGAACGGACAGTCGGATAAACCGATTTGGCCTAGGATGAACTATTTTAGTTTGAAATCGAGTTTGGTGGGTAACATATAAAATAAATTCACCCTCACCGACCCCAATTATGTCAAATCAAAAGCAAAATCGTAAAGGGAAAAATTACCTATACGTTGCTACATATAACATTCGAACCATGAGCTCCGAAAATCACCTCCTTGAACTAGAACAAGAAATAAAACATATCAAATGGGATATTCTGAGCCTACAAGAAACACGCTTAAAACAAGAAAATTGTACAACGTTAAAAACAGGACATGTATTATATCAGAGTTCTTCTGAAACACAACAAAATATCGTTGGACTAGCTATCCTAATACACAAACGTCTGAAACACATGATAACAAACTTTTGTACAATATCGGAGAGAGTTATGTACATAACAATTAAACTTAATACACGCTACACCCTACAAATTATAAATGTGTACGCGCCAACTAGCACCACAGAAGACGAAATAGTGGAAAAAATGTACGAAGATATATCAGATGCCAAACGAAGAGAAAAAGCTCACTATGTCTTATTACTTGGCGACTTCAATGCCAAGATAGGAAAGAAGAAAAAAGACGACTCGGAACATATAGGAAACTATGGCCTCGGCGAGAGAAAGGCAAGAGGTGAGATGCTACTCAACTATCTAAAAAGTGAAAATCTCTACTGCCTCAATACTTTTCACAAGAAACCTCCTCAGCGAAAATGGACGTGGAAAAGCCCGGACAATAAAACTAAAAATGAAATAGATTTCGTGATCTGCAACAAGAAAGAAATATTTGTAGACGTCTCAGTCTTAAACACATTTAATACCGGCAGTGATCATAGACTGGTTAGGGCAAGACTCCTCATAAACCTCAAACAGGAAAGATATAAGCTGATCCGTTCACACTCAACTCCCGCAGCTAAAGAACTTTACACACGACAAAGCGAATACCAATACCAAAATAGCGAAAAGTTTGAAATCGACTAATACTCTGGAACAACATAACATCAATGAAATGATAGATAAAATCCAAATTACTATAAAAACATCAATGAAAAAAGTATTTGGAAGATTAAGGAAAACTACAGACAAGAAACTTAGTGCAAATACATTACAGATGATGGAAAGACGAAGGATGACGGAGAGAGACACAGAGGATTTTAAACAACTAAATAAAAATATCAAGAAAGAAGTAAGGAAAGACATTAGAACGTTCAAAATAAAATTAATACACGAAACAATAGAAAGAAACGCAAATATGAAAGTTTTGAGGTCAGGTCTTTCAAGAGGACGAACCAAAATAACAAAATTAAAGAACAGAGAAGCGGTGACAGTAATACATGTAGATGACATCATAAAGGCTTTGGAAGCATTATATGCGGACTTATACTCCTCGATCAATACGGATCTAGATCCAACAAAAACAGTAAAACAAATAAAAATGTAGGATCAGAAGATTTGCCGGAGATATCGTTAGATTAAATAAAAAGAGCACTAAAACAGATGAAGGATGGAAAATGCCCGGGCGAGGATCAAATTACAACTGAGATGTTAAGGATGGGTGGAGACAGTCTTGAAAAAGCGATACAAACACTGATGAATAAATGCTTATACGAAGGTAGAGTACCAGAACAATGGTATAACGCACAAGTCGTACTTCCCTTCAAAAAGGGGGACACAACAAATACAGAAAACTACCGTCCTATCAGTTTATTAAACCACCTATATAAACTATTCACCCACAGATTGACAAATCGCCCGACTGAAAAGCTTGACTATTACCAGCCTGTGGAGCAAGCCGGCTTTCGACGTGGATTTAGTACGATAGATCATATCCAAGCCTTACGCACAGTCATAGAAAAAAACGAGGAATATAACATTCCTGTACACCTGGCATTTGTAGATTTTCACAAGGCCTTTGACTCTATTGAAACATGAGCGATCTTGAAATCACTTAATAATGCTAGAATTGACTCCAGGTATACCACTATCATACGGAACATATATAAAAACGCAACTATACAGGTTAAAATCGACGAAGACACAAAAACCGAAAAAATAAATGTTATGAGAGGTGTGCGTCAGGGAGACATCATCTCTCGGAAACTATTTACGCTAGCTTTGGAAGATGTCTTTAGAAAACTAAATTGGGATGAGAAAGGTTTGAGGGTTGACGGTTCTTATCTTAGTCATCTTCGTTTCGCCGACGATGTTGTTGTCATGTCTAGCAACCCAGAAGAGCTAAAACAAATGCTTCAAGATTTCAATGAAGAGGCGAGAAAAGTGGGATATAAGATGAACTTGGGGAAAACTAAGTTAATGAGCCCTGACGCAAATGTACAAATAGAGATTCAAAATGAAATCATAGAGAATGTCCAAGAGTACATCTATTTAGGTCACGTCATGAAACTGGCTCAGTTCTTTTAATTTCGAGTAAATCCCGATCTTCATTGATTTTACTTAGAATTTTGTCGACGGTTGGGATCTGCTTCTCATAATAAAATGTATGTACAACTCTTCTTATTGCAATTTTCATCTCTTCTTCCAACGGGGCTTTTCGTCTTCTTGTGATCGAATGTGGCTTGGGAGCGCTAACAATTCCAGTCGTCTTTTTCTCGTTCAGCATTCGGTAAACAATAGATTTTCGAACTCCTGTCATGTTGGAACACATCTCAACAGAGCTTTAAACATTATTATCTAGATATTGATATCTTAAGGCTTCATAAACATTCATCGTAATAAGTTTTTTGTTGAGAAAAAAATGCCCTGGCTTGACGATTTTGGGATAAATATAGAGGTGGAATCTTTTGGGTATCTCACTAATTTCAAATGATATAAAAAACTACAATAAATCAGTAAGGACACACTGTTAGGTGTACTTTGCTCAGTGACAGAAATTAAACTGAACTATGAGAAAGTTTATTGTTGCAGTAAATTTATAAAAGCTTATAATGTTTAAATATAATTAATTATAGTTAGATTTATGGCAGTCCTCGGTTACTTGCGGCACTGGAGCAGGTACATCGGAGATTTCCGTGACTGTTTTATTATTCTCTCTAGCTCTTGAATAGGGTATAAGTGGATGGAATCCGTTGTTATAGGGGTGGTAATGATGCCCAACTTCGTCCCGGCATATAGACTCTGGATTCGCACAAATAATCTTCGTATTTTGATAAATACTGTTCAAAACAAGAAGAATCCTTTTACAAACAACGCGCAAGACAATTTTAAGCAATAAGTAGTTCAAGTCAGCATCCAAACAATGTACAGGACCGGTCTTGGGATTTTTTTTATTTACAAAATAGCAATTATCTTAGCAAGAACAATTTTATCCGTGGCAATCTATAATTTTCTCATGGAACGTGGTATTATATCTAATAAACGAGGATATTATGTTTAAAACTTTGCTACTCAAAGAACCCCACCTCTATTTTTAAATAGAGATAAAGTCTTCTTCTTCTTCTTCTTCTTCTTCTTCTTCTTCTTCTTCTTCTTCTTCTTCTAGGTAGAACCAAGTTCTGTTATCTACACAATGCCTCATCGATCCTCGTTTGAGGTCGAAATCCAGCTGTCTCTCCATCTTTTGGGGGGCCGTCCAGGCGGCCGTTTGGTGTTTGGTTTCTCTCTCATCACGGTTTTTGCTAGTCTGTCATCGTCCATTCGTTCCACGTGATCTCTCCAATGCCTACGACGGTTTCGAACCCACTTCACAACATCCCCCACTCCGCTGTCCTCGCGTATTTTTGCGTTTCTTATTCTATCTCTTAAACTTGTTCCCGTGATCATTCTCAGCGTTTTCATTTCTGTGGTTCTCATAATTTGTTTTGTCTTTGTTGTTTCATTCCTTGTTTCTGCGCCGTAGGTCAGTATCGGTCTTACACAGACCTTGTAAATTCTTGCTTTGCTCTCAACCATCATATGTTTATTGTTCCAGATTATGTCTCTTAGTTGGCCTGATATCATGGCCGCTTTGTTGGCTTGTGTGCGTACTTCTTCCGTTACTGCCCTGTTACTTGTTATATGTGCTCCCAGGTATTTAAACTTCCCAACCTGTTCGATATGTTTCTCATCAAGCATTAGTTTGCATCTTACCGGTTCTTTTGCTATTACCATTGCTTTGGTTTTCTCCATAGATATTTTCATATTATACTGTTTGGCTGTTCGATTGAGATGGAAAAGCATTCTTTGTAAGTTGTCCTCGCTATCTGCTGTCAAGGCAACATCGTCTGCAAAGCATATAACCTGAACGGTGTTGTGTTCCATTGGGTACCCAATATTTGTGCTTTTTACCTCATCAATGAGTTCGTCCATGATTACATTGACAAGTGTTGAACTTAGGCTATCACCCTGTCTTATTCCTATGGATAGTGGGATTTCCTCTGTTAGAGTGTTATTTGTTTTAATTACCATGGTGTTTTTGGAATTCAGTTCGTATATTGTGCGTATGATTGCTTCGTCTACTTGTTTTCTTCGCAGTAGTTCTGTTATGTGTTCCAGTTTGACTCGGTCGAACGCTTGTGTAAAGTCTACAAAACAAATGAACAGCGGTTTATCTTATTCGATAGATTTTTCAACCAGCTGTCTGATAATAAATATACCGTCGATAGTAGAGCGGTTATTCCGGAAGCCCTGCTGTTCTTCGCACGCCCCTAACTTGTCTACGATTCGTTGTGACAGTATTTTGGTTAATAATTTGGCTGAACTGTTTAGTAGGCTGATTCCCCTGTAGTTTTCGGGTTGTTTCTTTGATCCTCTTTTGTGGATCGGAATTGTGATGCTTTTCCGCCGTTCGTTGGGTACTGACGTTGTACGGAGTATTTTTTTGAAATAGAACAGTGAGCTCTTTGACAAGGCTGGGGCCTCCGGACTTTAGCATCTCATTCGTAATTTGATCAATACCAGCTAAAATGTTTTTTCCAATCTTCTCTTATTTACAGAAACTGTCAAATTTGTCAAATCTCGATAAAAAGTATGCTATTGTCATATCAACATCATCATTAGTTCATACTTTCTTAGAATCTTTCTCAGATTTGCCTATCTTAGACAAGTAGTATCTAAAGCTTTCGCGTTTCGACCACCTAATGGTCTCATCAGTGCAGCTGTAATGAATCAAGAGCATTATTCACAAGAAACGATTATCTATACAAAATCTAAATTCCGAGACATATCGGCAAGATATTAAATTTTTAGACATTTTTGGTATTAGATTGTAAAATCTCAACAGTCAAACGACATCTATACATACAGTGGAGTAGTGAGACGCTTAAAAAATTAGAATTTCAGTAAGAAATGAGGAAATCTTGAAGGCGGGGCGGTTTTCTTGTTAAATAAGATGTGTAAATTGTATGTCTCCAGTTGGAAAAATGGTGCTTGAAGTGCTTCGTGTAATTATGCGCTAGTCCATTGCTTTTCGAATTTCAATGGAACAGTAATGTGTCACTAAATACATACATCAAAGAGATGTATATCTAAGATAATGTTTATCCAGGATAATAGTTGAAATTCACAAATATAACTCTTAAGTATCTGATTGGAGAAAGGCTAGATTAAAATTCTATTTTAACGGCTTAAAATTATCATCATATCGACCATATTTAAGGCTGGATTTATTAATATCCGGTTATTGTTCTTGAGAGAATAAATATAAGGTGGTTTTGTACTGTTTTAATTTAGATTTAGCTAAAATAATACTTTGCAGTTTTTTTCGAGATTTATTTCACTTGATGGCTACGCATATATGTATACTTTGCGATTTTTTTTTCAGCTGGCGGATTTCCTCAATTTGCTGAAAAGGCATTGTGTTTCTTCAAAAATTTCGGAAATGCATTGTGTTTGTATTTCTATAGATTACAAATGAGGCGCGTTTTTTTACGGGAAATATAATTGCATTTGTTTTTATTTTTCACAACGGAGTAAAAATTGCAATGTGATTTGTTCTATGAAAACCGTAGTGTGGGCTTGGCCTAAAGTTTATGCAATATCCTTCCTTGTCTGATGGCCTGACGTCATTTTCTGTTTGAAGTTGGTATCTTTCAAATCAGTACAATAATTTGAAAATTGATTGCTATGATATGTCAAAAATTTAAGAGATTAGTGAACTACACGTCATTTAGGATTCCTAACTAGGAATTAGGAAAATTATTTATTTGTGTGCGCCCATTATACCATCCTTAGTTAGGATCGAAAATCAGTTGCAGAAAGATTTTTGAATATACGCTCGTAGACGCTGTACAGTGAACTTTGAAAATGGTGAATGAGATTTCACCGAAACGTCAGCTGTCTTGCAGTCTTGAGAGGGACTCAGCACATACACGGGATACCCGAAAACCTTCGATTACACATCACATCCGTGAGAATATTGGATATATATATATATATATATATATATATATATATATATATATATATATATATATATATGCATCCGTAAAAAAAAATAACTAAATTGTTTTAGTAAAAAAATTTGTTGACAGCAAACACACATATATATATATATATATATATATATATATATATATATATATATATATATATATATATATATATATATATATATATATATATATGATTCTTATTTTTCCTTTTTTTTAAATTATTGGGCGCCAGGCACATATAACTATACCTGAGTATAATTGATTTGTACCAAATTTTTTATTTGAATAATAAAAAAAAATTCACAAATACACATGTGCTGTATTTCTAAATGTACCCGGTTTTTCGTGATCAGATGTTTAAAAACATCTATGTCAATTTCCTCTTTCTCAGGTAAGTCCAGATTAAATTATTATTATTATTAGAAAAGTCAAACCAATGATTCGTAAACACAAGTTTAAACTTTACTAAAATAATACAAATATGTCGTTTGGTGCAGTTTTATGGAATGTTTTTAAATAACCTAATCTATTCCTAATTAAACTTATTAATATTATTTAATATGCAATGTTTCTCTTTTGTTGGATTTAAGTTATTAAATCTGGCAACGTTGTATGTAATGCCTGAACGGTTAAAATGACTTGTGTCTTATTACATGTAATTTTTCTTTAAACAATCTAAAAATTATTTGTGTGTGCCGTTAATATTAAGAGTGATATTATTAAAGTGCAAATTAAACAATTTATTCTATTACTAACTAAAAATATTCATTATAAGGTTAGTATATATCTATTTATCAAACTATTTTCAGGCAAGTCTAAAATTTCTACTTCTTACACGCTAGATAAATACCTTTGAATCTCTAGAATTTTTTTTATCCACGTTCTTGGTTTCTTCCTTTAAATATTTTTCAGAGCTGCTTGCTTAGTGATATTATTTATTTATTAATGTAGTAAACTTCTTTTCCTTTTTTAAAAATTATCTTTTAATCTCCAAACATTTTATATCCACGTTCTATGTTTCTTCCCTATTCAAAATTTTAATGAATGAGACTAGTGATATTGACTCTACCACAGATTGATCTGCACTGTCTTCTTTTATTGTTATTTTTTAAATAACAAATGAAAATTTTGAAGTTAGGTTACTGTTAATGAAAAAGACTAACGATGTTTTCTCTACCACGGATTAATCTACACTTTACTTTTGAGGTTATATTATTTTTTACGAATAAGACTAGCGATGTTTACTCTACAGCTGATTAATCTGCACTCTTCTTTAAAAAAAATGAATTTTCGCTTTTATAGTTAGCGGTGACGTAGTATGAATTTTTGTTTTAATTTTTTTCTGATTGGTCAGCCATCTGACGTGAACTGGCAACTGGATGAAATTTTAAACTTTGAAATACAAAACCAAAATGAATTCCTAATTGTCAATTTATGATGAAATTTTGATATTTTATTGATATTATGAACTAAATATTATATTTGATGAAAATAAATTATGATTTATGTGAATTTTGGACTTTTCCTGACATTTTGATATATCTACACTTTACTTTTGATTATTATTTAGCACATAAAATTGATAAATAAAATTTGATTACATCTAACAAAATTTTACATATACATTTAAATTTTAATTGTAACTTGCTGAAATTAATAATTCTTGTTTTATTAATATTATTATCATATTTAACAAGGTTTTACCTACAATTAGGTACTATTTTATTCTAGCTTCTTATTAAAATTAACTTATAATCTACATTTTCTTATTCTATTCTCATCCATTTACAATATTTTTAACAAAGTTTTAATAAATACTGTTGTTCTAATAAGTAGAAACTAATATATTATAGATAACAATTGATGAATAGTGTCTATATTTCACTAAATAGTTATTATTTGACGCTTATTTTCACTAATATTATCTTTACCCGTACTATTTATAAAATAGGTGATTAAGATTCTTATTTTTGTGGATTTCACTATATTGTTTTAAAATTCCTTTTTTAGTCACTATCTCTGGACAATAACACTTCACACCTTATTCAAAATATCACTTATTTATTAGTTTATAAGATTCATGTCTTTCAGAGTATAATATGTTTATAATTCTTACTTTATATGCACTATGTCCAATCTTTCACACTAATTTTTATACATTTTATCATGTTATTACACAATTATTGACATTTTATGTCCTTTAAAAACATGATTCAAATATAAATTTTTACATACTATTAACTAATATCTATATTACCATCTGCACTTACTGCGTAAATGCATTAATTAATTATTTATGTCCATTTTTGTTTGACATTTTCTTAATCACTTATCACACCTGAGAAAAGGTGACTACCTATACAATATATATATATATATATATATATATATATATATATATATATATATATATATATATATATATTGTTGTGATATGGGAGAAAGTCTGGGTTACTTCTTATCGACTTATCCCTGTATACTCCTATATTACAAGCACGTTCGGTTTTCTTTCTTCGTCTCTCATATGGGTTATCTTTATTTGTCTCTCTTTCCGGGCTATTATTGTCGTCATCGGGTAATTTGGCAGGGAAAACCTAGAAAAGACCTGCCGTGTCTAAATCGGGTTAATGTATTACGAATTTCTTGTCTTAAAAATGTGGGTGTTTCGTCCCGGTACCAACTATAGGACTCGTCAGTGGGATTCTAGTTGGTACCTTTCCAGACACCCGTCGTCGTACTTATTTATGTTCGGATCTCTTATTTGAAAATAAATCTGACCGGAGGATGGCGGTAAGATGTTGAATAATACGACAATATATATATATATATATATATATATATATATATATATATATATATATATATATATATAAATATATATATATATGTATATATATTAACATTTTTTCTAATAACTCGAAAAAAACATATATATAATAGAAACGCTCATCCAAAGATAGTCTCCAGGAAAATTTTGTCAAAATAAAATAAATTTTCCTCAACGTCCGACCCTTTCTTTTTATTTCGAATAAAGCACCAAATCCATCCAATAACCAACCAAACCCCTGGACCGGTCGCTATTTTGCTAACTTCTCCCGAAAAAGCGGAAGTGCTTTTTTCCTTTTGAGAAAGCGAGGCGTCGCGGTGGCTGCTTTTCCGGGACGACGCCGACGCCGCTGCTGCAGTGTCTTGCTGCATCCAGAAAAGATCTTGCAAATCCTGGATAACGGAGAAATATACTTACTTTACATTTTAAGAGGTTTAGGTTTAATGTTTGGGACATCGTACACACGGCGTGGCGTTCATTGGTAGCAATTTTGGGTTCTAGAAGCAGTGGCATTATTGTTTAATTTAAATGTGCGTTTGTATGTATGTTTAAATATAAAACACCGTTTTTGCTCATGTTTCGTGGTAGAAAGCCTTAAGGAACTTTCTACACATGTCCTGCTTTACCACGTGCAGATATAAAAACCACGTGCCATGTCTCGGATTAAAGCATTATTTATTCTCCCCTCGGTATTCATTTCAAAAGTTCATCTTCCTTGAATCAAAATTTACAGCTTTTGTTTGACTAATATTGAAATTGACACTAAAAAGAGTCATTTCGATGCAATACATCTTTCAAATTTCCGAGGGCCGACCTTCTGTCGTCGTTTCCCTTTTTCGATTCGGTGTTGTCCCTTCTCTTTTTAATGTTTGGTGTTGTCGACTGTCGACAACCCCGAATTTGTTTTGTAGAAATGCCATTGGTGTAGGTATAAATCGTTTTATTATTTATTTTGTAAGTTTTTGCAACGTAACTTGTTTCTGTGTTAATTTGACAGTTGAAAAAGGTTTTTGACATTTTTAATTTTTCTTTTATTTAAAGCTTTGAGAATATATATATATATATATATATATATTATATATATATATATATATAATTATCTTTTTATTTTGTCTTTTCTTGGGTTTAGGTTCATTATTTAACAAAAAATCAAAAACAATTTGACCTTTCGCCCTTTATTTAAGGCATCTTCAAAAAATTTTTTGTTTTTTTTTTTATTTATTGATCTTCCTAAAAATATTTTTTATATGATTAAAAACATACACAAACATATTTATAATTTTAAAAAACAAACAAACACTTTAAAAAACTAGTCAAATTTCTAAAAAATATTTCATTTTACCAGTACATACCTTAACATTTGGTTTATATATTAATAATGAAATGAAATTGTTACATCGTCTATTTCGGTTCTTAGGATACATGGAATGTGAGTGTGTTTTATTTTTTATATTTTAACAATGGGCCAAAAAACCGAAAAGAAAGCATACATTTAATTTTATGTTTAAGAGGATATTCAATTTTTGATTTATTAATAGGATCGAATTGTTTTTGATTTTTTGTTAAATAAAGAACCTAAACCCAAGAAACGACAAAATAAAAAGAAAATATATATATATATATATATATATATATATATATATATATATATATATATATATATATATATATATATATATATATATTGTTTGTAGTATTTTAGGTTCAGTTTCTACGAGTTAATAATTTATTTAATGAATTTTACCTTTTGTTAATTTGCTCATGGGATGTCTATCAAAGAAGGTTTGGAACTTTATAGAAAATTATATTTCCTTATTTTCGTCAAGGAACGTATATGACAAAAGATTAGAAATCACCCGATTATTCCTTTTCCTTGTTTTCGTTACACTATGTGGTATGAGAATCCTTCTAGGAGATTCGGGAATCTTCTGGTATCGGCCCAAAGGGTATATAAGGGGTCCAAATCGACTTTTGCGGACAGTTTATTCTGGGGAGCCGTTGATGTGAGTTGAATTGTTTGACAAGTTGTCAGAATTGAAGTTAAATAAAAGGGTATAAAAAATATAGTGGACCAGCCGTCCGGGAACAAATTGGTGTTGGAAGTGGAATAAAATCCAGGTTAAAAAAAGTTAATTGAAATTGTATACCAGTGGAAACTAGAAAACAGAAAGCAAAAATGGAAAAGCAATTTCAAACTAGTTTAAATCAGATATTGATGATGATACAAGATGTGAAGAAAAACCAAGAAAGGATGAAACAAGAAATGAAATAAGACGAGCCAAGATGATATGAAACAAGAATTGATGACATTGAAAACAAGCCAAGAAGGCATGAATCAAGAATTGAAAATAGACATTAAGAAAAATCAAGAAAGTATAAAACAAGAACTAAAAACAAGCCTGGAGGACATGAGACACGAACTTAAGACAAGTCATGAAGATATGAAACAAGAACTGAAATAAGGCATTAAAAAAATCAAGAAGATATGAAGATCAAAGAACAAGTAATACAATAGAAGGTTAGTAAAATTAGAGAAGACGTACATAGCGAAGTACATAAAGTGACTGGAATGCAGGAACACATGCAATAATTACATTTGCAAATCGGAAAGGTAGCTAATACAGGTATAATAAGGGTAGATGGTGTTCCTGTAACTATTGTGATCAAGCCACCTACCTTCGAAGCCGCCTCCGCCGGCAATAATTGGAGTTTACCAGAGAAAGCACGTACTCTACGAGGTGGAGTTATGGAGGTTCTACGTAACATTCCCGAAGAAAAACAGAATGATTACGAGTTTATTGTTGCTTTTCTGGAGATGCGCTATGGGGAAGCTCACCTCCAAGAAGTTTATAAGGCCCTACTCCAAGAAAAAAGACAAAAATACAACGAAAGTCTTCAAGAATATGAGGCGGATATAATGAGACTAATAAATTTGATTTACTCAACATATCCAGAAGAAATAAAGCAAGAGTTACTAGTAAATAGTTTTATTGAAGGTTTACGCGACCCAGAAAAAAGTCAAACTCTAAGAATCGCCTGACCGAGGAAAATTTCCGAGGCTCTTGCTTATGCCCTTCAGTTTGAAACAAAAACGCAACCTTCCCTAGTAGAAATAGAATTTGTAGTTGGAAGTGTGGCCAAGAGGGGCATGCACAAAGCCATTGTACTTGCAATACTGCTCCTGACAGTGATCCCGATGGCTATCGGCATCATATTATTGATATAGGTGATGAAGTTCGAAGAAGCGACTTGGAGAAAGTCTTTGCTCCTTACGGTGAACTTTAAGAAGTCTGGTTGAGGAATAGTATCGCACTAAAGTGACCCATGCCAGACCAAGAACAAGAGGTTAGGGTCGTCGGTATTATTCGAATAACATACGTTGTTACCAGTGCGGATACAACGGTCACTTTTACTGAGTTTCCCCGGAAATTACTGTTAGTGGAGGTGTTAGCAGAAAGGACCGCTACGGAAGAGATAGGAGTACTCTCGGCGACCGTGGAGAATGCCACAAAAGGGAGCGTGACTGTGAACGGGGCTACGGAAGAAGTGCGTCCCACAGATCATGCTCGAGAAGGTACAGCGACCACTACAAATAGAAAGCGACAGAATTAAGACCCGCTATGATCTCAAAGCTGATACTGGTGGATTTATGATTGGTAAAAAAACTTCAGAAGTCATAGGAAGGTCCGTACAACGTAGTGATGTGACTAAACGATCTGGTGTACCGAATTCAGAAAAGCCCTCATGCTAAGATGAAAGTTGTACATCTTGACAGATTGGCCCATTATCAAGATCATGAAGATTGATCGGGACGATCAATATTTGGAAAGGGGCAATGTAACTGCCTCATAATATTAGTTTGTACAGTTCTAGGTTTATTTTCTACGAATTCATAATTTATTTGACTAATTTTTTCTTTGGTGAATTTCCTCATGAGACGTCTTTGAAAGAAGGTTTAAAACTTTTTAGAAAATTCCATTTCCCGATTTTCGACTTGGAACGTCTAGGACACAAGATGTAGAAATTGCCAGATTATTCCTTTTTCTTGTTTTTATTACACCGTGTAGTATGAAAATCCTTCTAGAGGATTCGGGAATCTTCTGGTATCGGCGAAAAGGGTATATAAAGGGTCCAGATCGGTTTCCGTAGACAGTTTATTTTGAGGCATCGTTGAAGTAAATTGAATTATTTGACAAGTTGTCAGATTTATATATATATATATATATATATATATATATATATATATATATATATTTTATCTGTAATTTTTGGTAATTTATATCTTTGTTTTTTATAATGGTACTGTTATAATCAAAAGTGTGTTTTTCGTCCTGTGTGTGTTTGTTTAACGCTGTTGAGGCGTTTTTTGTATATTTATGGCCATTTAATCTGATAAAAGAAATGATTGAAATTAAAAAAGATAAAAACACTGTTAACGACAGAACAGATATAGGAAATTTGAGCCACATTTATGCAAACCTAATTTAAACAAAACTATTAAGTATTCGATCCGGTCAAATAATAATCAAAAATAGAATATCCTCTTAAACATAAAAATAAAACATATACCTTATTTGTTTTTTTTTATATACACTGTAAAATATAAAAAATATTTAAAAAAATAAAACACATTCGCATTCCACGTATCCTCAGTAAACGATGAAAATTTGAAGTTTATTTAGAAACAGAACAACAAAATGTCAAGGTATGTACTAGTAAAATTAAATATTTTTAAAATGTTTTAAAGTTTTTAACTACTGTTTTTAAGTGTCTAGTTTGTTTTCCAAAATGTGTAAAATATGTTTTTTTTTATATTGATTGTATTTTAATTATCTATTTTTTTAGGAAAAAATTTTTGAAAATGCCTTAAATAAAGGGCGAAACGTCAAATTGTTTTGTGTTTTATTAATTAAAGAACCTAAACCCAAGAAAATACAAAATTAAGAAAAATGATATAATCTATGGTTCAAGAATCAAGAAAATAAATATATATATATATATATATATATATATATATATATATATATATATATATATATATATATATATATATATATATATATCTGAATAGTTTGGTTATTCCGAGTTTCAATCCGTTCGTTCAAAAAATCGTTTTCACGACGTTTCGCCAAAATCTCATTTGGCATTTTCAAGTGCGGTTCGTCTCGCTGAGAACTGATGGTGATCTCTGATGAATTTCGAGTTTTGTTTAGCTGGCTCGCTGCCTGATTGGATGAGTGGCTTCGCAGGCTCCTCCCCTCTCCCGAGTGCGATATATTTTGTTCTTGTATGCAGGTCTCTCGTGTACTAGTTGATTTTTGTTGTTTTCTTTCTTGATTTTTTATTAATGTTTTCCATGTAGGTGAAAAATGTATAGCATCGTCTCGTTTATTTAGCTGTGCCGCTTTTTCGATTTCTAGGGCCTCTCTTATGACGCATACCTTGTAGTTCTGTACTGGTGCTATTTCTTTTGTTTTTTCGAAGTCGATGGTATGTCCGGTTGTTTGGTTATGTTGAAATAGGGCTGAGGTTGTCTGTTTGTTTTTGAGGGTATTTTTATGTTCTTGGATTCTTGCTGATATGCACCTGTTTGTTTGTCCTATATAAGTTTGATTGCACATGGAATGTTGTAAACGCCATGATTTTCAAGATTGGTCTTGTCTTTGGGATTTCCCAGGATGTTGGCTATTGTTTTTTGTGGTTTAAATATGGGCTGTATGTTGTGTTTTCTTAAGATTCTTCCGATTCTGTCTGTTATTCCTTTTATGTACGGTATTATGGCTTTGTTCCTTGTTTGATCTTGGTCTTTGGTTTTTATTGTAGTCTTCTCTTGTCTTTTTATGGCTTTCTTTATATCTACTTGTGGGAAACCATTCCGTTCTAGAGCTGTTGAAATGTGTCTTATTTCGTCTTGTTTTGTGTCAAATTCTGTTAGGCGGAGAGATCTTGATACTAGTCTGTTGACTACTGCCTGCTTTTGAGCGGGATGATGATGTGACGCTGCATTGAGATATCGGTCAGTATGGGTGAGTTTCCGATATACGCTGAAGCTCAGGGTGTTGTTGAGTTTTCTAGTTAATAGTAGGTCCAAAAAAGGAAGTTTCTTTTCTTGTTCGATTTCTAGCGTGAATTGGATTCTGTGGTGGATATTGTTTAGGTATATGAGGAAATCGTCCAGGTGTTCTTTTCCATGTGGCCATATTATAAAAATATCATCAACATAGCGTTTCCAAAATTTCGGTTTGAAAGGTGCCTTTTGCAGTGCCTCTTGTTCGAAATATATCATGAAAAGGTTGGCTATGACTGGTGAAAGCGAACTATATGTTCTTTAGGCAGTGTTCTGCAAGTTCAATTGTGTAGGCTGGAAAATCCTCGTTCATGGCGATTTTGTCCAAAGTCTCATCCAGTGGTATGCTTGGATATAGCGATTTTATGTCGAGGCTTGCTAAGGTGTAATTTTCTCCGAAGTGAATGTTTTTCATCATTTTAGTCAGATGTTCGGAGTTTTTCACGAAGGAATCAGCCAGTTCGACTCTTGGTTGCATGATACTTTGAAACAACCAACATACAACCGGACATACCATCGACTTCGAAAAAACAAAAGAAATAGCACCAGTACAGAACAACAAGGTATGCGTCATAAGAGAGGCCCTAGAAATCGAAAAAGCGGGACAGCTAAATAAACGAGACGGTGCTATAAATTTCTCAACTACATGGAAAACATTAATAAAAAATCAAGAAACATAACAACAAAAATCAACTAGTGTACGAGAGACCTGCATACAAGAACAAAATATATCGCACTCGGCAGAGGGGAGGAGCCTGCGAAGCCGCTCATCCAATCGGGAAGCGAGCCAGCTAAACAAAACTCGAAATTGATCAGAGGCCACCATCAGTTCTCAGCGAGTAAGGAGACGAACCGCACTTGAAAATGCCAAATGAGATTTTGGCGAAACGTCGTGAAAACGATTTTTTGAACGGACGGATTGAAACCCGGAATAACCAAACTATTTATTCTACCATCCGTGAAAACCTACAATATAACATATATATATATATATATATATATATATATATATATATATATATATATAGTATCCAAGACTGGGTTAACTTTGATTTTTCGAGGAACAAGGAAAAAAGTTTTGCTTGCTTTCGGACTTCAAAATCATAACGTGTACACGGTATTCAAAATGTTAAAAATGTAGAATTAATCCTAAATAAAATACTGTTATTTAAAATTTTTTGCCAATTTTGTTTAACTAAACGTAGTTTAATAAGAAGTAGTTTTCCCTTTAATTTCTTTAAGTAATGTTGTGAAACGTTACAAATAAGTCTGAAATAAAAAAATAATCTTTTTCTAAATTCATCGTACATAACAACTTGGTTAAATACTTGTAATAAAAATTACGAATAACAGTGTTTAATTTAAGATTCATTTTACATTTTAAAATATTTATCACGACTTTGATCACTGTTTTTGAAATCGAAACGTAATCAAAAAACTGCGTCAATTGTTTCCGTCACTGCCACATCGATAATTTTTCTAGTTTCTCCCGTAATTCTGATCTCTTCTCCGCCCTTGGATATTATGTATAAACATGTCTGTTTTCTTTATATCACAGCCCAAGTGTACGCGTCTGCAATCTTTATGGGCTACTTAGCAGTAATCATTTGAATATACCCCCGTGAGAGACGTACGACTCGCGTACGAGCGCTGCATTAAAATGTCATAATTTCCCTCGGAAAGTTTTTCTCTTATTTTTATTTTACGATATGCACATGTCATTGGGATAGGAAGTCAGCTGTTTTTAATATTAATTTCATTGGCTTATATTAGACTTCTTGTTATTTTACTAGGGAAAATTATTCATATTGAATATTGAGTGCCTATGCAAGTTTTGTAGGTTAGATAAGTTCAAGGTAGCGTGTCGGCCAAGTTCTCGTTAAAAAATGGTGCGTACGACTTTGCAAGGGCTTTACATCATGAAGTATCTATTGATAAAATCGCGATTTTTTACAACAAAAGTCATAATTTAAATAAGAAAATATTTATTATTATATTTTAAACACACATTCCACCGACGCACATACTGGTATTTGAACAATCTAAGCGGCTAAAATTATTTTTATACTCAAATAGATTTTAAACTGCGAAATAAAATGAAACAAATGTATTTATTTTTACAAATTATATTAGAAGACACACAAGTTACAAAATTACACATTGAAAATCACAAATTAGGAGCATTTTCTTCTTCGCTATTTGATGAGTTTATAATTGTGTTCGGCGTCGCACACACGAGCATTTTAATAGTTTTCTGCAAAAAAGAATTCAATTTCTTTGATTTTATGCACTTCTTGCTGCTCAACAGAGGATCGGGACTCAAAAGTAACCTACAAAGTACATCTTGGTTACAACTTTCTCTAGAAAATTTCCTAACAAAATCTGGTCGGTACCACCGAAAATGACTGAAAGTTTTATCTTAAGACTACGAGCTTATATAGGGATTGTGTCCATGGAAGTGCAAAGTTTCACTTTACTGTACGCACTTCAGTGATTTGATGTTACAAAGTAATGGTTGCCAAAGATTAGGTATCTCAACACTCGGTTTACTGAAAATTCCATTATTGTTTTTAATGAGAGCTGCTTCTATAAATTTTCTTTTTTTCATGTTGGGTTCCATATATATTGTCGCAGCCTCAACCATTTTATATGGTGTTGTTTATCCCAGGCATGTTCTGCAATACCTGATCTCGACGTTTCCCCTTTTTGTGTATAAGTTTTATGTTCCTTAATTCTAACTTCTAGTGATTGTTTGATCTCTCCAATATACATTTTACCACACTCACATGGAACTTTGTAAACACATTCTTTCTTATCTGTAGTTTTTGGTTTTGTTTTTGTTAAATGAGCTCTAAGTGTATTTCTTGTTTTAAAGGCTATTTTTATATTATAACTACTGACAATTCGTCTTATTTTCTCCGAAGTTTCCTTAATTTATGGAATTGTAAAGAAGGAATGTGTTTCTTGCTGTCTAGTGTTCGTTGTTCTGAAGTTATTTATAACATCGTCAATTAGTTTTAAAGGATAACCATTCTGTTGTAAATCGGATTTAATATTTGTTATCTCTTTTTCCAATGAATCGGCATTATTGCATATATATATATTGCGCGATTATAGAGGTTGCGTATAATTCTCCGTTTTGTTACATCAGAATGATTAGAACTACAATTAAGATATTGTCCAGTATGTGTTGGCTTAAAATTTGGTTGAGATATGTCGATGATACCTCCATCGTATGAAAGGGCAATGATCAAGAACTTAATGATTTCTTGAAACGTCTAAATACCATTCGACCTATAATTAAGTTTACCATGGAAAAAGAGGTAAATGATCAATTGCCCTTCCTCGATGTCATGGCGAACCGTTTAAACGAAACTATTAAAACTTCAGTATACAGAAAGCCAACACATACTGGACAATATCTTAATCATATCTTAAAAATTTCGAAAAAATTGCACGAAAATCATTATAAAATAATGTTAACCTAACAACGTAGCCTTTTATGTTTGCAACAAGTGACGTCATGCACTTTGATCGGTGTTCGTTATCACGTGACTTGAAGGAGATTTAATTACATTTTGATAAATAAATTCCCTAAAAAGAAAGAAAAATATTGTGTTTTTTAGATTTTCTATTATGGAAACTGCCGTTTCGTGGCAAAAATATATTTGAATAAGTTAACATCTCTATTCTTTTTCGTTCTCCACTCGAAAGGTCGCTGTTTGGTACATATACAGATTCGTAATTATGGGCAAGTCCTTGTCGGCAGTTTCAGATATCTGGAGGATCTGTATGAGTTGTTGGTGTGTACTTTGTCAAAGACTTTTTTTAACTCGATAAAGCAAGCTTATACATTACACTTTATATCTCTTGCTATCTCTGTATAAGTACTTGTACTTATTCAAACAAGGCTCCACTTATACCAAGTCCATTTCTGAAGCCAAATTGAACGTCGTCAATATTTTGTTCCAGGATTCTATATATCCGAGTATGCATTATATTAATGAATATTTTTAAGGTGGCGATCGTTAAGCTGATGATCCTGTAGTCTGCACATTGAGTGACGACATTTCTCTTTTCCGACAGTGGTATAAAAGTCAACCTCAGCCAGTCCGTCGGCAAAATACCGCTTTTATAAATTTTATTCTTCAACATGGTAAGAAGTTTAAGTTGTTGGTCTTCTATGAGTTTCAGTATTTCCGCCTGTAATACGATCTGGTCCAGGCGCTTTATTGTTTTTCAATCTTCTTATTGCCTTCCTAACTCACCACACTTCACGAACTTTTTTATCCAACTGATCCAAAAGGTTGCAATAATACCGAGAGTTAATTGTTTTACCTTTTTCAAGATAATCAATCAACAAAATCCCCTTTGAATCCCCAAAAAACTGATGCCAAAATCTTTTTTGCCGATGATGGTAAATCCAAGTCTCATCCATAGTTACAAAACGACGCACAAAAGCTGTTTTATTCTGCTTAAAACGCCCCAAATTACGCCTACAAATTTGTTTTCGATACAGTTTTTGTTGAATTATTAACGAATGCGGCACTATCTTTCCGAATAGTTTTTTCATACGTGTGTAAAATATAGAGTACTCGTTCGTTCGAGATGTCTATGGTATCAGCAATCTCACGCTTAGTCGCACTTGGATCTTTACAAACAATTTCATGGACTTGCTCAATGATTTCCGATGTTGTTGCACTTTTTGGACGTCCATTATGTGGTTCATCTTCAACACTTGTACAGTTGGAAATGAAGGAGGAGATTCCTTCAACACTTTCACCATTTTTATATGAATTTCAGTTGCTGATAAACCTTCCAAAACAAAGAATTTTATTATTGCACGATATTCGGTTTTATCCATTGTATAAAAATTCACTGACAGGTCAACTTCAAATGGCTTGTAAACAAAGAATGAATTGACAGTTGTTTATAGGACACGGAAACGAGATGATGGGTCGTACCGAATGCAATGGCCTGACGATTCCCATATTAGGACGAAACAGCGCTGTCGTCATTTTTCGGACTCGGAGTTTTACCATATTATTTGGAATCTCCGCACTTTTTAGAATGAGAATAATATTTGGCAGCGATCCTTGTCCGAATTGCCAAGATTATATATATATATATATATATATATATATATATATATATATATATATATATATATGTAGTAAAATGCGAAATAGTAAATGCAAACTTCTCTCCATCATATCCTTTCTGTGTTAGAGGTTGCACAGTTAGAATAAATTGTAATAAAACACAATTCATCCTATTCCACCACCATCGAGATGGTGGCCTACCTGTACCACCATATCGAGAAGAAAGTCAAAGCTTACCCTCCCCGCCACAGTGATACGGCAGAGATACATGTTTCGTCTCTCACTAGACTCATCAGGGTACCGACATGCACCTGGCTGTGCAAAGGACAGATCAGAAGGAACCATGCAACACTGAACGCGGCTTCGCCGACCTCTCGTCGCTCGTCCTTTGCACAGCCAGGTGCATGTCGGTACCCTGATGAGTCTAGTGAGAGACGAAACATGTATCTCTGCCGTATCACTGTGGCGGGGAGGGTAAGCTTTGACTTTCTTCTCGATATGGTGGTACAGGTAGGCCACCATCTCGATGGTGGTGGAATAGGATGAATTGTGTTTTATTACAATTTATTCTAACTGTGCAACCTCTAACACAGAAAGGATATGATGGAGAGAAGTTTGCATTTACTATTTCGTATTTTACTTCACTTACATACGGAGTTGCATATAGTTGTACGTTTGCTGCATGTGATTTCAGCACTACAATAGCATAATGTGGATGCTAATGCATCTCACACGGAGGAATCCGTGAAACCCGTATAAACATATATAAGCCATCCGACGAGAGGTCGGCGAAGCCGCGTTCAGTGTTGCATGCTTCCTTCTGATCTGTCCTTTGCACAGCCAGGTGCATGTCGGTACCCTGATGAGTCTAGTGAGAGACGAAACATGTATCTCTGCCGTATCACTGTGGCGGGGAGGGTAAGCTTTGACTTTCTTCTCGATATGGTGGTACAGGTAGGCCACCATCTCGATGGTGGTGGAATTGGATGAATTGTGTTTTATTACAATTTATTCTAATTGTGCAACCTCTAACACAGAAAGGATATGATGGAGAGAAGTTTGCATTTACTATTTCGCATTTTACTTCACTTACATACGGAGTTGCATATAGTTGTACGTTTGCTGCATGTGATTTCAGCACTACAATAGCATAATGTGGATATAACCACTGCTAATGCATCTCACACGGAGGAATCCGTGAAACCCGTATAAACATATATATATATATATATATATATATATATATATATATATATATATATATATAACTTATTGTTGATAATATAATCTTTTTCCTGATAGATCTAAATAAGGTGATCTCCTCTATCATTTCTCGACCCCAAACCAAAGTTTCCTGCCACGTTTTCGACAGCTCCCTTGCTAACTTTCTCATTAGAGCCTTTTCAACAAATTATTCTTGTAAATAAAGTATCTATCAATTTCCTATACCAATATTTCCTTACCAGATTCTCCTTTTTACCCTTCCTGGTAGGATTAAAATATCACCTTCCCTTTTTTTCTTTTACTGTCCAGTAAATTATTCATTTTTACTGTTTTTTGTTATCAAAATATATAACATAGTTAACTAACTAATCACCATTTCCATGTACCACTTGCAAAAAGGATAGTTTTTGGACCGAGTAGAGTTTACTCCAATTTATGCTATATTTAGCCTCCTCACTTCTAATACCCACGAGCTGCCACTGATCATTTATTAAATTTTATTAACTTGAATCAGCATATTACTTTTTTTGTTCTTATCATTTCTGACAATATTTATTTAAAAATAGCCATATTTTCTCCAGTTTTCGACGTGCAGTCACGGCAAGCACAGGAAGTTCCTCATACCATTTTTAAGCAATAATATTTTATATACGATAATTTCATATAAAAAATATAAAATACGAATAGAAAACAATACGACAAAACGTTAACAATCAGTTAAACCAAAAAAAATCCGCTTCAAGATTTGCTTTGTCGCACCTGGTTAAGATAAATAATCTTTGGAGGTATTCTTTCTAATTTTCAATTTTTCCCAGTGTACCATAACGGGTCTCTACGCAAGCAAGGTCAAATAATTTGGTTTCTGGCTATAACGCCTTTTGTCGCGTCCGTAAGATGGAATAATCTGTGCTCATATCCGAATACAGTTCTATATTATTAAATACCTGTAAAGAATGATAATAATATATAAATAATATGTTCCACGATACATTTCGTCTTAATTGCCTTTTTTATTAATCAGGGCAAATTAAAAAGCCTTATTAAAACCTCTACACAACAAATCATAATTAAATTAAAATATAATGGTCCATAAATTTTTCTTTTCTAATAAAAACATAAAAAAACATCTATTGTAACCCTATAATTACCAGATTAAAATAAAGCCATTACCTAAAAATATAATTACAAATTTTTTAATCTAAATAATAATAATAACGAATATAACGACTGTGCGTAATTAAGTAATCATAATAAAGCTGGGTAGCGGTGTTATAATCCGATAACAGATCCCGCGCTGGGATAACTAACGCCTTTTATCTAATCTAAATTACCCCTTTACTTACCGAATTTAACTACTAAATTTACCAAATTACTTTTTGTTAGAATTGTGAACGCGTTTGGTAAAAGGCATTGACGTACATTCTAAAATTAGTATTACTGTCATTTTTAAAAATCAATTAATTATAAGTTTTATTGTTTTCAAAAATCTTTTTCTCTGCTTGAAAACAACTGATTAAATACGGCAGATAGATTTCTTTATTTCTTACTGAAATTTTGATTTTTAAAATTTCTCACTAGTCCGATGAATGTATAGATATCGTTTCGATTGGCGATATTTTTCAGTCTAACGTCGAAATCTGCAAGTTTTTAATATCCTGCCGATATGTTGTTTCCTGCAAATGTTGCTCTCGGTTCGATACAGCTCCACTAACGAAACCTTCGAACATACCCCTGTAGAAGTAGCATAACGTCAGAACTAGGACCCGGTTATTTTAACGCTGAATAACGTAATAATATTTTTATTTATATTTGAAAAAGTGTTGATAAACAGTAGATATTTCATTTCTTGGTACAGACATACCGATTTTATGCTATCCTTTTCTAATTGCATTATTTAAACAAGTATCATCGGTACGTCAATTCTGAAAACAAAGTATGAATATATGGTTGCCTAATTTATTATTATTATTATTATTTTCAATATGTAAACAATATCTAACAATATTTACCGTCAAAATAAATTTTTAAATCCTCTTTTTGTTAATATTAATTGTAAATTTCGCATTTATAGTAATTTCTAACCCTTAAAAACACCGAAAAAAGTTACGACAAGCAATTAAACTGAAAGACAAGATAAGTAAATATGTTTATGTCTGTCAAACATCAAAAAAGCGTCTCCCTCACCGACCATAAACAGCCTTCAAACAAATCTATTGTTTAAATCTAGCGTATGATTGAAAAACGAAACCATGAGGTGGTCGAAACGCGTACGGAGAGACGACCAGAGTTGTATTTGCAGGAAATAAACTGTTTTAATATATATTCTTTCCTTTTTCTCTGCTTGAAAGAAGAATAACATACAGAACACTCTTTTCAAAGTACTTAGTAACCCTGTTGACTGCCCCGACATCTTATAAAAAATAAATTTTCTTATACCTCGTTTTTGTTCTCGCCATTTTCATACTTATGATTTATGTACACCTCCAACAAATACTTTAATATATTCCCCTTTTAATTTACTTGTTTATTCATCCTGTGGAATATTCAAATTGAATATCGACATTGTCATAACTTTAATAAAATAAGGATTTAGGCAACTATGCTACAGTTAATTAACAATGCTAAAAATAAACAAACAGAACAAGCACAACAAATTTAGTAAAATACGAGAACTATTAAAAATAAAACACGAATACACTTTAAAATAAATAATCTATTTAAGAGTTTATTGACCATAATTATTTCACTTGGAATAATATTAAAAGCCTTAATACAACCCATCAATGGTCTCCTCTGAAAAAAGGGAAGTGAAGTGCATTGGAATACTTAAAGCGCCCCTCTTTCTAGTGTTACGGCTATTTAAGAAGTGACCATTGGTAGTAATATATCCTTTTTTTTATTTTGTCTCTTTTTGGGTTTAGGTTCTTTATTTAATAAAAAATCCAAACAATTTGACCTTTCGCCTTCTATTTAAGGCATTTTCAAAATTTTTAATTTTACCAGTACGCACCCTGAACATTTGGTTTATTAATTAATAATGGAGTGCGACTTTTACGTTGTCTATGCGAATTTATTTGATTTTTAATATATTTTAGAATGCACCAAAAAACCCGAAAAAACGCATACATTTAATTTTATGTTTAAGAGGATATTCAATTTTTGATGTTTATTAACAGGATCGAATATTTAATATTTTTGTTTAAATTAGGCTGAAGTAAATATGGCTCAAATTTCCTATATCCGTTCTGTCGTTAACAATGTTTTTATCTTTTTTAATTTCCTTTAATTGTAATTTTTTGTAATTCATATTTTTGTTTTTAATTATGGTACTGTTGTAATCAAAGGTATGTTTTTCGTCCTGTGTGCGTTTGTTTATCGCTGTTGAGGCGTTTTTCGTATACTTATGGCCATTCAATCTGTCCTTTGGTAATTGGCTCATCATGCCTATCTATTTTTTGGGACAACTTGTGCAAGGGATCGAATATACTACATTTGATTTATTCATGAGAGGAGTTTTTCTTTTTAAATTAGTGAATGGGGTATTTAATTTATTACGAGACCTGTGGCATACGATAAAATTATGTGCAAGGTAATGCTACATATTTTTGCTGTTTATGCACTATGTTTCTTGTTAATAGGTTGTTATAAAATTTATATGTTCGTTTACTAATTATTTCGGTGATAATCTTTTCATTGAAATTATATTTATTTGTGTCCTTTTCATTTTTTGCAGTATTCTTGGTAGAAATTTTGGAGACGTTAGAGAGATAGCACGATCAGACAGACCGATTATAACAATCGTCAAATTGTTTGGATTTTGTATTAAATAAAGAATCTAAACCCAAAAAAAGCCAAATAAGAAAAAAAAGGATATAATCCATGGTTTAAGAATCTGGATATATATATATATATACATATATATATATATATATATATATATATAGATATATATATATATATATATATATATATATATATATTTCTGAAATTTCTTGGGTATGAGGTTTTTTGTCTTTAAAACAATCTAATCAAAATTTAACGTTTCGCCCATTCTTTTGGGCTTTATCAAAAATATATTGTCAGTCTATGGATAAAACCTGCAAAATGTACATTTGACACTTTAAAATTTAGAAACACAGGAAAAACATTCAAATGTTTGCATCTTGAAGGGAAGATTCTTCTGTTCTTCTGCTTTGCCAGTTTACTGCAAGTTTTAGAGAATGCTTTCATAGTTTTCGCACATTGTAATCCATAGGTTTCTCTTATTGTTGTCAGGAACATTCGGCTTGGTGTTGTTTGCATTTTTCACCCATGCAATTATTTATAATATCTTTGTTTTCTTAAACCATCTATATTTATTTTTCTGAAATTTCTGGGGTATGATAAATTTTGATTAGATTGTTTTAAAGACAAAAAACCTCATACCCAACAAAAAATTTCAGAAAAATAAATATAGATGGTTTAAGAAAACAAAGATATATATATATATATATATATATATATATATATATATATATATATATATATATATATATATATATCCAGATTCTTAAGCCATGGATTATATCCTTTTTTTTTATTTGGCTTGTGTTATCAAGTGGACCATCGAGATGTCGCCTTTGTCGTCTTGTTTGCTGTTTTTTAATTCTAAATTCAGCTTTATACGATGAAAAGGCGAGATGATGGTTTGTACCGAATGCGGTGGCCTGGCGAGTCCCATATTAGGACGAAACAGCGCTGTCGCCATCTGTCGGACCCGGAGTTTTTCCATTTTTTGGAGTGCTCCGCACTTTTTAACACGAGAATCATGTAGATTGACAAATTTACGTCCGCTTCGCCAATATTTTATTCTATTTTATTATATATATATATATATATATATATATATATATATATATATATATATATATATATATATATATATATATATATATATTTGATCGCTTTAAAAATGTCGTCTTCAGACAAATTTCAATTATTTTCAGTGCAAATTTGTTTTAAAGGTTCCTCTGTTGCCATTATTAAAATATTAATGCTGTAAAATGCTTGATTCCTTTTATTTTTTGAGCTTATTTCGAGTTTATAAGAAACTTCTAAAAAGTTGGTGATTTTTTTTTCAAATCTGGTGAATTTCTTCATGGATTTCTGTATATTTTTATTGTTTTCACCTTGCAACACTGTTCCAGTAGTATAAGTTCGAGTCTCGTAAAAATATTTCCGCCTTTTACTTATTCTATACTATTCGAAATTAATGTGCATTTTTTCACTATTGTGAACAATCCCAAAATGTTGACACCAATCAGCGATGTTCTGTGCTCTAAGAGAAGTTTCTTGAAACAGTAAGCTAATACTCGAAGAAGACATCGCATACGAGGTATCATACACAAAGTAGACTTAAACCTCAAATCGTTGGCAATAATTAAAAACAAAATTTAATCCAGAATTGATCCTTAAATTGGTTCCTGAAGACCATCTCTTTTAATTGTCAATTTTTTAGAAAACTAATTATCCCCACTAAAAGCAGTCAAACATTGGAATACCTGTTACCTAAGTAAGACCTAAACAAGTCATTAGCTATCCTCACTTATACCAAAACATTCCATCTTTAGTACTAATAATCTGTAATTAATCAGGTCGAACGCCTTACTATAATCAAAGTATATGCCAGCTACTATATTACCCTTGTCAATGCCATCGATTGTTATATTTAAGGCGTGAAAAATAGGTGTAATAGTAGATTTTTTTGGAAAAGAAATGGGTCTATAATTACTAATTTTATGCCTGCACCCTTTTGGTAAACGGGAGCAATTATAGCCACTTTTAATGTGTGATGCTTATGAATAGGAAGTGAAGGGGAGCAATGACGACTTTAAGAACTCTTCCTGGGAGGAATTCTTGGACATTTTCCTTCTTTCAATTTTTAAATCAATTTTCTTATGATATACGACCCATTTTAGATTTTACTGTTTTCTTTATACTCCATGGAAAATAGACTTTCGTCAGTAACAAAAATGTAACATTGGTTTTTTTGGTGGAATGTTTTCATTTCGGCATCCTATAAAACATATCTCCATGGAAACTCTGAAAGACCTATGAAAAAAAAAAATAAATTAATAATTAATATGACTAAACAAATTGTTACTATCATATAAATTGAGAAAACGACATAAATATTATAAATATTACTTGAAGTTTCCTTGAAGCACCAATGAATATTGCTCCTGAACTATGGCAACCCGCCGACAGCGGCCTGCAGCAGCTATTTTCGATTAGATTCAGCCCAATTTTCGAAGGTTCGCAGATCGTATGGAAGTGTTATTTCTTAGATCCAAAAAATTCACAGGTAAAGTAGAAGTATTAAAAAGCACCTTCTGCAAATTTGAGCCCTTAATATTCATTTGCCACGCCATTATGAATTAAAAAAAAATGTTTTTTTCATCTAAAATTAATTTTTTTTTGAAATCGGAAATGATACATCTAAATCCAATGCGCGCATTAAAAAAATTATCTCGGGTGAAAAATTATCGCAATTTTTTGGTGCAAAAATTGGTTTTGGCAAAATTTCTGGGCCCATGATTGAAAAAAAAATTTAATAGATCTTCAAAATATGAAACAATACAAACAATTTCCATTAAAATTGAGCATTGTATCTTAATTAGGAAAGCGGAAAATTGAGGTTGAATTTTCGACTTTGACATAGAATTTCTCGGCAAATAAAAAACTCACAGATTCCGGGTTTGACATACTTTTTTAGAATGATATTATCTATATCTATGTTAAATCTTAAATAGATAATTTGTTAAAAAATGTCTTTTCTTTTCTAAAAAAAAAAACGTAAATTTTGTCGAAAAAAAAAATCTCGATAACTAGTGGCGCCACCCATAACTTATATTATATGAATCCAATGCGCGCATTAAAAAAAATTATCTCCATCAGGTGAAAACTTATCGCAATTTTTTTAGTGCAAAAATTGGTTTTTGCAAAATTTCTTGGCCCACGATTGAAAAAAAAAATTATTAAATAGATCTTCAAAATATAAAACAATACAAACAACTTCCTTTAAAATTGAGCATTGTATCTTAATTAGGAAAGCGAAAAATTGAGATTGAATTTTCAACTTTGACATCGAATTTTTCGGATAATAAAAAACTCACAGATTCCGGGTTTGACATACTTTTTTAGAATGATAATACCTATATTTATGTTAAATTTTAAATCGGTAATTTGTTAATAGATGTCTTTAAAAAAAAAAAAATCGTTAATTTTGTCGAAAAAAAAATATCTCGATAACTAGTGGCGCCACCTAAAACTTATATTATATGGATGGATAGATTTTTTAATTCTCTACAGCTTTTGTTTGAAACATTTTTCGATACAACTTTTACTTTTCGAGATAAAGTCAAAAGACCGTACAGGTCTTTCAGAGTTACCATGGAGATATGTTTTATAGGATGCCGAAATGAACACATTCCAGCAAAAAAAACAGTGTTACATTTTTGTTAACAAAACAGCTCTTTTTTGATCTAATTTCCATGGAGTATTACTACCCTGAGTCTCGACCTATTATTAAAAATAATTTTAAATCCACATTTAGGAGAATTTTGTCACCAAATTAATGCGTTGCGAATATTTAAATTTTTTGCGGAAGTAGTGGATATTGATTTCGCGAGGTTTTATGAAAATCTATTTTCGTTCTAAGTTTCGATAATACAGGGCAAGAATACTTGTGTTAGTGTCACAAGAAGCAAAAATGCTTTTGATTTAAAAAGGTCCAGAACAACTATTTTTTTTTCAACTAATGACATTTCATGGATTTTACTCTGCACATTTATTTGCCTTGACATTGAATATTTGTTCCCATCACTTGCATCACTATGGATACTTTCATAGTAATAAGTAAAAGAAATTCACCAGATTTGTGAGAAAAAAATCACTAGATTTTTAGGAGTTAGTTATAAACTCGAAATAAGTTCAAAAAAATGGAAGGAATCGGGTATTACATCATTAATATTTTAATAATGGCACCTTTGAAAAAAATTTGCTCTGAAAATAATTGAAATTTGTCTCGGCGCGACATATATGAAATGAAATATATTATTCCGAAATCCAAAAAAGTTTACACGTATTTTGTCGTTCGTTCATGGACGAGTTGCGTGATGGTCGATCAAAATCGGTTGTGGTGCAAG